>CM059876.1:26085042-26295811 GCA_030490815.1 Acer saccharum
TCGTGACCCACAGGCATATCCTCCTTCATACCAGAACATGGGCCATAGAAGAAACTCTCCAACCCCTCATTAAAGTGAGATTTATTTTTGATAACCGGCCTACCATTTTGCTCCCTAATTTCAAAACACTCCTTCAAAAAACTAGAATTCAAAAACGACCCATTTCCTTTCATTAGCTATTTTGACAAAAACCTTATCTCACCGTTAACATCTACAACACCAGCTATGGGTGGCCAAAAAGCCCATACACCGTAAACCAAACCAAACCAAACCAAACCGCTTGGTTTGGTCCGGTTTTGTAATTTTAAAAAAACCGTATGGGTTTATTTTAGTAAAACCGTCTATGGTTCGGTCCGGTCTATGGTTCAAGTATATTAAACCCGAACTGAACCGTAAACCGAATACTTTAGTATTATTATTATATGCCACACCAAAAACTTTTTAATAAAATTTTAAAAATAAAAGGTTAAAGTCAAAAACCCTAATTTATTATTTCATATTTGTTTTTTTTCGAACACCACCCGCACAAGTTCGTACAAAATGAAAACCTCCATTAATAAATAAAATTCCAAACATGGGATGGTAAAAGATTTCGATTTGTTTCCATTATTTTACAAAGTTATCACTAATAATAAAAAATATTAATAATATTAAACTAAATTAGTGCAATTTTCATGATTTAGTTGATTTTTTTTTTTTTTTACTTAGATGCATTCAATTGCATTGTCATGATTATAGCAACAGAAAATGATTTTATTTATTATTATTTTTTCTATTTCCAGAAATTCTACACAACACTTTATTTTTATTTTTATTTTTACTACTCTTTTAGCATTTTTAGTTTGATGAACTGTACAAAATGGTAACTTGAATGTCTCGTTAATTGCTCACTTTATTATGCCATATATATTTTAAATGGTCAAGTATTTGGATTTCAAGTCAAAAACTGTTAGACCAAACCAAACTGAACCGAATAAATATAATTTGGTTTGGTTTGGTCTGAAAAAAATAATGGTTCAAATTAGGAATACAATCAATGTAATTAAAGTACGAAAAACAATAAATAACAAGTTGATTGATTTACATGAGAAACCCACAACTGGGAAAAACTCACGGGCTATCCTTCTAGCCACACACGGTCCTCAAATCCACTATATGTAATGATGTTTACAACCTAGTTTGACCTCTAGTCACACCATTCTCGGTCACTAACCTACCATTACTACCATGCGGGTCTTTTATAGTGATTCTAGACCAATTGTTTGTGCACTAACCACTTAGCCACAAAACTTAATTCTCGATGAAGAGATAAACAACCTATGAATTTACGACAATATCCAAAATGCAATTAATACTAGGTTACATTAAATGCTTATCTAGAGATTAAAAGATGGCAATAAAAGTAATCATAGAAATCAATATGTTTATATGAAAGTTCACAAAGACCTATATATGGGAATCTAAAATCTAGTAATCAAACAAAAGCCAATCAACATAAGTTGTCATTAAACATGGCAAAGACAATAATTGCAATCAAGAAATGCAATCAATGGGTCCTAATCAACAATATCTAAATGCAAGGCATATAGACTTAGCTAGAGGGCATTAATATCCTAAATGCAAGCTATCACAATACAAACCCAAACAATCAACACAAAAATCTCAACTTGTAGATAAAAACTTAACCTAGATGCAAACAAGTCATAAAAGAGATTTCTTGTTAAGTAAAAACACTAAAATGGATAAAGATGGTGTTCTATTTACCAAGTCATATGTGTTGATGAAAACTCATGCTAGAACATAACCTAGATGATGCTAGTTGATGTTTGAATCATGAATGGATGATGGGTATTTGAGATTTGGTTAAGAAAAATCAAATCTTGGTAGCTTTTCTTGGAAGACACTCTTAGGCTCTCTAAATATTTTATTTTTAGCTCACAGGACGAAATAAAGAGAAAGATAGGTTGAAAACAAGGCACTAGGTGGGTAGGTACTCGCGTGCGCACTACCTGCTCACTGGGCGTAAGAACCAGCGCATTACCAACAAACTTACCAGTGAACCGAGACCTAGAAAAACAAACCAAGGCCACTGCGCTGGTAGGACCAGTGCACTACAAATGAACTTACCAACGCACCGAGACCTGGAAAAACCATCCAAGGCCACTGCGCAGGTAGCACCAGCGCAGTTACCAGTGCACTGGGACCTTGGTCACTCATCGCGCTAAAACAAACATACCATCATGTATGCACGGACGTTTCCGATCAAGCATCGGGAAACGAATTACCATATTCAATACCATACTTAAATCTAACAACAAGGTGCACGTGTGAGAAGTGAAGAACACACACATAAGAATTTGGAACACAAATGAAAGAGAATAGATCATGCTTGAAGTGTGTGTGTGTGTGCAACTAATCTCTTCAATTAAGAGTCAAGGAAAATTAGCTACCTTCCTTGAAGTACTTGAAGTCTACAATGAGGTCTAATAACATTTGAGGAGAATTCTTCAAACCTAAGTCACCCTTACAATTTTAAACTCCATTGTAATTTTGCCAACGAAATAAGCTAATAAAAAAGTGAGGCATTTGCATATAGTCTAACCTTTATATCCATTCTTGTTACACCTTTGATCTGTTAACCTCCTTGAGCCCTTATTGACTTTGTAATAGGCCTGATTCCAGTCTTTTTCAGCTTCCCAATCTATGTCATTTGTATCAAAACCAAAAAAGGAAAACTTGCAAGCTCCTTTCCTAGTAAAGAAGTCAATCATATCCATGTCTTGAGTAGAATTCAAACTCACCATAAGCCAGCTCGCATGAGTAATATCCGTTCGAGAAGACACATTCTTCAAGCTCAGAACTTGTTCAAGCCAAGGATAGTCCACCGAAAAGTCTTCCTCCTCCACCTTGGCCACAAATGAACCCTCTTCATCATCCACCACAACCTTGCAAGAGCATTGGTTGTCATAAGGAACCAATAATAGCAATCTTCCTTGATCAAATCTCCTCCTACAAACGGTTTCTTCATCAAGTAGAATAGGATCCCCAACCATCGCACCTAGCCTTTGAAAGAAAGAAGTATTCCAGCATCATAATGGAACTCCATAAACCTTAATCCACACCAGCCTAGCCTGAGAACAAAAATTCTCAAAACATTTTCCATACACAAAAAGCAATCATCCTCGAAAAATCTATTGTTCACAAAGCCCTCTTTATCAATTTTAGAATCGAAACTCTATAGCACACATTTGTCTCCCAAATATGCAGTAGAAAAATTGAAACCTCTACTACTCAAACAATGATTCACACTATAGACCACTTGAAAACTCATTAAGGATACCACCGTACACTTAGAGAGCCACTCGAAATAATTCTTATTACTACTCCATGGCATTGAGACCACTGTTTCATCTCTTTTCTTACATTCTTCAAATGTAACCTCCAAATTTTCACCCTCAATGAACATCCTTTTTTGGCCGACTCTCACCGCCTCCGAGAAGGACCTAAAGCCAATGCTTCTGTGAGGCTTTAATCTCCCTTTTTTTTTTTTTTTTTCCATTTGCTTCACCAATCTTCTTGTCTTTTTCATCCTCAAACCTTCCATAATGAAGTGTAGCTCCTAGTCTTCGATTATTCCACCCATAAACGACCATATTTGTGTTGATCGGCTTGCCATAAACCAAAATTCCATTCAATAACTTCACTACCCTTTTTGCTTCCTCAAGTGTCTCAAAACGAAAGAAAGCAAAGCTACACCTCCTAGAACTATTTCTTGAAGACAAATACATATCCCTAGCTCTCCCAGAAGGTTTGAAAATACCTCATAAACAACTCGAATCCACACAAGGATTGTAATTGTCAACAAAAATGGAATGTAAACTAGCCCTAAAATCTTATTCCTTACCATGGCCGGAATAATCACCTTTCTTTTTCCCACCATGGCCAAAACTTTCAGAGCTTCTCTCACTAACTCTCTCTTATCAACATTCAAATATAAAGGATATATGTAGCACATTAGGTTTATAACCCTAATTCTATAAAACTTGAAACAAATAAATCCTTTTTTATTACAAGTCAACTCTTTTTATTGGTTTTCTATTGACTTTAATATTTCCATAAACTTATTTTTTCTTCCAAAGGCAATTTGGGTTTTACAAAAGTCTATAAAAGCCTTTACAATTTCAAACATTTTAGCTTCCAAAACACTCATTTTGTTACAAAATTATCTTTTGACACTCCTAATATAAATTACTTGATTTAAAAATATTAAATTTAGGGATTTTAGCAAAATTGCCCTATTTTAGGGGTTTAATAGCAAATCTACCCTAAAATCGAATTAAATTGCAAAACTACTCTATTCTTCCCAAAATGCCCTCACTCAAAACTTGTCATATTTATTATCCTTATTTATTACTTTTACCAACCAACTTATTAAACAAATAAACTAAACACTATCTAATAATTTTACTACACTACAACACTTTGTTTCCCACACATTTGTTTTTCAATTTTAAGTTTTAAAAACATTGGAGAAGATTATATAAAGTAATTTAAAGGTATGTATTACATTTTAAAATTATTTTTTCAACCTCATTTTGAGAGTTTTGAAATATCCACGATTTTTTTTTTTAGCCACCCCATCCTGAGGAATTAAATCCTCGGGACAAGGTGACTCGATATCTGGTCACCTTGTCTTGAGGGTTTTTTCAAGGCTTGAAAAATACCTCGGGACTAGGTGTCCCGACGACAGTTCACCCCATCCTGAGGATTTAAATCCTCGGGACGGGGTGAATCGATGTCAAGATACCCAGTCCCGAGGAATTAAATCCTTGGGACTGGGTGACCTAATATCAAGTCACCCTGTCCTGAGGCTTTTTTCAAGGCGGACGGGGTGAATCGACGTCAAGATAACCAGTCCCGAGGAATTAAATCCTCGGGACTGGGTGACCTGATATCGGGTCACCCTATCCTGAGGCTTTTTTCAAGGCTTGAAAAAAGCCTCAGGATAGGGTGTCTTGACATCGAATCACCCTATCCCGAGGCTTTAAATCATCATGATGGTGTGACCCGATGTCGTGACACCCTGTTCCGAGGCTAATTTCTCGAGACGGGGTGACCCAACATCGGGTCGCCCCGTCCCGAACCTTTTTTCATGGCTATTTTTGTTTTTTTAATTCAAAGTTTTGACAATCACATCCCTTGATCTTGAGTGACTCAAGTAATTTCTTTCCACGTATAGAACTTCTTGCCATCATTGCATGATCTACACCACAAGTCACAAACATATGCAAGAGACAATTTTCACTAGCATACTCAAAAGTCACAAGAAGTAGGCTATATATATATATATATATATATATATATATATATATATAAATACAGTCTTTCTACTGTCAGTTCATCCTGATATAAAATATATCAGGACGGAGAATGTGGACCACGGATTATGGAGAAGTTTTGATAAATGCATACACTTTGAGTCAAAGTATGTAAATCTAATTGTTCACATTTTTTACCTGATATATTTTATATCAGGACGAACTGAAAATAGAAAAACTATATATATATATATACAGTGGTTCTCTCATAAGGGATCCCTTATTTTAATTTCGGTAAGGACCACCATGAAATCATATCGATTTAAATGAATTTTAATTTGAATTTTTTTATGGATGATAAGTTCATTGAAATCGACTTATGAATAAAATTTCAAATTTTTTCAAGTACTTAAACCATTTTTACCGATTTTTTTTAAATACGAAGGCATTAGAAAAATAGGCGAAATATAGGAAATTCAAGAAAAATAGTTTTCGTGCTTGAAAAATTCTCAAATTTTATTCATAGATAGATTTCAATTTACTTATCATCCACAAAAAAATTCATATTAAAATTCATTCAAATCGATATGATTTCATGGTGGTCCTTACCGAAATTAAAATAAGGGATCCCTTGTGAGAGAACCACTGTATATATATAAACAACAGCTTCAAAGTCTTGTTGCAAGTAAACAAATTTATGAATTAGTAGATTGTTGTTTATGATTGTTACCCAAAAAAAACCTCACCAGTATCCAACTAGTTCTTCACCTTGTAATTTCATTTTAAGGACAGTTTTCCGAGCAGTAACGTGACTAGTTGCCATAGGCTGGAGAAAGCCAAATCTACATTTCTACCCAAAAAAATATGGCAAAGCAGCAAGATATATGCATTACAGTTGAATATATACATCTAAATAACCAAAATATATTCTGTTAAAAGTGGAATTACATTTTTCACTATCGAAATAACATACACAGAATTTGCACATTTATAAATATGGCCACAACATATAAAAAACAAACAAACAGCTATAGCAAAGCAGGGACCTGTATTGCCTGGTTTGCTAAGGCCACTTGCCTAACATGAATAACATTGAGTCATTGACCATGAAATTGACTGACATGTATATCATTTGAAAATGGAAAAATCACTAATTTGATAACTCATTAATCAATTTAAACTCATAATCATAAACCTAAATGTTAGGGTTAAAAACTCTAAATACCTCCAACCAAATACAACGGCACCCAAATCGGTGGTGTATGGTTGAGTCTGAAAGAGGAGGATGCTGGAAGAAGACAGATGGTGATGACGGATGACCCCGACTACGAAGCTTTGCGGTGGCGACGAACTCGCTGCTTTGCTGCTGCGACGAAATCGTTGACGAACGGGTTGCTAATCGCCAATGAAGCTTTGCGGTGGCGAAGTCGGCAAAGCTTTGCAATGGGGAAACTTTGTGGTGGATTCTAGAAAGGGTTGGTTCCGAGATGGGTGGGCAGGAGGATTTGGTTTGTTAAAATGTTAGGGCGGTGAGTGAAAATTTGGTTCTTTTATTTTTTATTTTTTAACTAAAGGGGTAGCAACGTCATTTCGAGGCATTTTTGCAATTGAATTTTATTTTAGGGTAGATTTGCTATTAAGCCCCTAAAATAGGGCATTTTTACTAAAAACTCTTAAATTTATATAAACACTTCATTTCGTTTCAAGTGATTTATTGTGAAACTGCTTTTGAGTTATATTTGATGTGAAATAAATATTAGTAATTGCATTAAAATAAACTAAAAGCTAAACAAAATTTTTAAAGAGTAATGAGAAATTAAATTACAGATACAGATATTCTTAGTGGTGCGGGCTATTATAGCCTTTCAATAAGGTTTTAAATAGAATTGGGAAAATCTGGACAGAACCGAAGAGTGAGAGATGAGGATGAGAGAAAAAATAAACCCTTAAATCCAAACACAGTCCCTTCCAATTTCCAAAATCGAAATTCACTCGACATACTCAACCAAAAAAAAATCATTGCAGCTGTACAGCATTTCCTTTCAAGCATGAATCATAAAGAAATATTAAAAATAAATAAAAATTAGAAAACAAAAAACACAAGGTACATGTTTACTATTGACATCAGCATTTAAAATTTGACTAGTTGAGATATTAACATAAATCTGATTCTTTACAACGAGAATACGAACAGTCATCCAAGTCTCAACAATAATGTATATATTAACTTGGAAATCCACTTCAAGAAATTCATAGCGTCCAGTATCCAAACATCGGATCATGTTAGGACCTCGCCGCATGCTTTTCAATTTTCCTATCTATCATTACCGTAGTAAAAAGTTTGAGACCAATGGCTCGGTATTGCTTTGAAGAGGATTTATGAAATTGTTTTCTGAAAACCTCGTCAATGTCTCTCTACTCATTTTACTCTTCCAGTTGCTAGTCAACAAGTTCTTCAATGGAATGTTCTTGTTCAAAACCAAGGTACGAATCCGAAACTACAATCAATTTCATCCCCTGCAAAAAAAGAACAAAAATAATTATATTATAAAAAAGAGAGCCAACTTCACGGCATGTCATAGGTAACTGATCCTTCCGCCACAAACAAAAACCGCTAAATACTCTACAGCAACCCTCAAGAAGATGGTAAGGTTCATATACTCCAAGAATCTATAGGATATGTTTAAAAACATCTAAAAGGACTTATTATTTCCATTATCATGATCAAACAATCCAAGTTCAGGTGTAAATATGGATGTCATTCAACTTTAAAGTGTCCTCTTCGAGGCACGTTGCAATCATGATTATATTTGTCTTGCTAAATTGACTCTTCGGTTGCTTTACTTGGAAGTCATTAGCTATTTATGTATTACACTTACAGTTTAAAAATAATAAGCGAAAACAAAGGAAAGAACATGACTCTAAAGGTAAGGTTGTTTGACCTGGAGGCTGGTTGTGCTTGGTGGCAACTCCATATGGGTATTTAAGCGGTCGGGGAGAGAAATCCTCTTCAGAGCATATAGTTCTGTGGTGGAGGTATTACCAAGAATCAACCACCACGCTTCATCTTTTACCTGTAAAAGAACATCTGTTAGTCTCCGCTACGAAACACTAAAACAAAATAGGGTGAATCTTCTACCTTAGGGAATCGAGGGGCAAAAGCCCTTGACATATTCCTCCGTGAATTGGTCTTCTCCATTCTAATATTCAATCTGAGAGACTTTCCACCATCAACGTCCCTTCTCTGAAGTTTTAGTTTCACTTGTATTCGGGGGAAATGTTGCAGATCCTGATGAAACATAATATAACAAAGGCCCAAGTAACATAATTAGAAGACATGCATACCACCACTATCATAATTTCTCTCACTTTCTCTCTCCAAGAGTTGTGTGTGTTTCACTTCACATTGGAAGTGGGTTCCAAAAGCTGATGGGTTTGGATTTTATATGGGACCATGGGAGTAGTTTGGGATTGCTCATTTCATGTGATTAAAAACATGAAAAATAATGCGAGTTAAAAACAAATTTCAATGGTTTTATGTGGTTCTTTTTGCAAATACCCCATCTAACACCATCTCCCTTGTGCAAGACTGGCGAGCTTGGCATGTGGACCAAGTCCAAATATAGATGCAGATCACACCAAACTAAATGTAGAATAAATACTTAAATAAATGCATGTGAGAGAACTTAAATCCAAGATTTCCTGGAAACTAGCTCTGATACCATATCATTAACTTTTCAACCTAAAAACTTATCAGGAAAGAGCCCCAAACAATGATATAAAACTTTCTAACATAAATGCACAGAGACGGATACAATTCAAGCTTAACATTAAAAAAAAAAAAAAAAAAAAAACCAGTATCTAGAGGCCCAACCTTACCTGATATAATCTAGAAGCAGGGAAATTTCCAATTACAGTTTGCAAGGTTCCTTTCGGAATATCCAACAGTTGCTGCACGGTGGAAATTCCACTTTTTCGTAGCGAACCCACAAGATCATCATTCATGCATGGCAACATCCACAAGGCAGAATCCTGATCAAACCATAAACCCTGCGACGATTGAACCATATCAGAGATGAGACACATAGGAAAATGAACACACCAAACCAAGTAGACGCATGGCAGATTGGAATAATCAGAGATAACCCACTAAGGGATGAGAGATTATGTGTTGGAGAATAATGGCTTAATGAAGAGAACAACCAAATACCATAATTGAATTCTTTTTCCAGTATCTCTCACCTGTGTATATTTTTTCTCAATTCTATGTAGTATATTCCAAGGTTAGCACTATTTAAGTAAACCTACACCTATAGAAATTTTTATTCGTGTAAGCTGTCTAATAGGCCCCCTATCCCTTAATGTCATTTCTAAGCTGAATGACCTATAAAATTAGATTGCGATATTTACATGTATTTGTCAAAGCAAGATCATTAATATTTGATGAAATGTAGAGAGCAATACCTGCATGACCATTTGCAGAAGATGCATGCAAATGATTGAACTGGCAAGCCATCCACTGTTAGCACATATATCTATCATGGCCTGAATGATGCGTATACTTTGATCCAACACTGACTTCAAGTCAGTGGCATAGTCACTGATCGGTAATTCTAACCATGAAAAATGTGCCTAAATCCAAAACAGTGCATACAAAGAGTGAATATGTTAATAAAAAGGATATTGGAGATTTTTTTTTTTCCTTCTAAAATAAAAGAGGAACTGAAGACAAAATCCATATTCATTTTCATCATGCTAAAAGATTAAAAAAAACTATGACCTGAAATAGCAGATTTGCTTTGACATGTGGATCATCTAGGCGATTCTTGTCCACCATATATCGAACTCTCTTGGACAACGCTTCATTGTAATTTTCCTTAATTCAAAAAAAATAAAAAAAAAATAAAATTGTAAATCCAAAATAAGAATACACTAATGCTAGACAACCAAAAAATTTGGCTAAAATTTCAACTCAAATGATGTGGCAAGTGGTTTTTTCATTAACCACATCATCCCATGTTGTGTGGTGTGTGGTGATGACACCTCACTTGCCACATCATTTGAAATGAAATTTGGGTATTATTTGGGTTGTATAGCATTACTCATAAGAATAACATCTCCTTCATCCAATCTCAATAAAATTTAACGTGGCAAAGAAATATCCGCAGATAACATTAGCATGCCAAAAAGATGCAATTGATGCATAAGTCAAATTCTATACATGAATATCAGATTCAATAAACTACGGATAAATACTTTAAATAAATATATAAACTACGGACAACTTCATAAAGTGATAAAATACAATTAAACTAATGATGATCATATTGTCTTCGGAAAATAAATCAGTTATTATATGGATAATAAATTTTATGGGACACTAAGAAAATAGCATGAACAAATATAATTATTTCATGTCCTTCGAAATATTTGAATTTTAGGAGTTATTAGATATCTAACCTTTTTTAATTGGCTTATTTCTTAAAAGCCATGAAGGGGTTAAAGTGGAAGAGTAAGAAATCTTGTTATTCTTAAAATTCTACAATTTGTCAACAATCACAATGCACGCAATGACATAAAATCAGTGAAAGAATACTAGATGAGATAAAAAATCAGCGAAAGAATACTGGATGCAATCAAAACCAGTGAAAGAAAAGGTAGATCGTGTAAAATTAAAAGAAAGAATACAAGATGCGGAAAAAAAAAATAAAAAAACTTAGAAAATAAATTGGGCTGTCATTTGGTTTCTTAGGGATGTATTTGGTATCTAAGACATGCTTCAGGGTGCATGATTTAGTTTCAGTTAGAATTATTTTGATAATACTATTCATAACCAGAGTTCATACAATTTTAGTGGATTTTGGCTGGGCAATGTTTATGGTCTGTAATTGGGCCCAAGCAAATTATGATTTTAATAAAACCGGGATAATACTGATTGTTGATCGAACTTTGTATTTAGATTCACAATAGGCTTTTATCACAACAGAATTTCAGGACACTTCTCTTTCCTTTGTTCTTCTAAGTCAGTAGGGTGGTGTGAAATAGTCATTTTGTTGGTAAGTAATGGGCCAGCTTTTGTTTCAGAGGACTGTTTTTGACATTGAGCTCTTGATTCTTCTTCATAAGGCTATTGTTTTAGTATCCACAGTGGACTGGTTATTGATTTTGTATCACCTTTAGTCAAAATAAAATGATGACAGGCTCGTTGGAAATAGCTCTTGTCACAAACTCAAGACTGCAGACATTCTGCAAATAAAATTCAGAATATAGAATGCTTGGATTTTTTTCTTTCTTATATCAGGATAAGTTTTAAGCCCCAAAGACCCAAAGCTCATAAAATTTAGCGGCTTTCTGTATTTTCTTTGAAAGAATCTACTAAATCTTATGAAAATATTAGATTTACAGCTTTCCAGCCTTAAGTGAGTTTGATTCGGGTCCAATTAGCAGCTTGCTATCGACTTCTACTCTGACTACATTCTACATCATATAGGTTTTTTTTTTTTTTTCTCTCTCCTAATAAGCAAATCCATAGAATCCCGTAATTCTCTGTTTCCACAATATACCTGGAATCCATCCTCTTCTTTTGCCTTCTCTTTTCCAGATTCCACAAAAATGCACCCATCAGAAAAATGAATATACATTCTTATATGATAATCACTTTGTTTTTCCTTTTTTACCAGTAACTTGTATAGTGCATTATCTTCTCAAAACCTATCACTCACACCAGCAATTTATGTTATATCACAATTGAGCTCCATATCTATGAAGATGCAACATCATTGCTATTTTAACTACAGCAAGAAAGCAATCAATAAACAAACATAAAAATAGTCGAAATAGTGCTGTAACCATAGTTAAATGTCACATTGGCGAAGTGGAAAAGTTAACAGGAGCGCTGTTTTTTTTTTTTTAGAAACTAGGAGCGCTGTTGTTAAAGGTGTTGGAAAACAGTGTTATACAGCTGTAAAAAGTAGTTAGCTGTCACATACAGCGGTAAATAGTTGTTTTCTTTTTCCTAGGTTCCTTACTTTTATCACTTTATGTGCTTAACAAGTTTAGGGTTGAGCTTAAGTGTCTTCATATATATATATATATATATATATATATATATATATATAAATTCATGTATAGTTTATCTATCAATAATATTGAGCCCTATTTTACAAAAGGCATTTAGTCATCAATTATTAGATAAAAAAAATTAAGAAACCAGCAAAAGAAAGTAAGAAACAAGCCAAAGTGAAATAAAAATCAAACACCAGTTTAACCTCAAATGTACCAGAGAAAAACAGTCATATTACAAAATATAATGCAACATCCCAAATGTAATTTTGAATTCTATCCTATCATGAAAATGCACGCTAATTGCCTAATAAGCTAAATGACTTTTGAGGTGGGTTCAATGTATAATTCTCAAGCGGAGTTGATTATTTTGCACAATTTCAATTGCCTAATAAGCTAGGTAACGCTCCTAATATTCATGAGGTGTGGTGGCATACTCCCCCTATTTCTTGGATCAAAATTAATTCTGACGGCGCTGCTCGTGGTGCTCTTGGTCTGGCTGGTGCAGGAGGGGTTTTCCGTGATCATAGAGGGATTGTTCAAGGTTGTTTTGCTTTCCACATTGACTCAGCTTATTCTTTTGAAGCTGAGTTAAATGCAGTCATCAAAGCGGTCTCATATGCTTATGCAAAACATTGGCACTTGCTTCAGATTGAGAGTGATTTGATATATGTGGTCAGTGGTCAATCTTATTACTTCCCGTTCATCTAAAGTCTTATGGCATCTTAAATCTGCTTGGCTTCAAACTCTTCATTTTCTTAGTCAAATGAGCATTCGTGTTTCTAACATATATAGGGAGGGTAATATGGTGGCCCGATTCTATAGCTTCGTATGGTGTTAGTAATCAAGGAGAGATTTGGTGGAATATGGCCCCTAGTTTTTGGATGTCATATTGATAAAGATAAGAATGGGTGGCCTCATTTCAGATTTAGTTCTTAAGGTTCTTTTCTTTCACAGGATGCCTATCTGCGTATGCACTTTTAGTCTTTTACCTTCGTGGCTGGGTTCCAGCATGAGAAGCTGCGTTTCTATGGGCTGCTCTTTCCTGCTTTGTGGTTTGCTTTGGGGTCGAAAGCTGCACTCTTTTTCCTTCGATAGGTTTCCCACCGGGTTTTACTATTAAGGTTTTAATGAGGCGGCTACTCAAACACATCCCATGGAAGTTGACTTGAGGATTAGTTTTTCTCTTTTGGCTTTATTTGGGCTTGTTGCCTTTGTTTTTCTTTTTATGACCGGGTCTTCTTGCCTTTGTACCTTTTTACTTTTTTGTATATTTTCTCTTTTTTAAATTTTTTTTTTTTTATCAATATTAACTTGGATAGGCAAGCATTCATGGGATAGGGTTTGAGCGGGGTGATGTCGCTTGCCCTTGATGTTTCAGGTCTACTCCAAGTATAAAAAAAAAAAAAACAATGTACGCTAAATGTTACTAATATAAGTTATACTCTACCTGTCTTGTGACTTTCTACTAAATTGAAAGAATATTAAGCTCATGCGTTACGGGCCAAAAATATTACCTCGTTATGCCGCACAGGAAGTTCATTATATTCCGAAGCACCAGAAAGAATATGCAAAAACACCTATATAATAAACAGCAATTCAAAGAATTTTTTATTTTTTTTTGAAGTAATAATATTAATAAAAATGAATACTTTAAATGAAAATATAGGATAGCCTTATTACTTCGAGGGATGTATCCGGCCCTATGTTAGACCCAAACATTGACACAGTCATGTAGTTGAGGTAATATTGAGATGCTAGTGAGCCCAGCATCGTAGACTCTACGCTGTCTTCATTCATCTTGATGCATCCACTGTCCTCCAGATCTTCAAATGTGCTCTGCACCAATCTGCATAAATAGTCGTCAATGTAGTGTCTTCAAGATAAAAGGATAAGCC
Organism: Acer saccharum; assembly: GCA_030490815.1. NCBI lineage: Eukaryota > Viridiplantae > Streptophyta > Magnoliopsida > Sapindales > Sapindaceae > Acer > Acer saccharum. The sequence continues at coordinate 26,099,321 of CM059876.1, forward strand.
TTAAAGGAAGAGGTTCCATGGACAAGGTACTCATGTTACCTCGACAAGTATGAACTCAGGCCTTCTGCTTCTGTATCCTCTAATCCATAGTAGGCTGGATTAACAGTCTAAACAAAGAATTTCTTTAATAATAAATTCATGCAAACAAAAACTTGTGTTGAAAGCATAACAATATCATTGTCATTGAATCATTTATTAGCAAGAGGCTCGTATCAGAAACCTCCATCGAGAGGCATTTTGTAGGTAAGAAGTATTAAGTTTATTTCTTGCATGTCTGTACCTTCCAAAGAGACAAGTTTGCTCTCAAAACAAAAATAAGAAATCTAATTGATACTCAGCATACCAGATGAAACCAAAACCCTCAACAGAAAGTTTCTTTAAATGTCACAGACTCACAGTCACAGCTACACATTTCACCTTTTAGAATGCATATCATATAAGATTGACACTGTCTTGCGTTATTAAAGAAGATTTTTACTTTTGGAATTCCATACATGGTAGTTTGTCTGTTACTTAACAGCATATTGTATCTAAATGCTCTCTTTAATCACAAATATAGCCTAATGCAATCATACATTGAAACTCACATATATGTACTGTTCAAAAATCAATGATGTTGCCGTGCTGCCATATTTGATGACTAATGCTGTAAAATGAGGCAAACCATCTCTAAACTTTTTTTTTTGATGATTATACAATTTTATTTTAGTTTATTTTTTTAAACATATTTCATATCTAAACTTATCGGAAGACATCTGAGTTTATACAATAAAATTTACAGAACATTGAGCAGAGTTCAACTAATGGTAGGGCTCTTTTTCTTGTTTCTAAGATAGACCTTATACCTTTAGCTAAAACGTATATGCATAAATCATAGGTGTGTGCAAGTAAATGAAAAACAAGAGATGCTGAAAAATATTTCATACCTCAGTGAACATTAAATTCCTACAGCTAAATATAATTAAAAACAGAAAATAATAAAACAAGGACTAGGCAAACAAACTGGTTATTTACTTCGTGAGAATTTTCAATGCATAGTTTACGCAAAGAAGACCACTATATTGCAGCATCATTTATCCCTAAACAGGTACATGACTCATCTCTGAGTTTAGAACTAACAACTTTTGATGACCACAAACTTCCATTTTTATTTTTTTTTCTTCCTTTTTTATGATAAAAACCAAAAACGTACCAGTCTACGGAATAAGTAAGTCCATGTGAGATAATGTACGGCATCTTCTTTATGGCAAATTGTGCCAGAAACTATCTCTGCATTGAAGTGTTCATGCAACTGATCCCTCAGACTACTCTCAACCGGAAATGGTTCATATAAAAACTGTGTTCAGATAAAAACCACATTAATTGGACTTCCATAACAGAAGGTTATTCAAATCACCATTAATATAGTATCTTCAGTTTGACCTTTTTGTAGAAGCTTTTCTTTGGTTCGTGAACAAGAATTACTGCTTTCCCGTGTTGATCATACTGCGGGCGGCCTGCACGACCCATCATCTGCAAGATATCAGTGATCGGAAAATCTATGTATCTCTTTGCTTTTCCATCATAAAATTCTGTTCCCTGCAAACAAATGCCACATTCATTAAAATGGTACCATATGTGCGGTGGAAAAAAGGATTTAAACATGGTGGAAGATCATACACAAAGCCATCTGGTCTCACTTTGAAGTGCAATGAGATAGGCAGGACATCATCAGACAAAAAGAGAATTGAAGTTTATATTTAGTGTATGTAAGTAATTAAAAAATTGGTTAGTGTGCCACATGTATAATCAAATTAGGAACTTCATAATCAAGGAAATGGTTACAAAGACTTATGCGAGTGGTTAATCAAAATTTATCAATTTTCTCTTTTAATCAAACCATTGCTTAAGCTATTTTGTGAAACCTACACATTTAACAATTTACACTTAGTAATTAGCAGACACAAGAAAAATCTAATGTTAGTGATGAAGTTCAAAGACAAAAAATAAGTCTGATTGTAACCTGCATACCATATAATAAAATTTGCAAAGTGAATAAACACAAGTGCCCTCTAGGTTTTTAGGCTTTAAATTTTTAAAAATTACTTTACTCTCGTAAACTATTAAATCTAGCTGTCAATTAGCTACAATTAAGATGTCAATTAACCATAGATTGATATAATTGGCTAGGTGATTGATTGAATAATTATTGTAATTAACCATAGATTGATTCTTCATATTTTTCTCTTCTAGGCCTAGCACTATAAATTCATGTACAGTAGTAGAATAATGATTTACAACTCAATTTTCTCTTCCCCCATCTATTTAGTGTTAACATGGTATCAGTGTATCACAGCACTTATCCTTCTCATAAATACAACCTTTAGAAATATCTCATATGTGTCGTCTGAGGTATCAAAGCATTTTCATGGTTGGTAAACATCAGGTTTCAAATTGTTCACACTAAATAGATAGGGGGAAGAGAGAATTGAGTTGTATATCATTATTCACCCATGCTAGGCCTAGAAGAGAAAAATAAGAAGAATCAATTACAGTGATTACTCAAATCAATCACCTAGCCAATTACATCAATTTATGGCGGATTGACACCTTAATTGTAGTTGATTGACAGCTAGATTTAATAGTTGACTTTAACACTTCCCCTTAAACTGGAGCATAGATATTTTCAATGCCCAGCTTGATAGATTGCCAGCGAAACGGCTTGACATAGTAGTACTTTATAGGACGAAACACACATATCGGTGACATTTGGAGGCAAAAACTAGGAATTGTTATAGGCTTGCATAGGGAGATGATTAGTCTTGACACCTATTCAGACTGTCTCATGAAAAGTTGGGTGAGCTTAGTATCCCAATAAACTAGAGACCTATAAAGTTTGATATTTATCTATATGTTCGATTAAACTTTCCCTTTAGTTTGGTAAGTTTTCAAGAAACATGATCGGCTTAACATATAAAAGATACAACTTTCAAGGAATATCTATCTTCGTAATTTCCTGCTAGCTAAATCCGTAACATAGGAAGTAAATAACAAATACACCATTAAGGCTTTGCCTCACCTTGATAATAACCAAGTGAGCTGGAAGGTTTACACCCCATGCCAACGTGCTAGTACAAACTAAAACCTGAGAAAATGGACAGTAGCATTTTTTGTCAGTGTTTGTGTTAACCAGAAAAGTGAAGAAGTGGTTCAGGAGATATTCTTATCAAAAACATGTTTAGGACTTAGGAGTAAGAAATGTGCCTGAATCTTGTTGTTTGCAAAAAGTTCTTCAACAATAGATCTATCTCTCTCATTCAGTCCAGCATGGTGTAGCCCAATGCCAAATTGTAAAGTGTGCCTTAGGTTCTGATCAGTAACTTGAGAAAGAACCATCTGCAGATCTTCATCTGGCATACTCAGAAACTGCCTTGGATGTTCATCTGACGCTGCAAACTTCAATTGCAAAAACAATTAACTCTTAGACAGTCCACGGATCAATCCATATTCATGACAAAATGCAGAATCTCACCTGAATAAGGTCCAGTGCAGTAAGCCTTGTCTGACGACGAGATGAAACGAATATGAGAACCGGTTTGGTAGGTGAATGGGTGCATATTGCAGCATATGCTGGTTTATTCATGCTATTCATCCTTGGGCAGTAGAACTTTCCAGGATATCCCTGCTCATGTCAACAGGTATGAAAAGATTGAACAGGTTAAATAATTAAGTCAAACTTTGCAAGAAGTTTCAAGACTTCATCCGGTAACTTAAGATGACATCATTCACCCTAATAGAGTAACAAGTGAACTACTTCTCAAAAGCACATCATCTACTTGCCTGAATATGAACTTCAAGAGGTACAGGCCTTACACTTGGCTTGAAATTGAAGAGTCCAATTTCCCCAACACCCAACCAATCTGCCAAATCACTAAAGAAACAAGACAGAGACAAAAATTATTAATCATCACATAGAGGTTACCAGAAAATATCCTTTCCTAAGTCACCAAAAATCCTAGCAATCACCAGTCCTCACTTGAAACATAAACATTTGTCGGATTATGTGTTCTATTTGTTATCTTTTCACTAGGTTAGTTTTTCAAATAACAGAGATATGAGTAGGTTGTTACTCAAACTTATCTCTTAGGTAGTCTTTTATCTTAGCTAGGAAGTTTAGTAGTAGAGTCCTAGTTCTGAGGAACCTCTTCCTCACATCTATAAGATATGCTTTGTAATCACTCAATGTGATAAGAATTGAATGAATGAATAATCAGAATTATTCTCAAATACTTCTTCATGGTATCAGAGCTGATGATCTGAAACCTAACCTCCGGCCTACCTAAACATCTCAGATCGGGATGACCAACACTTCCTCAACTGCTTCTTCTTCCTCTAATTCGGAACCAACCATATCAAACAATAATGGTGGTTCCGATAATCCTCATCTCCCTCATATGCCCATTACTGGTCATAAACTAAATGGACACAATTACCTTCAATGGTCTCAATCTGTGTCGATGTTCATCTGTGGAAAGGGGAGAGATGACTACATCACCGTAGTTGCCAATTGTCCGGCAAAGGAAGACCCAACATACAAACAATGGAAATCTGAGAATAGTATGGTGATGTCATGGCTAATAAATTCCATGATCAACGACATAGGAGAGAACTTTCTACTATATGAAACAGCAAAGGAGATATGGGATGCAGCCAAACAAACATATTCCAACAGTGACAACACTGCAGAACTGTTTGGAATAGAGAGCACTCTCCATGATCTGCGTCAAGGAGAGCTGACAGTCACCCAGTTCTTCAATATGCTTACTCGGAATTGGCAGCAACTTGATATGTTTGAGAAGCACAAATGGGGTTGTTCCGCAGATGGGGTCTTGTACAAGGAGATTGTGGAGCAGAAGAGAATCTTCAAGTTTTTACTCGGATTGAATCACAATCTTGATGAAGTACGAGGTCGGATTCTGGGAACAAAACCCCTACTCAGTATCCGAGAAGTATTTTCTGAGGTTCGTAGAGAAGAGAGTCGGAAAAAGGTTATGATGGGCCCTATGGTGAAGGCTGAAAACAGTCCTATTGGAGCAGCAATAGATGGTTCTGCACTTGCTGTTCGAGGGACACAAAACAACTTCAATGATGGGCGGCCTAGAAGGGGAAGGCCATGGTGTGATCACTGCCGGAGGCCAGGACACACCAAAGAAACATGCTGGAAGATCCATGGAAAACCAGCAGACTGGAAACCTACCCGACCCACCTATGACAGAGAAAGTCATGGAAACATGGTTTTAGGCAATGAAGGTGCCTCCTCTGTCGAATCAAGCCCATTCAACAGAGAACAGATGGAATTGTTGCAAAAGCTTTTCACTCAATCATCATCACAAGTAGTGATTGGCACCGGATCCTTGGCACAAAAAGGTAACTTCCTAAAAGCCCTAAATGTTAAAAGAGAGCAGTATAATCCATGGATTATTGACTCAGGTGCCTCAGATCATATGACGGGAGATGCTAAAATTTTCAAAACCTATAGTACATGTCACGGTAATCTTTCAGTTAGAATTGCTGATGGCTCACTATCAAAGGTTGCAGGCACAGGTTCTATTGAGATTTCTAAAGATCTCACACTTCAATCAGTACTATTGGTTCCAAATCTTGATTGCAACCTATTATCTGTTAGTAAACTCACCCAGGAACTAAATTGTATAACTAAATTTTTCCCGACTCATTGTGTATTTCAGGACTTGGATTCGGGGAAGATGATTGGCAATGCTGAGATGTGTTCGGGACTCTACCTCCTCAAGGTTGAAAACTGCCCTGAAAGACAGTCTCAAACAGCACAGGCTGTTTCTCTAAAAAGTCAGTCTAGTTCACCTCCTAGGACAAATAATGATAGTGAAATTATGTTATGGCACTATCGATTAGGTCACCCTAATTTTGTGTATCTTCAAAAACTATTTCCAGCATTATTTGATAATAAAAATTCCAAGCACTTTCAGTGTGAAGTTTGTCAGTTATCTAAACACACACGTCAAGTATACCCAAATAAAGTATACAAAACATCCCATCCTTTTTCCATGATTCACAGTGATGTTTGGGGACCATCTAGGATTAATAACATCACTGGTGCTAGATGGTTTGTTTCCTTTATTGACGACCACACTAGACTCACTTGGATCTTCCTAATGAAAGAAAAATCTGAAGTGGGTCAGATTTTCAAAAATTTTAATAGGATGATCCAAAACCAGTTTCAAACAAAAATCCAAATTTTGAGAACCGACAATGGCAGGGAATATTTTAATTCTATTTTTGGGGGTTATCTATTAAGTGAGGGGATTATTCATCAGAGTTCATGTGTTGAGACTCCTCAACAAAATGGAGTCTCAGAAAGAAAGAACAGACATCTTTTAGAAGTAGCAAGATCCCTCATGTTTTCGACCAACGTCCCTAAACAATATTGGGGTGAGGCTGTCCTTACAGCAGCCTACCTAATCAATAGATTACCATCTAGGATTCTTAGTTTTCAAACACCATGTCAAGTACTACTCAAATCCTTTCCTAATACACGAATCATTACACATTTTTCTACTAAGGTATTTGGGTGCTCCGCATTTGTACATGTGAATCAACAAAATCGGAGCAAACTAGACCCTCGATCTGTCAAGTGTATATTTGTTGGATATTCTCCAACACAAAAGGGGTATAAATGTTATTTTCCAGCAACAAAAAAATTCTTCATCTCTATGGATATAACATTTATTGAAAATCAATCATATTACCCAAAAACTAATATTCAGGGAGGGATTGAAAGTCAGGAATCTCAGTTTTGGGAAACACTTACCACCGAGTTCTTCATATCTCCTAGTCCTAGTCCAACTAAAACTCTAGAGTCCCATTCCCACATGTCTCCTAGTCATAGTCCAACTAAAACTCTAGAGTCCCATTCCCAAATATTACTTGACAGCAACAGTCCTGAGTCAGTTAGCCATCAAAGTCAGCAAAATGAAACCCTAAACACTGTCCCCAAATCTTCACAACCTAGGGTGCAAAAAGAATTAATTGTCTATACCAGGAAGAAATCCAATCAAACAGGAAAAGACAACCAAACACATCCAAGGCAGACCCAAGAACCAGAACCGAATCCATTAGTCCAAGAGACTGATCTAAACACAGAAGCTGCAAGTGAAAACATCTCAGGTAACATTGATTCTAATCCTTCTCATGCTGAAATAGAATTTCCTGATATTCATCAACCTATAGCACTAAGGAAGGGAGTAAGAGAATGCAGAGATCGACCTCTTTACCCTATGTGCAATTTCATTTCATATGAGGGATTGTCTCCAAGTTTTCGGACCTTTGCTCTCAATATCTCTAGCACACAAATTCCAAACAACATCCAAGAAGCACTCAAGGTATCTGAATGGAGGGCTGCTGTGTGGGAAGAAGTGAGAGCCTTAGAGAAAAATGGTACTTGGGAGATGTCAGAATTGCCAAAAGGGAAAAATCCAGTAGGTTGCAAATGGATTTTCACCGTGAAGCATAAAGCAGATGGTAGTGTGGAGAGATTCAAAGCCCGGCTGGTTGCTAAGGGATTTACACAGTCCTATGGGATTGATTACGAGGAGACGTTTGCTCCGGTGGCAAAACTCAATACCATTCGTGTCCTATTGTCATTGGCAGCCAATTTAGATTGGCCACTCCACCAGTTAGACGTCAAGAACGCATTCCTAAATGGCGATCTAGAAGAGGAGGTGTACATGGAAGTGCCACCAGGTCTGGAAATATACTCAAAGACAAATCTAGTATGCAAACTCAAGAAATCACTGTATGGTCTCAAACAGTCCCCACGGGCTTGGTTTGAGAGGTTCACAAAGGCAGTAAAAAGGTATGGGTACTCACAATGCCAAACTGACCACACCTTGTTTGTCAAACATGAAACTGCAGGAAAAATGGCAATTCTTATTGTCTATGTAGACGATATTATTCTCACCGGAAACTATGACGAGGAAATACAAAGGCTGAAAGTTTTCTTAGCAAAAGAATTCGAAATCAAAGACCTAGGAAACCTCAAATACTTCCTAGGCATGGAAGTGGCTCGGTCAAAGAAGGGCATTGCTGTCTCACAGCGAAAATACATCTTAGATCTGCTAAGAGAGACCAAGATGTTGGAATGCAAACCCGCGGAGACTCCTATGGACCACACAATCAAACTTGGAACAATTGAAGGAAGTGCACCTGTGGACAAAGGCAGGTACCAACGTCTTGTGGGAAAGCTCATTTACCTTTCACACACAAGACCAGACATTGGTTTCCCGGTAAGTAAAGTAAGTCAGTTTATGAATAAACCAACTGAAGAACACCAAGATGCAGTGTTCAAGATCCTAAGGTACCTAAAGATGACACCAGGGAAGGGCCTATACTTCAAAAGGTGTACAAACAGAGATGTAGAGATCTTCTCAGATGCTGACTGGGCTGGTTCAGCAACTGATCGAAGATCAACTTCAGGGTACTGTACCTATGTGTGGGGGAATTTGGTCACTTGGCGAAGCAAAAAGCAGTCAGTGGTCTCAAGAAGTAGTGCTGAAGCCGAGTTTAGGGCCATGGCACATGGGATTTGTGAAGGTATATGGCTGAGGAGATTATTAACAGAACTGAAAGTCCCTATGGAAGGGGCTATGAGAATGTTTTGCGATAACCAAGCTGCTATAAGCATAGCAAAGAATCCTGTACATCATGACAGGACCAAACATGTTGAGATAGACCGACATTTTATCAAAGAGAAGCTAGAGGAAGGAAGTGTAAAACTGATCTATACACCTACTGCTCTCCAGACTGCCGACATTCTCACCAAGGCTCTTCCTAGAGCTAATTTTGAAGACATGAGCACCAAGCTGGGAATGATAAACATTTACAACCCAGCTTGAGGGGGGGTGTCGGATTATGTGTTCTATTTGTTATCTTTTCACTAGGTTAGTTTTTCAAATAACAGAGATATGAGTAGGTTGTTACTCAAACTTATCTCTTAGGTAGTCTTTTATCTTAGCTAGGAAGTTTAGTAGTAGAGTCCTAGTTCTGAGGAACCTCTTCCTCACATCTATAAGATATGCTTTGTAATCACTCAATGTGATAAGAATTGAATGAATGAATAATCAGAATTATTCTCAAATACTTCTTCAACATGGAAGAGCAGCTTAATAGCAGTAGAACATTCCAAAGAATAATCTATCATTGATATGATTAAATTGTCAGTATAATGCAAGGAAATGTATCTGAAGCAAATTGCACTCGCAAAAGGTTCAACACAAGGTCGACTAAATGCTGGACAATGCTGGACAAATTATATGCTCAAGAACTCAGCATATCCCCACTACATTATATATGTGATATTTGATGGGATAAATCATCAATTGAAAATACAAATTAACAAGCAACGAGATTCTAAAAGTTCAAAGAATATGCAATAATCTAAGTGTATATGTATGTATGTATGCATGTATTGAACAAACCTAGCATTTGCCAACGCTGTAGAAAGGCCTACGAACCGTACTGCACGTTCTGTTTGTGATGATATGTATCTCATCCTTGAAACAATAACCTGGAAAGTGGAAACATTAATTTCCAGAGTTGAGGTTTTAAGGGAAATCAAGAGCACTTTGCAGGCTAATAAAACACAAAATAATAATAATAAATAAATTGGGCTTTCAAGGAATGACATGATTTGATACAGTACACAATTGGTCAACATCCAAAACTTAACAAAATATTTACATAAATCAAAATCACTATTTGAACACTCACTTATCTACATTACATATAAAAGTCTCCTAGAAATGGAACATTTGAACAAAAATATGGGTGATAATAAGAGAGATTCATACAATACAAACTTACTAGGTCAAAGCACGGTTCAATCAACTTACCCAAACAATCTTTTCTACCAACAATTATTAGTTCAATCAAAGAAATATAATTAAAACTCAATGATCAAAGAAATATAGAAAAAGGAATTTTATCTAACATGCTTTTTCTTGAGAAACAATTACCCAGAAAAATTTAAAACTATAATGAAAGGACATAACAATAATGTCTACACCCTAATATTCTCATGTGTGAGGTTGCATTCAATCAATAGGCTTCTAACTAAGACTAAATAATAGCACAAATGTGAACACAATGACCCTAGGTCAAATAGGCTCTTTTATAAATTGAATAACTATTAATCCAATAGTTTAAACTTATAAAACTGATTTTTCCCCCTCTTTTGAGATGCTTTAGCTATGATTTTTATTCAATTTATCAAAACAGACAAAAAACAAGGAATTACTAACGACATCAGAGCTTGATAAGAAAATAACCTTATTTTCAAATCTATTTATAATAAAATTAATACATAAATCCCCGAACCTGAGCTCGAAACTTAGTCATCTTAAGTAAACGGGAAAATATGGCATTTTGCCATGTAGGTACCCATGAGGAGATTTGAACCCTAGATCTTTTGGGAGTAAACCACAGCCTGACCAATCTATTAACCTCATCAATCTACTAACCTCATTGGTCTATACAAGCTTTACATAGTTATCAAGTAGTTGATACTCTTTACAGTCTAATAGAAAAAACTCTCATCTCTCTAATAACTACCCACAAACTATATATATAGTTTCACTATAATAGGAAGATCCCAAATTATCATGATCAAAAAATATTTAAGACAAATTTTCTCAATAACCTAAACCAATTCCAACCTCTAACGTATCTACATGAGCTTTCTAACAATAACCAAAACCAAGGGAGCACAGATTTGAAAATTGTGGATACAATTTGCTGCTTTAATTTCCGATGTATAACATCCAAAACAATAGGTTCTACTGGATTACATGACAATTTAATAACTTCTTGTGTAACCTGTGACAGTTTTTAAGGTGCCAGGAAAAAGAATAAAATTCTGAGAATCAGATGTAATAATGAACTAACTATTCACAAATTTGACATGGCAAGCTAATGAGTTACCTCGAGAATGGGTCCTCGGTCAGCACCCAGCAAGTGAATCTCATCCAAAATCATAAGACCAACCTATTGATCAATAATCAAAGGCACAAATGTCTAGTCATCAAAACAATATATGGGCAGATGAATAAGTATAGAAAATTAACCATTTCCGTAATAAATTACAGCCAATTAGTGAACAAATGCACCTTTGTGACATAACTGCGACTATGCCAATTACGACTGATACCATCCCACTTCTCAGGGGTCGATATAATGATATCTGCCGACAAAAGGGCCATCAAATCTGGAGTATAATCACCTGTCATTTCAACCTGACAGATAAATGAAGTTAAGATTATTTCCATATGCCAAAATAAATGCATGTGTTTATGTGATTAATAAATAAATGGTATCACCATCTTTTTTCCAAGCTGAGAGACAAGACGATTTCTCCAATCACTCATTCTCTCCCTAACAATTGCCTTCAAAGGTGCTATGTAAATAACCTGCATCCAGACATATATTTAACCTTACGGCACTTCAGGATGTGAAGCATCTAAAACTTTAACAGGCAGAGCACTTAGATTATGAAATCAAATGTTTGACTGCATAACAAGAATTCACGTTTGTTAGAGTTATTATATTTTTAGATATGGTGGTGGTTTAAATACCAAACCCTTTTATACTTATTATATAAATTGCGGCCAGCTTGTGAATGAAACATGCAGCTGACACTTTGATTCTTTCCTTTTCTCTTCTTCTTCTCACATACTTCTTTCTTTTGACTTCAACTTGGTATCAAAGCGATCTACCTTCTCCCACCTTCCCTTTTTTGTTTTTCGAAACACAAGTGTAGCTGCTAACAAGAGTAGTAGTGCTGATGGAGTTACGTTATAAACCCTAGATTATGAGCCAGGGTTTCGCTGTTGTTGACATGGTGATTGGTGAGAGGGATAATAGGCTGCAAATTATTTGTTTGAAGCTTGATTATTCAGTTTCTTTTAGGATTTGTGCTCAGTTTATTGCTATGCTGGATAGTGGCGTTGTTTTCTATGATTGGCTGGTTCCCTCTTTACTAATCTTCCTCATCTTCTACAGTTGGTATTGTTTATTGCTGCTGGTATCGTTACTCAAATCCAACACAAAACTCATTCTTCAGTTTCTATTTTTTAAATATTGAAGAACAATATATCTGGCAACACCAACACTATCAGAATTCCTAGAGTTCCCAAACCAGCAAGCAGCAAGGAGTGCTTCAACTTCAAATTAAACATAATAAATTCAAACTCATACCTTCATGTCAGGCTGAGTATTGAACAGGCGGAGCATAGCAAGCTCAGCAGATATCGTTTTCCCACTTCCTGTGGGAGCTCCTAGGAGAACATTATTGTCTGTGTGATACAAGACATGAAAAATCTGCCATGTTTAAGCAGCAGAAACAAATTATAATTTCAGTTACAATCAAAAAAGTTATAAATATCAAGCAAGCATGATTCAACAAACTTCAAGAGTAAATTAAATGAATAAATAATACCTGTGTTTGTATCGGATTAAAATGTGAAAATTTGTACAAGGCTTCATAAGTAGTGTTGCCAAGTGCAGATACAGGAAGGGGTTTTAAGTCTAAGAGCTCTGTATGCGTGGTACGAGCCTAAATGAAGCATAACCTTCATATGAGACAAGATCTTTGACAACAAAAAGCTTCCATACAAAACTACAAAATTGAATAAAAAAATAATGAATAAGAATAACAAAAATAGATACCAGCGGCAGTGCTAATTTCTGGAAAGATATACAGTAGAAAGCCTCTGCCTGCAACCAAGAATCAGACACAGCCCGAATGTAGTATTGTGGTGGATGTGGTTCAAATATTGGCACAGTGAAGGAAAGCTTTTGAGGTTCTCCTCTAGCCATTCGCTTTGTCAGTGAAAAAAGCTCCGAGTGGTAGATATGATCGCTCTCAGAATCCTGTTTAAAATAGTTCATCCAGCTCAGATATGGTAAATTTGCATTGGATAGCAAATAAAATTTGCAAAAAAAAAAAAATCCAAGGCCATAAAATTATGCAGAAAAATAGTACAATCAAGAAATAATGATTTTCCACCTGGAGCCCAAAACTAAAAATGGTGTAACTAATAAGTGAATAAGTGTGTGTTTGGTATGGCTTTTGAAAGGATCAAAAGCACTTTTTTAATGATACAAGCTATTTTGAAGTTTTTTTTTAGTTGTTTGTCAAAACTCAAAACAGCTCTTTTAATATATGAATTGTCTCAATTACCCTTTATAAAAGCCATTTTATGTTTACTTGGTGAAGCCCAAAATTTGGGCTTTTTCAAAAAAGATTTTTTGAGCTTTTTTAAAACATATGAATTGTCTCAACTATCCTTTATAAATTTTAGATATTCCACCATAACTCTTTCATTATAAATATATTGTCAACACCTTTTTTGTAATTCACTCAACTAAAAGCTATTTCTAAAAATACATTGTCAACACTTTTTTTGTAATTTACAAAACTAAAAGCCTTTTTTGTTAGAAACTCTACTCATTAGAAGCTCTACTACAAAAAGATCTACTTTAGAAGCTCAACTTGAAAAGCCATACCAAACACACCCTAAGATTAAATTAGGGGATCAAATAAACCCTTAAAAGCTCAACATATATTGACCTTTTTCTAAGATTAGTCATATCATTTTGAGAACTACAACTTTAGATATAAGATTATTGATCATTTTTAATAAAATTTCTTACTGTGGTATTAGAAGTACTAACAGAACTGGGCGGATTTGCAAAAATCCTCTGAGGTTTGATCCTTTTTAAAAACAGCCCTCTTGTTTAAAATTTAGATAAAAAAAATTAAAAAAACCCTCACTAGGTGGTTTTGGAATACAATAAGGGGTCAAACCTCAAGGAGGTTTTTGCAAATCTCCAAATAGAATTATTCTCAATGAAATTTCTGTAAGAACAAAAAAGAAGATAGCAACTGAATAAAAAATCTGTAATGATCTTAAAACTGAAATATTAAGACGCAATAATTTTAGTTTTCCAAAAAAGTCACCTAGTTCATACAGGCATCATTTGAAAGTTGAACACTTTCGGCTTTTGGTCACCAAATACACTTTTTTACATAACCAAGTTAAATGAAGTGACTCGTAAAGATCAATTGTCATCCAGTATTAACAAAATCATTTTCAGAAAATCAGAAAACATAACAAAAAAAAAAAAGTCAAATCAGAATTATATCATGCTGCCCAGACTACTAACAAGAAAATCAGGTTTTCAAGCAGCACCTCAACTAGAATCCACCAACGTTGTGCAGCACCATGAAAACGATCTTTCCACGTGAAGTCTGGAGTCATCACCAAATCCACCTGAGAATTGAATGTTATTTTCATAAAAAATACTACATATTTAAATATAAATCTCCAATATTTAAGAACACCCCTTCAAAACAGTCTCTGTAGACTTACCTTCAAAACAGTTCGGGTGATAGGACTTACAGTGGCTGACAACTGGATCCAAGGGAAATATCCTAAATATTGCTTGACCAACTTCCACCCAAAGGAAAAAGGTTATTACACTCATAAATGTTTATTGAACCAATATCAAAGGAAAATATAAAGTAACATTTCATCAAACGAGCTATACCCTTCCCCCAGGTGCATAACGAATCAGTGCACCAATGTCCTTTTCCTCCATCTCCTGCAGGTGATCTAAGTCAGCCCCACGTTCTTCAAGCTTCCTCAGTATCTGAACCAGTTAAGACTTGTCATCATACAGAGTTAAATGAGAAATACGGATTCAAGCAATTAATAAAAAATAGTATGTTAGACAAACTTCTGCTGAGAGATCCTTGTCAAATTGTCGGAGGGGATGTTGATGGGGCCAGATTTGGCGATCCACAGCCTTGCAATATTCCAACATGAACAAAGTCATCTCACACCATCCTCTCCGCAAGCAAATTTCAAATAAAGCCCGTATAATACGAGCCAAACTTGCACTAATATATGCAGCATCAGAAACTAGTGAAAAGGTATCTATCGATCCCCGAGATATGTACAACTGCAAATTACATAATAACCAAATTTATAGAAAGATGTTACAAATTTTTCTACTTGAGTACTAGTAAACAACATCAAACTAATGCTGAAAATGATGTTTACCTGAATAAGAATCGAAATTTTTCCATATTTATTTGTAGGACCACCCTTAATTTCTAATGGGCATGATTGGCGTGCCAACGTCTCCAGCTCATTCTGCTCTTCATCTCGAACAACAATATTTTCAAATTCAGAAGAACGGGCAACCATTTCAATTATCTGTAGCAGCAGAAAAGCAGTGTGAATATAGATAAATAAGTTAACAAAAAGTTGGTACTTAGCAATTCTTGGATATGCATTTTACATTAAAAGAAAATGAAATAACAAAACCTAGAAATATAAACCAAAATTAAGTAAAACTTCAAGTACACAAACAAAATATGAAGTAAAGTTAATAACAACCTCACAGTCATTCATATGGCGTTTCAACATTTCATTGTAAGTTTCAACACTAGAATATTGAATATAAAAGTGGCTTGCAATACGGCCAAGCTCTGTACAATAAAAGTTGCCACTCTTCTCATCAAACCGCATCATTTTAGCTTTATCAAGAGCACGTGCAGCATCAGTTACAAAAGCTCTTAGCTTTAAACTCAAAGAAGGATCTGCAACAACCTGCCAAACATATGAAAACACCAATGTTGTCAACTACCGTAAACATGAAGAGCAACTTTGTAAGGATCGAGTTAGAAGGATAACATTTCAGATCCAGCCAAGTAATTTATAAGAAATGTCGCTGATCAGTCGTACTTTTGAGCATCATCCAGGTAGACATCATTAAAAAGTGAGCAATTTAAATATTAATGTTTGGAATAACATAAGAACACTAGGAGTCCCAACACAGATAAATTCAATAATATATTATTTTTTTTCCTGGGTGGATATCCCTAGACTGTAGTGGCAAATACACATTGATTGGAAAGGAAGCTCGTCCAACAATGGAGCAAAAAATTTGGTAAGTGGACTTAACGAATATCCGAGTTGAGGGCACATTCCTCCCTATGACACAGTCAAATTATTGTGCAACCTATGATGTAATTCCTCTAAATTTGTCGTTCTAGTTTCGGTTTACGATCTGCCAATTTTCAGAATTCCAACAAAATTTTGGTATATAATTTTAGTTGTTGATCACTTGATCTATTTTTAAATTACATAATAAAAACGCAGCTGACAACACGAAAAATCAACACGCATACAAAAGCCATTTAGCTCAAGGCTCATACTTATAGCAGAAGACACATTTGATGCTTTAGTTTCATATTTGGAAGCCCACAGGAAAATTACGCACCAACAAGTGTTGAGCAATAAGACTCAACTCAAGAGTCAGGAGCATCAAAACAATGAGGTCTGGACTTAAGGCATAAAAGAAACACTTTTTTCACAAGTTCTATAACTTGAAAACTTCACGAAGAAGAAAAAAGCTATTTACTTGGTGACAAGGATTATGCATGAGATAAGAAAAATCTATGGGATTAGCATCTCAGTCCTGTGTTTGGCACTCCCAGCTAGGACCAGAAGATAATCCAAAACTCAAATTATCCCACCACAGCAGCACAAAATAAGCCCCTGCCCTACCATGAGATAATTATTCCTGAGACTGAAAAAAGAACTTTTCATCTCTTCTATCTGTGTATCTCACCTCTCTTCCTCTTCTATAAAATCAGTTGAAACTCAAAGGACATCAAATATTTCTCAGGTGGCTTTGACATTTCAGCGTGATTAACAGAGCTAGGACAATGGAACAATTTTGTTGATGCTGGCCAGATTGTGTGCAATATTATAATTAGTTGCAAGTGGGTCAAAAATACAACATAGTGGCAGTGGTCAAATTGCGGTGGTGGTAATGAAATCAGATTTAATTATAGGACATGAATAAGGACGTTGTGATTAGGTTCTGTGTAATCAGGGGGAAAATGCTGAGGGGAAGAAGAGAGAGAGATTATGTTAAAAATAATGAATAAAAAGAGACTAACTTTGGTGTCCATGTTAACCAATTTAATTTGGTTTATGTTTATTAGCGGTGTAAGCATAAAAATTTAAAAGGATTTTATTTGCAGTCCAATCCCAAGTGTACCAAACACATTGCAACATTATTTTACTATAATCCAGGCTACATCAAACAAAGGACATTACTAATTTAAGCACATTCAATCCTAAACAATAATAATTTTCCAACGAAGCTATACTTTTACTTTTAGCACCACAACTCATTTACTACATCCTTCATTAAGGGCCCTCTTTTTGCATCTTAGCAACAAGATCTTACTACCAACACTAAATTAACTATTGTTCATCTAATTCTTTGATCCTTCCATTTCCAAGGATTCTAAGACTATGTTCCAGTGAGATAACAAATGACACCACCATAAGTTCTGTGTCTTGAACTTTATACAGTTGTTTTTTTTCTGAATACTCTTTTTTTTTTTAAAAAAAACTTTTTGATGAATACTTATTTGGACAAAAGTTGCACATCTGCAATATGCACCTTATGAAACATTACTTTATCAGTTGCAACATAACCTGTACCAGATGAACTTCTTGTGATATGTGCCATTCTAGGCCTGATCCTGCTGGCACTTCCGATTTTGAAACTTAGTGTGTTTTACTTTTACATCACTTAAATTCACTTAAGGTCTCCTTTATCTTCTGAAAGACTTTATATTCATGCATTTAAGTCCATGTGTTTCCTAAATTCCCAACCTCTTCTGCCATGTTTGCAGATAGTTTCTGTAAATTAAGCTGAGAGGAAATTAGGTGCCTTGATCACACAGCTAAACATTATAAAGATCCACTCAATGTAGACGCTTTTTCAGCAGAAATGATATTGCATGCTGGTTTGCACCTCAAATTTTTTGTTTTTATAAAATAAATTAAAAAAATATTTCCTAAAAGTGATTAACTACACTTGTCTGTGGCTTATTCAAGATACAACCATAATTTTACATCAAATAGCTGACTTCATGGACTAGACTACCATAAGAAAGTCTTATGAAAATTTTGTACAGTATACTCTTATCACTTGGTACTTGGAAGTACTGTTTTTTTTTTTTTTTTTTTTTCTTTTTCCTAGTTCAGTATTACATCTCTATATTTTTTTCTTTCTCAATAAAATGGTTCTTATTAAAAAAAGAAACAACTATAAAAATTAAAATGCGCTGAGTGAGGGAAAGAAAACAACAACGTAAGATAACATATCCTGGTTAACCACATAAAGAATCTATCTTATCCAGCTGAGCCAATTTCCGGAGCTTAGTTATATCATAGATAAATGACACATTGCAACATAAAGAGTGCTCAAAGAACCATACAATACCTCATCCCATCCTATGCCATATGCCAAAGGATTCAACCTCATCCTGATAGAAAGATAAGTATACCCAAGCCATGCACAAGCTTCCTTGACATTGGTTACAGTACCCAACGCCACCTCAGCATTCAAATTATCTTTCAATGAGTTAATAAACTGCAAACAAGACAAAGAATCAGCTAATAGAGAGTATCCTTAAGATCTACTGTTGGAGAAACAAACAACAAAAATTTAACAAATAAACATAACACGAGTATATAAACATTACAATATATAAATATGTATAATAACCGTTAAACTCAAAAGCTTAAATTGTTAAGAAAAGTCTCAATAATAGTATTGAAGCACTATAACGCACCACCTAACATACAATACGACGTGGCTCAAAACCAAACACAACCACAAACAATAAATATGAATTTAATCATGTGGGAAGACTCAAACCCAGGCACTCCTAGTAAAATTGGCTCTACTACCCCATTAGTATTGGCTAGACCCAAAAGTTTAAGCCGTTAAGAAAAGGAATAACAATAGTATTTAAGTATTCTAACAAATATTATATTATATAATAGAAACCTTGAATTATTTTCACTTAATCCTCTACAAGAATAAACTAATCACTCTATTTGCCTAATTCAAATAACCTGAAACAGACTAATCATTCAAAGAGAAAGTTGATCCACCTCATCCATAATGATGGTCAGGTGATCCAATCACATAGCAGTTCTGAATTCACTCGGTTTTGGTAGTTCTGCAAACATGGGTTTTGCCCTCGTTATGGCTTTTGTAAGTAAATAAATAACAAGATAAAACAAATTCCATCAACACTAACATAAGAAACAATAAGACCACCACATAATCATTTAACAAAACTTTGGTAATGGGCAGGTTTATTGCCACCTAAAGGATTACTCTCCGCACCTAACTACTCAATACACATCTATTGATTTGACATTCATATTTTTATTTTTCACAACCTTCAATATCATAAAATAACCTTATTAAATATTTATTCGTCATATGGACTTCTCTCGGCACCCAACGACTCCTCTTCTTTTTCATTCACCAACCACTCAAAGAATGACTTGCAAGAAAAGATTCATTTATAATCCTTAGACCATGGTCTCCTATCTTCTCCTCCCATATTGAATGAAACACCATCCACCAAAGAGAGAAGAAATGATAATTTCTCAATCTCTCTAACATTTGGTGAGAAACAAAGTACATATAATCTTGGAAACCTCAAGCGTAAGGGAGCATAATCAATCCAACAATCCTCCCTAAAACAGATCCGAGCACCATTCCCAACTACAAACTTCAAATTACAAGAGAAATCATTAAATCCGTACATTATAAATTCACAGGGGCAACAACAAAACCTCTAACAACCAAATTAGAATTACACCCATGTTTTTGGAGACCATACTTACTTTTAATAACTTTATGCCATAATGAGTTAGACTCCAAAGGAAATCTCCACATCCATTTCCCAAGCAATGCCAAGTTTTTCTTTAACAATATTCCAATCCCTAAACCACCTTTATCCCTAGTTCGAGAAACTACCTGTCAATTAACTAAATTAGCCTTCTTGCCTTTACCAATGCCATCCCATAGAAAATCCCTCATAAGGTTTTCAATTCTCTTTGCCACCCTTATAGGAATTCTAAACAAGAAAAATAGTATGTGGATATGCAATACAATACTTTCTGAATCATAATCAATCTTCCACCCCTAGAAACAAAAGCATTTTTCCACCCTTTTTAATCTCCTTTTGTCTTTCTCAACAACCAGAGCCCAAAAACCCAAAGATCTCGAATTACCCCACAAAGGTGACACAGGAGAGTCCAAGTGCTTGAATTTTGATTAAGGAACAAAGGGTTTCACATGGGGTAAATTCTTACTCTGATTAGTTGAGTAGTTGATTCTGCACATGGGGTAAATTATTATGTATTCAATGCAGCCGAGTTAGGAGGTGTGCCATATATTGTTGAATTAAGAATATTGATGGGACGGCAACAAAGTACAACTCACTAATGGAAAATAAAGGCATTCAAGTAAAACACTTCAAATTACAAAAGTAATACAATCCATACAATATAATCTTATAAGATGATGAAACAATCCTAATATGGTAATTACTTGACTTTCTATGGGGAGTTGACTTGTCAGCAATCGAAGATAGTAGGCCAGTTTGTCATGGGAGGTGATTATGATGCCTTCACCACTTTTGTCAAACTGAGGTCTTCCAGCCCTTCCAAAAATCTAAAACAGAGATACCACGAGAATGTTGAAATACATTTATGGTAAAATAAAAATTAGTATCAATTTATTCTAGATATATTTAAAGAGGAAATTGGGTAAACCTGCATAACATCAAGCATTCCCAGGTCTCGCCACCCACCAGCCTTTGGATCATATAATTGGGTTCCCTAAAGGATGACGCCAGACATATTAAAATCAAAAGAGTAAAGCAGAAGAAAGATATAGGAGACAAATCAACAAAGGGTATAATATATTAACATATTTTTAAAACCTGCTAAAGAATAAATGTCACAACAATATACTCCAATCAAGATAAAACCATCATATTCTAGCCATCCACCAAAACCACAAAGCATTTGATTTCGGGAAATTTTAGAGTTGCATTGTCTTTGTTTATAGCACGGAGAAGTGAAAAAAGATGCCACCCAACTCTTTCTTAATCTCCAAACACGGTCAATGGTTATACTGAACAAAATGTGACAACCTAAACTGAAGAATTATTCGAAGTGGAGAAATTAATATTGATGACATCATGGCAACATCAAAGTTCAGCTTGTACCATTAAGTTCATTTTCCATTTGGACTTTGCTTGTGGCTAAAGCAGTCAAGATAGTTGAATTGAACAATTGACATAGTTACTAGTACTCTAGTATCAGTTTTCTCTTCAATATAACATATTTTATATGGGGGCACAAACCTTAATCACAACAGTATGAGCAGGCAGATTTACACCCCATGCCAATGTTGCTGTGCAAACAAGCACCTGGAACAGAAAAACATTTTAGAAAAGTATATTCGCCAAAATCCAGAAGTCCAAAGTTGAATGAGCTGTACCTTCAAGAGCCCGTCAGAGAAAAGCCGCTCTGTCAGACCTCTATCAGAACGTAACATCCCAGCATTATGAACACCAAGACCAAGTTCAAATAGTTTAACGAGATCTTTGTTTCTTGATTTCATGACTTCCCTCTAAAGTGCATAAATATATAGTAATTATAGTTAGCCATCGATACGAGGGAATCCAAAAATGTATATACCATTTCTGTTTCTCACCTTGATTAATTGAAACTGAGGATGGGTGTCATTCTGAAAGAGCTCTAGATCCTCATATTTTCGAGCAAGTTCAACCTGTTCAAGACTTAAATACTGAATGTCATCCATTAATAAGGTTCAGAGAGAAATTTACAGTTGAATATTATTTTATCTAATGCGTGAAGATTTAGTGTTGCAAAACACACTACAAAGGCAAATAACCCATCAGTAACAGTTTAAGAAAAACTTGAAAGGTGTACCAGTATTTCAGCTGTTTTCACTGTATCCTTCCTTGAATGAACAAATACCATAGCCTGATGACCATGCCTTAATGAATCAACAACCTGGCAAACAAATACCATCAATCAATAAAATGCATCAAAGACTTGAACTACTTAAAAGAGCGCCCTTTTGAAAACAAATACCTTCTTATAGCATATCTCATTCAGCAAATCATTTCGAGCCTTAAAATTCTGCTCACTAATTCCAATATACTGTTGAGCAAGAGGCACTGGACGATAACTAGAATCAAAGAAGAAAAGCCCCATCTCTGGATTTACTCTCAAAAATTGTGCAACCTAGGCATAATAAAAAGATACTTAGCCCATGCTGAAAAGTTTTAAGTCAAGGAGGCATCGAAGCAATTAGAGGCAATTAGTACAACTGTACAAAATCTTAGATTTCAATTATATAGTCAAAAACCTCCAAATAATTTGGTAGAGTGGCAGAAAGGCCCACAATGCGTATCATTCTCTGTGTTGACTCCACCTGTAAAGAATTAATAGATAAATGGAAGAATACTTGAATTTGAAACTAAATGTGTGGGTAGAAAACCATAAAAGGCAAAACCATAATCTGCGCTTAAACCTTCAACTCAGGTTAAACTAATTACAATTACCAAGTTATTAACTTATAAATCTACAACTTGATCATTCCTGGTTATACATAAATAAAACCCAATATGAAGAAACAATTATTGCACATAGCTATTAACCAAAATTTTAGAACAGATGTCTACATGCCTGTGCAGAAAATAGTATTTTCCAACATTAAACCACATTCAAATACAGATCTTCAAACAATTACACAAAAAGCTATTCCACACTTCAGTTAAATTTGGTTTTTCCAGTTTTCCATCACAAGAATTCCACGATAATATCATTCATTGCTTCAAAAGGATCAAAGCATCAATCCACATTCAGGTTAACCTCACTCGTGTCCTTCTAGCAACTTCAACTTAAATCAATCCCATCTTGGGAATAAAATCACTAGAATTTTCTTAATCACGAGTAATCCTTTTATGAGATGCCTTATTTCCAAATTGAAAATTTAGCTTCAGCCAGCTTTAGACACTTTGCACAAGAAGCGAAATGTTCAGGTACCAGACTGGTATGTATCAAGTGACCATTCTGCTCTCATTTCAAAATTTAGTGCTACAAAATATGAAAAACCTCACAGATTAAATTTAAAATGCATACATTTACTGCATGGTTTCAAGATTACTCAGAAGGTCCAAGTGTCCAACCAATGGTTGAATTAAATTAAAAAGAACGTGAAAATGAAAAAAAAAAAAAAAAATTGGGGTTTTTTTTTTGGTTTTCGGATTAGTAAACCCCATAAAGGAGGCACAATATAAGTCAAAATAGGTACAATATAAGTTATAGAGAAATGCTTCAAGAACTGAATTGCCACATAAAATAGAAAGGCATGGGACAAATTATCATAATCCAATGCTCATCAAACCAATTATAAGTACAAAGTCATAAAGTTCACTCTTCAAAAACTAGCAAATGATTCACTCCCAAGAAGATCCAGAAACAAAAAGAAGATTTAGGTGTTCCGTATTATAGTAGCCACTTAAAACACTATATATCAAGTTATTCAGAACACTCAAATTTTAAATGATCTGGAAAAAAGGACACTGGCTAGTGGCTATGCCACTGCTTTCTCCTAAGATAATAGTTTGATAGAGGAAAAGAGAAATGAAGGACATGATTATAAGTACGGAGGAAACAAATCATTCAACTGGGTTAAGCAGATGAGCATGGCTATGCGCCAACTATATTTCTATGCCTATTTTAGGAAAAGTGGCCACAACCACCCCAAAACAACTAGATGTGGATTAGTATATTAAGCATGGAGCAAATTGGTAGATTAATTATAAACGTAACTAGGAAAAATATTTTCTATATATTGAACCAATGGAGAAGGGTACATATATATAGATTACAACAGGGAAAAATAAACTCCTAAAATCAAGGGCTATTTACACCATAAAATCTGACCTTTAAAGGAAGATTCTAACAGCTATTCTAACAGCTAATAATGTAATAAAGACTGAATTAATCACAGTTGACTAAATCAGATTTGATTTCGTCTACATTAATAATGTGACTAGCATCTCATAATTGAAGCAGCACATAACTTGATTGTACACAACACTGTCACTCACCTATCTCAACAACTTTATATCAGCATTCTGCATTCCATAGTTTGTAATTTATACATTGTTTAGCAGATGACATCTAATAAAAGAAATCAAAGACCCATTTCTGTTTTCTATGAAGAAAAGAAATTAGTACAAGCAGTTCAGTAGGGACCAGTGTGCATGGTGTGCTGGCATAACTTCCAAGTTAAAAAGCGGAAGAGTGCAGCTTCAAGTCTTGAGAGTGACCACTTAAAATGATCTTAACACAAAATAATAAAATGCTTACAATCAATAAGTACCATAAACAATATATTTGAATTCTATAGATAAAAGAAGGCAGCATGCATATTTGGGCTTCAATGTCAAACAGGCATCATTGTTTCAAAAAAATGTCAAACACGCATCCAAAGCTGAGCAAGGACAGAATTGGTAACTTGACAACTTGCAGCCATAAGTCGAAATAAAATGCTTCATGTCATGTTAAACAACTGACAATCTTTCAACAGCACAACTGACAATTCAATTAGATACCTGACGGAGGGTCCGAGCAACAAGTGCTTCTATAACAGGGCCTCTGTCATCATTTAAAAGATGTACTTCATCAATAATTAAGAGTTTCACCAGCATTGACAGTGACATGTCACTGCTCTTGCGAGTAATTACATCCCATTTCTCAGGCGTTGTCACTATCATCTGATTCAAATGAAATAAAAAGTTAAGCCATAACTATAAGTCCAAGCACACATGGCCACAGCAAAACAAAATGTGTGTTGTAAAACAAACGACCTGGGTTTCTTCAAGTTCATTCTTAGAAAGTTGCATGTCTCCAGTAAGTTCTCTCACATTCATATTCAATGGAGATAAACGATGGCTAAAGGTTGATGTCACCTCTGCAGCTAACGCCTAGAAAAGACATAAGTAGAAATAAGCAATCAACCTTTTCCATCGCCAAACAAAGTATATGGGCAGAGTATTATATGGCTGGCCATTACCTTCATAGGAGCAACATAAACTATCTTAAACTCATCTTTATGCAAGTAACCATCTTTGAAGTGCTGCCCTATCTGCAAAAGAACCACATAAATTTCTCATGTATACCATACACAGTGTCATTCAGAGCTTTACATAACTTAAGTATAATTAAATGCAAACCTGGAAATACCAATTTGTCACACCCAAAAAAAAATTCAAATATCACTAATTGGATCAGCTATCTTAGACATAACCTCAGATTCATCCTATTTAGTTCACTTGGAAAGTACCATAAACAAAAAGGCAATACAATTTAACATCTGTATGACATCATGCAAAAGAGATAATGAAACAACAAAAATAATTTCTTCTGTTCCAACAGCAATATAGCCTCTCGCATGTTAAAAGGCATAATAAGGTCATGTGAAAGACTGAAAGCATTACATGTACCAAACTAAGAAAAAATTCTGAATATCAATGAGTCAATGATATCAGCATTTGTATAAAATATCCTAAACCCCATACTTTAATTTGTGAACTTGGAGACAAAAGGAAAGACTGGAACTTTGTATGCAAAAATTAAATCACGCAAAGGTGATAGCTCGACAGAATCGAACATAATTTCTCTTGTCAATGAGCAACAATTGTGCTTTTCCCATCCATCATAACTAATAAATAATGCACACAAAAGCCTCAAATCAATCGTTAGTACTTCTCACATCAAAAGTAACAAAAAAAGAAATTGAGATTCCAAATAAGAGCAGGGGAATTCCAGATACATTAGTAAATTGCACACCTCATGTAGAATTGAAATCATAGCTATATTTGTTTTTCCAGCTCCAGTTGGAGCACAAACCTGCAAACAAATGACAATCACTTCAGATTACAGGCTTTCAACAATATGATTTAATAAGTAAAATACAGAAGAGATAACTCACTAGTATGTTCTCATTTGTGTAATAAACAGTTTGATATATCCGACTCTGAATACGGTTCAGAGATTTATAACCATGAAAAGCAGTTTGAGCAAAGTCATCTAACTCCTTTATCTCAATCTGACAACAGAAAATAACAAACAAAAATGAAGAGAGAATCTAGACCTACAAGCAACACTAATAGCATTGATAAAGAAAGCAATTAGGAAAATATTTAAAAAATAAATAAAATCTGGATATAGTAACGAAACAGTAAATGCATTCTACATTTCTACTTTACATCACAATCTAATTACAGTTAAGATGAGTGTTAATATAATAGTCGGTGCCATTGACAAAATTCTAATTTCTAATGCTATCACAAAGCCTCTGCAAGAAAGAATGTAAGTTTTAAGTAAAACTTTTTGAGCATTTGCAAATGGAAGTGTCAACATCAAAGCACAGATGATAGAGAATTTCCCATGATGTTAATAACAAGATTCAGAAATTGCTACAAGAACTTTATTTTAATGCTCATTTCACTAAGTAATCCAACCAACCGTCCTTCAGAGGACATGCATATCCCCAAAGCTTCTTTTAACATGCCCCTTGTAATAGGTAGATACCTGATATTATAGACTCTAGGTAGCCAAAAAAATTAAAATTTGAGAAAATTCAAAATTGGCAAATAAAAAGGGCATTAAATTACCAAGCTACAGAATTTCCTAATCACAAGGATCCCTAGGGTACCTTGAATTTCTGAACATGGTTCTCCATTTAATAAGTTGGTACTGGATATTGGACAGAATGAATTTAGAAGTCCAATTCTTCAGAAAATAATACACAACCAGTAATAAATCTTTAATATACTGAGGGTGGCTACTGCATCCTGGGGAATGGGAATTCATGTGTTTATTTAATCAACGGTCCACCTACCTTGTAAATGGTAACAACTAACAAACACAAATTGCAGACAAACCAGTACAAAAGCTAGTGTAAATCAGTAGCAAACCCCGTCCACATTACAGAGTACATAGGTTGCCACCAGCTAAGTCTGGTTGAAAAGCAAGAACCTTAAGAATGTCCTCAACACAAATTAGCACATAGGAGAGAGAGAAACCATGGAAACTAAATGATTGCATAATTGTAATTTTTTATTTTAGTAAATTTTAGCAATCAAACAGATAAATAAGGAAACTATTCTAATCTGGCAACCACGATTGCTTTTGAAAATTTATCACAATTGATTTATCTACCCTTCTGCTTTTTCTCATGATGACTTGTTTTCCCTTTTAGCCAATCTTGGTTCATCAAATTGAGAAAGAGTCTCACTTATTAGCACTAAGAACAACCAATGAGATCAATCAACAAACAGAAACATCAACTACCAATCATTATGGGAAAGAGTTAATATCACAAGGAACAGGAGGTACCAGCTTCTCTCCAGGTTTCATTTGTGCAGTTGGTGTTGGGGGGATTATAACCTCCTCATACCCCTTATGGTGTTTTCTTACAGTTCCTTGAGGAAGAGCAGTCGCTGCTAGCGACCCCTGACCAGCACCAATCAGATCATCAAAAGGTTTTTTTCTCTGACTTGCTTCAAGTAAAGAAGAAAAACTTGTTGCAGACACATCACTCTCAGCCCCGGACTCAGTTCCACGTCTATTTTTCTTTTCCTCCTTGCGCCGAAGTTTATCAATTTGTCGTTCTGACTCTGTTTGAACAGTAACCTAAAACAAAGCAGAAGTGCCTATTTATTGATAAATTGAATCAATTCCACAAACGTTTTTGTATGTATTCCAGTTGTACCTGAGTGCCATAACTAGGCATACGTGATTGGGGATTCGATGCCGTTTTATCGGATTTCACTACCAGCAACCCTTGATGTATTGCATCAACTAGTTCCTTTCTATGCTGAAAAAGGAGGATTGCATATCAAATATAATAAAATAAATCTGAATAAAAAGCTGTTAAATTTTCAAAAAATTCAAAAGAAGAAGGGGGGAGAGAGAGAGAGAGACCTGGACTACTAATAGTAGTAGTAGTAAGAAAAAAGAACAAATTAACAAAAACATAAGAAAAAGAAAAGTTAGACTTTGGCATCATTATAATGATCTAGCCGATTCGAGTTTAGCTAGCCTTTCCTCTCTAACATAATAAGCCATAGACAGAAATTAGTTTATCATCCTGGATATTCATTATCAACAATACAACATGAAAAGTTTCAACAAGTGATTAACAATTATTCATAGAGATTTGGCATGGAACTGACGAACAACCTTTGAAAAGCCAAAAGCTTTTATTTAACCTGTAAAAACCTCAGTGGAATATAGATATAGCAATACCTTAAAAGTAAATATGCATGGAAGAGAAGTTATTTGGTGAGCGTTGTTGGTAACCAATAGACCCAAAAGCTTAAGAAGATAGGAAAGGGCCCAACAATAGTAGTTAAACCCTCAAATAAGCACACCCTCTAATAAAATCAACACCTTTCTCTTTTGAGCCAAAAGACAGCAATTTTATATCTTAAATTTCAAAAGAGAGGTGCTCATTGGATAATTTCTAATGCATGGAATATCATATCTTCTAGCCTAAAAAGGAAAAGTACTTAAGTTATTAAAATGAAGGGGTGCTCATGGGATAATTTCTAATCCATGAAATATCATATGGAAATGAAAACAAAATTAATAAACAATAGGGAAAAGGTTGAAGTTCATAAGACCGAGAGTAACTAGAAAAATCATACGAGTCCTTACCAATATAAGGTCTTGAACTGTTTCAAATGCACTATCCCCTATGAGATCCAACAAATCACCAGCTATCTACAAAAAATAATAATAAAAATAAAAATGCAAAATCATTAAGAACTTGGTTCTCCTAGAAGATGTGACCAGAAGTTACATTGATAAACTTAAGGATGACTATCAAGCAGTACCTCCTCTCCAGGTTTTTCTGAATCAAGTACTCGACATATAGCAATTGCTAGATCATCTCGAGAAAGCTGTGAAATACTTTCTCTAACTATCCGATCACATGCATCTCTTAACCAACTTAAATTGAATTTTCGCCCGTCAACAACAGAATGATAATTTGTAGAGTCAATGTGATTGTACCACCCTTCGTGAAATGAAGAAGAAGGTGCAGTGCTTTCATCATCAATCAATTCCCCATCTTCCAAAGAACCATCAACTAGAAACCGAGCTGGTGCTCGGAAAACAAGGTCAGCACCAAATTCTCTGTCATCACTACTTCCGTTTACATGGCTGTTTGAAAAAAATGCAGCATTATGGTCGATAGGCTGCAAATGAGAAAGTCTCTGAGCTAAAGAGGCAACTTTCCGCAGGTTAGCATCAGAAACAGCATGACCAATTAAATTTTGCAATTCTGTCCTGCATTCCAATATCAATTAATGAATTAATAAATTTTGAACACATCGACATGTAATGCATTGTGTTCACGTCTTAAAGACTATGGATTTGATGATATCATCCGGCATTAAAAAATTGAACTCTAGGCATAATTATGGATTAAATAGAATGTCCTACTCCTCCAGCGGCAAACTGGCTCTATTCGTATTCCAGAAAAAACTGTTTCGTTCATTTTGGTTTTGCAAAACCAAAATATAATAACTTTAGAAATGTAACAGCCACAAAACCTATAAACATACTGATGCTAGTATTGTTTCAACATCTGAGCCACCATTTACAGTAGATGCATCACAAATTACTGGTTTTTACTTCAGATAATGCAATGTTTAAAGTTAAATGGTTCATCAACATCATACTAAAACAAATGCAGCCAACCCGGTTGAAAAAATTGGCTTGCTACACTAAATTCAGTTCCATAAATAAAATGTAGCATCAGGCACTAAAATTTCAATCCTTACTTCTTTTCTACAATGTTATTAACAAAAGTTTCTTCCTTTGCTGGCTTGCAAAAGCCATAAACATACTGATGCTAGTATTGTTTCAACATCTGAGCCACCATTTACAGTAGATGCAATGATGCATCACAAATTACTGGTTTTTACCTCAGATAATGCAATGTTTAAAGTTAAATGGTTCATCAATATCATACTAAAACAAATGCAGCCAACCCAGTTGAAAAAATTGACTTGCTACGCTAAATTCAGTTACATCAATAAAATGTAGCATCAGACACTAAAACTTCAATCCTTACTTCTTTTCAATAATGTTATCAACAAAAGTTTCTTCCTTTGCTGGCTTGCCTAAAAGATGGTAAGCAGTCAATGCTACCTCACCGAAACCTTCAGAGGGCATTTCTCCATCAATCAACTCCACCACCGCCCCAATAAACTGCTTGTATGCTTGTCGAACTTCAACGGAAGCTACTCCAAAGATTCAAATAAACTTTGAAACATTAGAATCAAATTTCACGCACTATACTTACGTATTGACATTAGATTGATAAGTAATCAAGGTGTTATAATACCTTCTTCCCATCGATGAACGATCTTCTTCGCGAGTTCTGACTCATCAAGTGAATTTGCAGATCTAAATCACATAATTCAGAGCATTACTGCATTAGAAGTCATGTTCATAATAGCCAAGACAAATAAATAAATATCTTCCTCTAGTCACAACATCCTGACATGATTCTATTGACATTCTGGACTTCTTTCTCTTTTATGAATAAAATTTTTGTTTCCAGAAAAATAATATATATCAAAATGGTCTTGGTTGGAGAATTCTAGAATATATACAATCTTGATTAGACAATTTCAATTTCTACGTCAGGTCTGATCATTTTTTTTTTTCCGACAACTGCACCTCCTTTCTATAGAAAGACATAAACCAACTAGACAATTGTGTATGCAACTAAATCCAAATGCAATTAAAATTAAGAGGAATACGTGCTACTGAGCTAAAAATGTGTTTAATTAAATTCAGCCAAAACATTGTTTTCCAATTTTAAGAACAAAATTTGTAATAAGCAGAAATTCTACAATCGCATAGTTCCGGCACTATCTCGTCAACCAAACAGCAGCGGATAACATGAATCTTTTAAATAGAGAAAAAATTCAAAATGCGATTGAAATTGACAGAGAAGTTTGGAATATACTTTCGAGGCTTGTTGAGATTGTGAAGTATTGTTTTGCGATGGAGATAGGCTTGATCGACGTCGAACGGGTCTCTGAGAGAATTTGTCAGTCGAGGAAGCTGTACTATCATTGTTCTTCTTGTTGTTTGAAACCCTAGACAGAGGTTTTCGGTTGATGAGTGAAGCTGAAGCGGTACTAAGAATTTGGTGGCAAACGAAGAGGTCTGGGTTTATATATAAAGCTTTCGGCGGCGCCTTAAGTATACCAAGCTCTAAGGTTTTTTCAAGCTTGGGCTCGAAGTTTTCGGTTTTGTTGCCTTATAATGGTAATCGGAATGGTTATGTGAATATGGAATGGTAATTGAAATGGGAATGGGAATAGCAATGAAATAAAAGGAATATTGAGTTTTTGTTTGGTTAGAACTTTAAAATTAGTGTCTGAATTAATATTATTTTGTTTGGTTAATAACGGAATGAAATGGACTTAACTGTACTTTGACCAAAATACCCCTAATTATAAAATATTCATAATAACATGATATATTATGGATAATAATAATAAAATATTTCATAAACAACCAAAAAAATTATTGGTTTATTGTTATTAGCCACCAATTTATATTTTATTGTTTTTATCACTTTTGACTAGTTTTTGACAAAATTACCCCTAAATTTTACTCACCTGACATGTAACTCATGTCATTTGATTCCAAGTTACATACGAGTTGATTTTTCAAGTTACATTTTAGTTAAGCTTTAAATTACATGCAAATTAACTTTCAACTTATATGTAAATGATTTTCAAGTTACATGTTAGTTGATTTCCAAATTATTAGGTGGGTGACGTAAAGACAAAATTGAGGGCAATCTTATCTGTTCAATGTTAAATGTGATAAGTATAATAAAATATAAATTTATCGATAAATTTTTTGATTACTTCATGCAGTTTCCTTATAATATTATATTTATATATAATATTATATGTATATTATTATAATATATAACATATTACACACACACACACACACACACACACACACACATATATATATATATATATATTATAGGGGTGAATTCATAATGAGCCAAAAAATTTATGGGTTTATTGTTTTTAGCAACAAGTTTATTTTTTATTGTTTTCGTCACTTTTCACCACTTTTGGACAAAAATGCCCCTAAATTTGAAATTTAAAAAAAAAAAAAAAAAAGATGTCAATGGGTGGGTGGTAAAAACGAGGCATTTTTTATGTTAGGGTTGAAACCATTCCACCAGTAAAACGATCAAAAGTAAAAGAGAAGAAAGAGAGAGAAGGGAAGAGAGAGATTGCCGTCGCTCATCGTCGCTGCTGCTCGCTGTCGCTGCCGCTCGCCGTTGTCTCACACATCTGTTGTCGTCGCTGCAGAGAGAGAAAGGAAGAGAAGAGATCGTGTTGCTACTGTTTGCCGTCGCCTGGCACTGTCGCCGTCGCTGCCGTTCACCGTCGGCTCACCACCCCTCTCCCCGTCGCTGTCGCTGAATCCACGTATCTATTTCTCAGGTTTGCTTCTTATCTGTCTTCCAAACAGCTAAATTTATTAATTGCATTTTTTTAAAAAAAAAAAATTGGTATTTATGATTTCATGCCATAAAAAAAATTGTTTACATCTTTGGATTGTGTATTTGTGTTGTTGCTGTTGCTTTTTCTATTATTATTATTTTTCCTCTCTTTTTTTTTTTTTTTTTTGAATGTTGAGCTTCTCAAATCTCAACAAATGTGTATCTGCCTTCACTCTCTAGACAGCTTGCTTATTTCTGAAACAATTATATATAAAGTTACAGAAACATGAACTCCCACTCCCTCTAACTTAGAATTATGGTTGACCTCTAGAAAATGAAAGATACAAAAATTCTGTTCACCTGCTCTGCAGAGATAAACACAAAAATTATGAATCTGTAATGACATTTTTTTGTGCTTGACTCCAATTGGCACCGGTATAAAGTGAAAAAATTAAATTTGTATGTTATATTAGTGTCTGAAGTTTGATTTGTGGTAATTTTGCCATTCTGTATCCCATATTTGATTTGTGTTTGATTTGTGGTAATTTTGCCATTCTGTACAAGTCTAATTGTTCTTGCTGATTTGTCGATAAATACTTAAAATTGCAAATTGGATTGGATGTTTCATTTTTTAGGATAATTGTAACAAGTCGGAGCAGATTTCTCAGGAGTAGCAATTGATATGGTGTCAATGAACTGCAAAGTGAAGCTGTGTGGGGTTTTTGATAAATTTTTTACATTGTTTAATAATTTGATGATTTTTTTTTCCTTAATTGAACTACTTGATTAATAGAGTGTTTGGTAAATATGCAGGTTATGAGCAATGTGATATACAAAGCACTGGATGATAGAGTAGTAGTAAATGCTTTGTACAAAACTCTCACTTCACTATCAGTGTGAAATTGCTTCTTAGGAAGATGTACAATTAGCATAGTGCAATTTTCATGTTACTCATGAGAGTATGTTGAATGTTGGACAAGTATTCTTTGTCTAATTTTGTTGATACTATGATCAATAATAGTAAAGTTTGTGTTTGGTTTCAATCAATTTGTATAGTTACTGGCATGCTAGCTGTATTCCAAGTTACATGCCACGTGAATTTAGTTGTTTATACTGGCATATAAGTTATGTATTGGCATGCAACTCTAGCATGTAACTTGAAAATAAACTGATATGTAAGTTAAGAAAGTTATGTAAGTTATCGGTGTCTTTCAATTAGGGAAATAAAAAATAAACTGGCATGTAACTTGAAAATAAACTGATATGTATGTAACTTGAAAATAAACTAACATGTAAGTTAAGAAAGTTTTGTAAGTTATCGGTGTCTTTCAATTAGGGAAATAAAAAATAAACTGGCATGTAACTTAAAAATAAACTGACATGTAACTTAAGAATCAACTGGCATGTAACTTAAAAATACATTGGCATGTAACTTAAGAATTGATGTATAAAATTGTGTTATAAAAACCTAACTCACAAGTGCACGAATCGTGAGATAAGTACAACGACAAGTAGGGATCATTCCCATGAGGAAAAGTGATTACTAATTAAACTAGTTTTAATTAAAGCTAAGCAATTAACAGTATCCAGAGATTTTGAGATTGATTGATTGATTATCGATTAAAACTAAATTAAACTAAGAAAACAATTATCAAGAATATGTGAATGTGATTAAGAGGTAAGAGGACTAGGTCATCAATGCTTACCAACTATGTTTACTCAATGCTTCGAATTGACTTTGATAAAAGATGTTAATCCAGTTAAGGGTTCGTTCTTATCTTAAGTATGATTGTTACCGTATGATCATGGGATGAATCAAGTGTTTTCAATTATAATTTAATTTACTTCAAAAACTTGAGATATAAATTACAACCAAAAACCCATTAAGCGAAAGAGAAAGTGAACCAAAATTATGTCCAAAAACTTGGGGTTAATAATTTTATCCATTCAATTAAAGATTGGTTGAGAATGGTGAAACCCACGTGCATCTCAACCATTAAATCATCAAAAACCCTAAATTCATACCTAGCATAAAACTATGCATTAACAAGAATAAAGAATTATGATCTGAGATGACTTGAATGAATCAAAACTTGAATTAAGAAAATATAATCAATTCTAACAAAGAGTATTCATAGAGGTTTACATTGACTTCCTAGTATGAGTTAGTTACACATATCAGAAACAAAGAAACAAGAGGGACAAAAGATAAAACCCATTGAAAAGCTTTAACAAATTCTTCAAATCCTCGATATTGGAATCTCCTTCGTCTTTTTATCTTTTATGCTTAAGATGAAAAGAGGGAATTTTTTGATGAGTTGTGTGGAGATTGGTTTATGACAAGTGAGGGATTAGGCAGAGAGCTGGAGTGTCTCAAGGTGAGCGAGAGAGAGAGAGAGCCCTAAAGAAATCTCAATATATATATAGGCCTCCAAATCCCAGCCGTGAAAAGACTCCTTATTCTGGACAAATTTACCAAACCGTTGCCATTACCGCTACCAAAACCGCAACGATTTGGACGTTTGACGGGCAATCGTTGTGGCTTACGCAGCGACTCGGCAGCGTTCTAGACAGCGAAGGCTACTGATATTAGAACGCTGCTGCATCGCTGTGAATAAATTAGGAGCAGCCTTGTAGTACTTTGGATATTTGCAAGTAAGTCCCTGAAGTCTTCTAAAATAGCACTTTTTGCCTGATATTCTTCAAACTATTCAGCTGAAACCAAACTCCTGAAAATGCTCATACACACACATTAAATCCCAAAAAGGCCCAAGAAACAAGCAATTGATTGGAGGAATGAGGATCAAAAACATATACAATAATTGATTGATCAAATACCCCTAAACTTTGTTAGGATTATGCTCAATAGCAAGAGTGTAATGTTATAATTAACAATCTTTTTCATATTAATAAAGTGATTTCTGGTTTAACAAATCGTATAGCATTTATAGTTTATATTATAATTGTCAAAGTAAATAATCATAAGGTCTAAAGACTATGGGAAAAGAAGAATTGTTCGTACATCTGGATATGTATGTGGTAGACACAATTATTTAGTTAGTCTTGAATAATGTTCACAACTTAAGTTAAAGGTTGGGCACCTTTATCTTGTTAAAGTTGTAGAATTCTTTTGCTAGCATTTGAGTGGGATCAAATGAGATATGATGAGTCTAAAATCATCGGAGTGTCTTCGAGCAAAAGGATCTAGTGCACTGGGTGCATTGAACTGGATCACAATGAAATACTTTATCTATAACCGTCAGTAGATAAAAGTCTTTTCATTATCAGGACAATCGGAGAGTCTATCTTAATCTTGAGATAAATGATGGACTTGTGGTTGCAAGTGATATCATTTGAGTTATCAATGAGTACGATTATATCGCATAGTCTATCCTCGATAGTTTGGTGATATTCATTTGTTAATCGATAGAGGACTTCATTTATAGATATGGACATCGTGGCTCCATTTAATTAAATGAGAGTATAATATCATCATATGGATGTTTTGAGGTAATTGGATATTAAATCTCAACGTTGAGTTTTCGATAGTGTCTATTGAAAACATGGCTTCTGGACAAGTCAAAATATCCAAGTTCAAAACGTGGTCATATGAGTAAATATGGTAACTTGGAGAGTTATAGGCGGTCTATGAACTCTTGGCGATTACTGATATTAATCACGAGGATACACTATCTCCAATATGATTGTCTAGGGTATGAATGAGGAGCATCTTTCTTTTCTATCTTTATTTAAGAGTTCAGTTTTAGCTCTTTAGTGGAATGAGTTAAAATTAATGGATCGGACCTAAGTGAATCATTTGTTGATTGTGATTAGGTTATGTCTATTGAAGCTTAAATTTAGATGGCCCGCCAAGATCCCCAATCCACACGGACTTGCATGGATCACTTGATATATTCTACCGGACCAATTTAAGGGTCCATCTAGAATTGCATTTAATATATTAAGAATATAATTTGCACATTATTTATGTAATGGGCTGCTCAATTATATTAATATATTAATGAAAGACATGTGGGCTTGTTTCTTTTAGTAAGAATGGGTCTGGTTCACATGTGGGTTTTTTATTTAAAGTCCAATGGATTAAATGAAATAAGAAAATAATATTAGGCCCAATTTTATTCAAGTGGGGCGGCAAGGTTAAAGTTTTAACCTAATATATTATTTTGTTTCATTTGTTTTAATTAAATAAGAATTAATTAATTTATTAATTAATTGTTTAATTAAAGAAACAAATCTTTCCTAAAAGTAAAAGACTTGTTTGATAAGGAAATAAATAATTAATTTTATTTATTTAATCAAATAAGGAGTCTTTTTATTTAGTCAAACTAAAAGAATAAAAAATCAATGAGTTGGATTAGGGTTTGAAGTCTTAAATGACATGTGTATTTGGGTGCAACACAACTCCTCTTTTGTAGAGGAAAATTGCGGCAACCCTAGGTGAAACACATGAAGAATTCGGCCACCCTAAAGAAAAGAAGAATGAAAATTTGGCCACATATATAAGTGCTCTTATAGATTTCGGCCAACACAATGCTTGGTGCTTGAGATTCTATTTTTTTTCTTCTTCTTCTTCTTCATTCATAGAGAGCTTTTTATTCTACTAAGACAAAAAGGAGTGTTAGATTATTCTTTGATAGTATACTATTTGCTTAATCATCAATAATCTTGTGTATACGATATCGATCTAGGTTCACGCGAGTTTCGATCATTAGATTGAGAACTCAAAAGTGACCGGAATAATCTTAGTCATTCTTTTGATTGTTTTGTGACTAACAAAGAAAAGAAAAGTTTTGTTTTGTCCATTCACAGGTTTGCAATTCAAAGAAAAGGGAGACCACGCTCCTAGGTGATCCACGTTCGTGCTAGGATTGAAGATCTTGCGGATTACCATCGACGTAAATCAATCGGATCACGCGACAAAAGGTATTCTACTTTTTGTTAGATAATATATATGTTTAATTGATTAAAGGGTTTAAGGTTCATAAAAAGGAAAAATTTTAAAAGTTACTAAATCTATTTTTAGTCTCGCTTTCGCTGCGTGTACTACGGTATTTTTCCCTACAACCTTTTGTTTTCAAATAATTGAAAATTCCAACAATCCCCACCAATTTTCAAACGATTAAAATAATAATAATAATAATAATAATTTTATTAAACGAATAAGATGGATTACAGAGAAAATACAAGGCATCATCGTACAAGTCAAGTACATAAATGATAAGTGTCTTTTGGACTTGAACTTACATTTAGTACAAATAATTCAAAGCATGATCAAGGCGCTGAGGTGAACGTATCTTGAACCTAGAACCCTTAGAGATCCGCCGGAATCATCGCACATACTGACTTTAAGTAGTAGAGTATTCTGATTGCTCTGCACGTTATGGCCATGTGCATAAAATCCTGATCTCGTGAGCGCTCTCGGAAACGGTCTTGTTTTCCTAGGAAGCGGCCTGACATCCATTACTCACAAGGTAAATTTACTGAGTAATTCTGCGAGTTACTCTTTTCAATTTATTAAGGACTTAATCCAACCTCTTTTCATGCAGCAAACACCACTAGATTAAGAAATAGGGTAATTAAAATTCTCTAGTGTACCATGATCACATATTTGACTTGTTTGTACCACATTGAACTTTGTCTATCAATTATTAGCCTAATTTGTTATTGTATATGTATGTTTAATTAATTAAAGGGTTTAAGGTTCATAAAAGGAAAAATTTTTAAAAGTCACCAAATCTATTTTTTTAGTATCGCTTCCGCTGCGTGTACTTCTTGGTATTTTTCCCTACAATTGGTATCAGAGCCTAGGTTGAACCCTTTTAATTAATTAACGTATATATACGTGGATCTATTTCTTTTTATTGTGATTATGCATGTTTAGAAAGAGACGGCACTCTAGGTATTCGCATATATAATTACATGTGATGTATGGATTTATATATGTTTATGTGGATTGTTATTGCTCGATTTTGGTCCCAGATTTTCAATGTATTTTTGTTATGGAATTGTAACAAGAAGGGTGGTCTATCATCGCCATAATTCCTTCTTGGTAGATTGCTAGGTTTTATTATTTTTTATTTTAGGTGCAGTATTTTTTATTATACTACTGCATATTTTTATTTTTTTTTATTATGTGCAGTTTTTGTTTGTAAAAAAGTACTGCAGTGATTAAAAAAAAAAAAAAAAAATACTGCAGTATTTTATTTGTTTAAATACTGCCGTAATATATTTAGGTCTTGAAGATTCGAAGACACGATGAAAAACGAAGCAACCGGAACCGAGAACGAGCACCGTGCGCACCCTAGGAGTGGATTGGGCTGCGCATGGGAAGCCCAAGCTTGGTGGGCTACGCACGGCAGCCCCTGGAGTCTTCATGGGCTGCGCACGGCAGCCCCTTAGTGGGGTTGTGAGATGTGCACGCCCGTGGGTTGGGCCGAAGGATGAGCGTATGGTTGATGGGCCACTTGAAGAACTTGTATTCCTAAACAATTGTAATTTACTTGTTTTTCTAGGATGGGCCAAAATTGTTGCTATTTAATTTATGCTTAAATATTACAATATTTGTTATTGTATGATAACATGACATATAGAATAGGAGTGCCACGCATATATCTCTTTTGGTATGAACATGCATTGAATGATTTAGGTATCTAAATTGGCATCTAGATAACTCGGTAAATCATTCTATGGGATTTAATCACATGCCTTAAATAATTGAGTGGGAGAAGGTGTTTTTGTAACACCTATGGCCTCCAAGGTTAGTTGAGCTTTATTATTTATTGGTAATCCCCCCAAGGGGCGTCCATGAATGGAATTTAGCAACATACTTCCTTACAAGGATAGACTAGACAATGGACTCAAACGAGATCTACTCCCCAAGGAGGGATTTTCGTGAGAGAAAATTGAGGGTCGATATCTTGGTAACACACTCAATGTAATTTTATTGATATCCTCCCAAGAGTTCTTGTCAGTAAAATTGCAAGGCTAAAATTGAAAACGCTGGTTGTTATGTTAATAATTAGGTGGGACCTAATCTAACTAGTAAATGGTGCGAACTCCCAAAGGAGGCGTAACATTTATGGGTGTTAGATCACCGTTGAATTTTATGATTGAGTTATTTATTTAATTCAAGATAAATATTTAAAAGTGCTTTATCATGATTATTTACTTATATATGTTTTATTTTATTCAGAAATCATGACCCCATCACTTATGAACATCCTGAAAGATAACACTTTAACTGGAGATAATTATGTCACATGGAAAAGGAAAATTGGGTTGTTGCTGCAAAGTGAAAAACATAAGTTTGTTCTAACTACTCCTAAACCACCTGCTCCTAATAATGAATCTAGCATAATGTATAGAGATGAGTATGAGCAGTGGAAGACTTCAGATGATATGGCAAAATGTTACATTATGGCCACTATCTCCGACGTGTTGCAACAGTAGCATGAAGGAATGGAGTCCACTGCTGATATAATGATGTCTCTAGAGGAGATGTTTGCTATGAAGTCTAGGACGACTAAGAGAGAGGCAGTGACTGCTTTTATGAATCTTAGGATGAAACCTGGACAGGCTGTGAAAGATCACATGATGAAAGTCATAGCACATCTCAACATTGCTGAACTGCATGGCGCTGAGATAGATGGTGAGACAAAGATTGATATGGTTGTCAATTCATTGTCAGATTCCTTTGATCAGTTCAAATTGGACTACACTTTGAACAAAAAGGAATACACCTTACAAGGCCTGATGCAAGATGTTCAAAGTGCTGAAAAGATCCTTGTGAAAGGCAAAGGTCAAGAGATTCATATGGTTGGTAAAGTTGCTACTGTTAAGGCCCGTCAAAAGGTCAAGAAACAACAGAAGAAAAAGCAACTTGGGCCTATCAAGAAGGAGACCAAGAAAGTAACCAAGATCAAAGGGAAATGCTTCCTTTGTGGTGAAAAGGGACATTGGAAGAGAAATTGCCCAAAGTCCCAGAACAAGAAGGAAGAAGGTAATTTGAATTATCTTGAAACATGTTTTTTGGCTGATTCTACAGATTCTTGGATCATAGACTCAGGAGCCACTAATCATGTTTGTTATTCCTTGTAGGGGTTCCAAGAAAGGAGAAAGCTGAGTAAGAATGAAATCAATTTGCGCTTGGGCAACGGAACGTTAGTGTCTGCAAGTGCAGTGGGAGATATTAGAGTTTATTTGGATTCTAGAAGGCATTTAGATTTGATAGACGTTTATTATGTACCTCAATTCAAGAGGAATTTAATTTCAGTTTCTTGTTTGAATAAATTTGGATATTCGGTTACTTTTAATAAAGCTTTTATTATTAGTAAGAATGACAAAATTATTTACAAAGGTACATTGGAAAACGGTCTATACTTTTTGCATAGAAATATCTCTCACTCGTTAGACACAGAAATAACGGAACCTAATCATAAAAGAGTAAAATTATCAACAGATGAAACCCACCTTTGGCATTTACGCTTAGGTCATATTAACCTTAATAGGATTAAAAGATTGGTATGTGACGGACCTTTGAGTGACTTAAAGGTTGATGATCTACCAACTTGTGAATCTTGTTTGGAAGGTAAAATGA
Organism: Acer saccharum; assembly: GCA_030490815.1. Taxonomy (NCBI): domain Eukaryota; kingdom Viridiplantae; phylum Streptophyta; class Magnoliopsida; order Sapindales; family Sapindaceae; genus Acer; species Acer saccharum. The sequence goes on from CM059876.1 coordinate 26,140,518, forward strand.
CCAAAAGGACGTTCTCTGCCAAAGGTGCAAGAGCCACTGAATGTTTAGGATTGATACACACTGATGTATGTGGACCTATGAGCATTCAAGCTAGAGGTGGATATGAGTACTTCATCACCTTCACAGATGATTACTCGAGATTTGGTTATGTGTATCTCATGCGACATAAGTCGGATGCTTTTGACATGTTCAAAGCATTCAAAGCTGAAGTGGAAAATCAGCTTGAGAAACACATAAAAATCTTGAGATCTGATCGTGGTGGAGAATATCTATCTGGTGAGTTTCAGCAATATCTTATTGATAATGGGATAGTTTCTCAGTTTTCTGCACCAGGTACACCTCAACAGAATGGGGTAGCAGAAAGGAGAAATAGAACTCTTTTGGATATGGTTAGGTCTATGTTGAGTTATTCAACGCTTCCTATTTCTTTTTGGGGATATGCTTTACAAACTGCTATATACATTCTAAACGATGTACCATCTAAGTCTGTTCCTAAAACACCGCATGAGTTGTGGACTGGGCGCAAGCCTAGTTTACAACACTTAAGGATATTTGGTTGTCCTGCGCATGTGTTAAAAGGAAAGACAGAAAAGATGGAGTCCTGTTCAGAAACATGTATATTTGTAGGGTATCCAAAAGAAACTAAAGGATATTATTTCTATAGTCCTTCAGACCTTAAAGTATTTGTTTCGACAAATGCTAAATTTCTGGAAAAGGACTATATGAATGATTTTGTGCCTAGAAGTAGAATTGTCCTGAATGAGATGTCAGGAGATACAATTCCACGAGAGGTTACACAACCTAACCCAATTGTAAGTTCCGATCCAACACAAGATCAACAACCTACCATTCCTCGTCGTAGTGGGAGGGTTAGAACACAACCCGAAAGATACATCGGTCTGGGAGAATCAATGGAGAATCTCCCGGACGACGATGATCCCTATACGTACAAGGAAGCTATGGAGGATGTTGATAGTCGCCATTGGCAAAAGGCAATGCAATCCGAGATTGAATCTATATTCGATAACAAAGTCTGGTCCCTTGTAGACTTGCCTAAAGGGATAAAACCTATTGGGTGCAAGTGGGTATACAAGAGGAAAAGAGGTATGGATGGAAAGGTGGAAACCTTTAAAACTAGATTGGTAGCTAAAGGGTATACACAGAAAGAAGGTATCGATTACGAGGAAACCTTCTTTCCTGTGGCCATGCTTAAATCCATTAGGATACTCTTATCCATTGCAGCATCTTTAGATCTAGAGATTTGGCAAATGGACGTCAAGACAGCTTTCCTAAATGGAAGTCTTGACGAAAGCATCTACATGATGCAACCAGAGGGATTCATTGAAAAGAGCCAAGTGGATAAGGTATGCAAGTTGCAGAAATCCATATATGGATTAAAGCAAGCATCCAGATCCTGGAACATAAGGTTTGATCAAGCTGTCAAAGGTTTTGGATTTATTCAGAATCCTAACGAACCTTGTGTATACAAAAGGATTAAAGGCGACAAGTTGGTTTTCCTGATTCTTTATGTTGATGATATACTACTCATTGGAAACGATGTAGGTGTATTGACATCAGTAAAAGAATGGTTGTTAGCAAAACAATTTGATATGAAGGACTTAGGAGAAGCAAGTTTTATTCTAGGTATCCAAGTAATAAGGGATAGAAAGAATAGAACGATTGCATTATCCCAAGCTTCATACATAGACAAAATCTTGTCTAGGTTTTCCATGCAGGATTCCAAGAAAGGTATGTTACCTTTCAGACATGGAATCAAGCTTTCTAAGGAACAAGTTCCTAAGAATGAGCATGAAGAGCAATTCATGAGTAGAGTTCCATATGCCTCGGCAGTTGGAAGTCTCATGTATGCAATGCTCTGTACTAGACCAGATATTTGTTTTGCTGTTGGCATAGTTAGCAGGTTTCAATCGAAACCTGGTCCTGATCACTAGACGGCAGCCAAGCATATTTTCAAGTATCTCAAGAGAACGAGAGATAATATGCTTGTATACTCTGGAGGGGATTTGGTCCTCGTTGGGTATACAGATTCTGATTTCCAATCAGATTCTGACTCCAGAAAATCCACATCAGGGGCTGTGTTTACTATTGGAGGAGGAGCAGTTATATGGAGGAGTATCAAGCAATCTTGTATTGCTGATTCCACCATGGAAGCTGAGTATGTTGCTGCATGCGAGGCTGCCAAAGAGGCTGTTTGGCTCCGCCAATTCTTGATTGACTTAGAAGTGGTTCCTAGTGCGAATAAGCAGATCACTATCTACTGTGACAACAGTGGAGCAGTGGCTAATTCGAAAGAACCAAGAAGTCACAAGAGAGGTAAACACATTGAAAGAAAGTATCTTCTTTTAAGGGAGATTGTTCAAAGAGGTGACGTGACGATTACCAAAATCGCGTCAGCAGAAAATCTAGCAGATCCCTTCACAAAGGCTCTACCTCAGAAGAGTTTCGATGGGCATCTAGAGAACATGGGCTTGAGAGATATGACACATTTGCTATAGCGCAAGTGGGAGATTGTTAGGATTATGCTCAATAGCAAGAGTGTAATGTTGTAATTAACAATCTTTTTCATATTAATAAAGTGATTTCTGGTTTAACAAATCGTATAGCATTTATAGTTTATATTATAATTGTCAAAGTAAATAATCATAAGGTCTAAAGACTATGGGAAAAGAAGAATTGTTCGTACATCTGGATATGTATGTGGTAGACACAATTATTTAGTTAGTCTTGAATAATGTTCACAACTTAAGTTAAAGGTTGGGCACCTTTATCTTGTTAAAGTTGTAGAATTCTTTTGCTAGCATTTGAGTGGGATCAAATGAGATATGATGAGTCTAAAATCATCGGAGTGTCTTCGAGCAAAAGGATCTAGTGCACTGGGTGCATTGAACTGGATCACAATGAAATACTTTATCTATAACCGTCAGTAGATAAAAGTCTTTTCATTATCAGGACAATCGGAGAGTCTATCTTAATCTTGAGATAAATGATGGACTTATGGTTGCAAGTGATATCATTTGAGTTATCAATGAGTACGATTATATCGCATAGTCTATCCTCGATAGTTTGGTGATATTCATTTGTTAATCGATAGAGGACTTCATTTATAGATATGGACATCGTGGCTCCATTTAATTAAATGAGAGTATAATATCATCATATGGATGTTTTGAGGTAATTGGATATTAAATCTCAACGTTGAGTTTTCGATAGTGTCTATTGAAAACATGGCTTCTGGACAAGTCAAAATATCCAAGTTCAAAACGTGGGTCATATGAGTAAATATGGTAACTTGGAGAGTTATAGGCGGTCTATGAACTCTTGGCGATTACTGATATTAATCACAAGGATACACTATCTCCAATATGATTGTCTAGGGTATGAATGAGGAGCATCTTCCTTTTCTATCTTTATTTAAGAGTTCAGTTTTAGCTCTTTAGTGGAATGAGTTAAAATTAATGGATCGGACCTAAGTGAATCATTTGTTGATTGTGATTAGGTTATGTCTATTGAAGCTTAAATTTAGATGGCCCGCCAAGATCCCCAATCCACACGGACTTGCATGGATCACTTGATATATTCTACCGGACCAATTTAAGGGTCCATCTAGAATTGCATTTAATATATTAAGAATATAATTTGCACATTATTTATGTAATGGGCTGCTCAATTATATTAATATATTAATGAAAGACATGTGGGCTTGTTTCTTTTAGTAAGAATGGGTCTGGTTCACATGTGGGTTTTTTATTTAAAGTCCAATGGATTAAATGAAATAAGAAAATAATATTAGGTCCAATTTTATTCAAGTGGGGCGGCAAGGTTAAAGTTTTAACCTAATATATTATTTTGTTTCATTTGTTTTAATTAAATAAGAATTAATTAATTTATTAATTAATTGTTTAATTAAAGAAACAAATCTTTCCTAAAAGTAAAAGACTTGTTTGATAAGGAAATAAATAATTAATTTTATTTATTTAATCAAATAAGGAGTCTTTTTATTTAGTTAAAATAAAAGAATAAAAAATCAATGAGTTGGATTAGGGTTTGAAGTCTTAAATGACATGTGTATTTGGGTGCAACACAACTCCTCTTTTGTAAAGGAAAATTGCGGCAACCCTAGGTGAAACACATGAAGAATTCGGCCACCCTAAAGAAAAGAAGAATGAAAATTTGGCCACCTATATAAGTGCTCTTATAGATTTTGGCCAACACAATGCTTGGTGCTTGAGATTCTATTTTTTTTCTTCTTCTTCTTCATTCATAGAGAGCTTTTTATTCTACTAAGACAAAAAGGAGTGTTAGATTATTCTTTGATAGTATACTATTTGCTTAATCATCAATAAGCTTGTGTATACGATATCGATCTAGGTTCACGCGAGTTTCGATCATTAGATTGAGAACTCAAAAGTGACCGGAATAATCTTAGTCATTCTTTTGATTGTTTTGTGACTAACAAAGAAAAGAAAAGTTTTGTTTTGTCCATTCACAGGTTTGCAATTCAAAGAAAAGGGAGACCACGCTCCTAGGTGATCCACGTTCGTGCTAGGATTGAAGATCTTGCGGATTACCATTGACGTAAGTCAATCGGATCACGCGACCAAAGGTATTCTACTTTTTGTTAGATAATATATATGTTTAATTGATTAAAGGGTTTAAGGTTCATAAAAAGGAAAAATTTTAAAAGTTACTAAATCTATTTTTAGTCTCACTTCCGCTGCGTGTACTACGGTATTTTTCCCTACAAACTTATCTTTTGCTAGACCTCGAGCAAAACTAAGAAAACAAAACCTAAAAACTAAACTAGAAAACATAAATCCTAACAAAGCCACTTTCGTAGGGAACACGATAGCAGCCTTTAAACCTCTAGGTGTCCCTAGAGGAGGAGTTTTGTCTCCTGAGGGTTTACAGCTATGACACCCACAAACATATCCTACGACAACCAGTCATCCAAAATACAACAATATGTACCCATGTTGAGACAATGCATGCATAAGCCAATAAGTAAAGACTAATATTAAGTCACAAGTCTGAAAACATTGCTCAATTTTAGTGAAAAGCCCAAGCTCAAAACATTCTAGCTTCCAGGACACATCATCAAAAAGCCATAGATATAATTCGCCTCGACTCTAATTCTCACAAGATATCTCTCATTAATTCTCACAGAACCTAGGTAAAATCACTCATCAAGCATATGCGATTGGGAAGTTATGCACAAGAAATTCAAATTATCATCGCATATAGATATAACATTTAAGGAACGCTTGATTTGTATGCAAAAGATCTCATGAAAAGAATCGAACATTATGAACAAGATAATCACACATCACAATTCTACTATCATAGCAAGGATAACCAGCAAATCAAGTAGACTTCATTCAGGTTGTAATTGGGGCCATTGGGTGAGGGTTAAGAAAGAACGGAAAATTGGAATTCAAAAACCTAGGATCATACCATGAGAGTCTTCTATTACCTTTTCGGCTTCGCACAAGTCTCATGGTGTCCTTTTCAAGTGGAATGTCACCATTTATTAATTAATTCCTCAGAATTTTCCTTTCTCCCTTTTATCAACTCCTTTTGAGTAGATTTAAACTTGTAGTCTTCATTTGACTTTATTGCACCCCTTTACATTCTAGTCTCTGATTCTATCAACAATTTTTTTTTTTTTTTGAATGAGAGATTACAACTATTGTATTACTTTCAGCTTCAGAACTTTTGGATTGAATGTAGCTCTTTGTTTACTTGATTTAGCAGCAATTTATGCACACAGTCACGTGCAAAAACAGTACATCCTCTGTTAGGTTTATAGTTTGTGTTGGCATTAATTCCATATCAAAATGTGTTTCTCTTGTAATGTTTAGTGATTCGTATTTTGAAGAATTAAGAAGACGAAGGATGTCTCAACCACAATTCATTCAAGAAGCCGGCATTTAAGAGATTTGTGCACCATTGTTCAATAAAGGTAATAAAGGACCTCATATCTCTTACAAGGCTAGGCACACACACACACATGGCATTCTTGTGTGTTCCTTCATGATTAAACATCACTTATGTTTCACTTTCACACACATGACAAAATATGCTCATGCATTCTACTATATTGGTAAAACTTTGTTTATTGCATTTTCTAGGACTATGTCCGGAAACTAGCATATGTGTGTGTCTTTGTGATTGTATGTTTCCGTATTTTTGTATTTGGACTTGAATATAATCTATTATGATTACTTATTGAGTTCCGGTCATTTCGGTTACTCATTCATTTAATTTCGAGTCCAAACGATGTAGCTATGCTACTTTTCATTCTCTTTCGTTGAGTTGACTTCATCGACGTTTTCCGAGATGATTTCTCAACCATTTTTCAAAGTTGTGTAGTCTTCGTCGTGCGTGAGAGAGTCATGGTTCGTAATCCAGAAACAGATTCAAAATCAGAGTTCGGATGCCCAAGATACGGGCTGAAGAACCGAGGGAGTGCGCGAGAAGTTAGTGCAGGCCGTGAGGCCACTTGGCCTGGCCTTGAGGGAGGCCGGGGCTCTCTGCCCCCGTGAGGCCCACGCGCCCCCCACGGCCAGGGGTGACATGGCCTCACCTAATTGGCCCGGAATGCTTCTCTCTCTCCTCCTTTATCTTCCCTCCTCTCTCTCCATTTGATTTTTGAAGAAGAAAATTGCAAAGTTTCCTGTCAGTCCTCTCCAACAGATTTTCTCATCTTCCAAACATCATATCTCCCTCATCTGGAGTCAGATTTGAGTGATTCGAATTGGAAAATGTTCGTAATTGAGTCATCTATCATTTTTGAGTGGTTTGGTAGCTGATTGATCAAGTTTTCTGGTGGTTAGACACTGAAAACTGAACCAACTGTTGAGTCAAAGGTATTGGACTAATCTTTGAGATTTCTTTATTTTTAACCTTCAATTTGCTTGGGGTTTCTTCTTCTATATCTATGTTTATGTTTGGTAAAAGCTATTGAGAAAGATAGCTTGATTATCATTCTAATTGAAAGTCAATTTATGGACTAATGTTGACTAGTTTCTATGATTCTAGGTTTTACATATGTTTGTGAGTTGTATTGTGATTGGAATGACATCTTAGGTTGTTTGGAACTTGATTGAATTAATTTTGTGACAAATGACCTTGAGATTTGATTTGATCCTTTGATTAATGAAATCTAGGATTATTGAATTTTGTTTGTGTTTTAGAGCAATCTAGGATTTGATTGATTTATATCTTGAATCCTTGCTCTATATTTTTGGCTAGAATATTGATTGATTTAAATCTCATATATCTAGCATTTAATTGTATATTGATAGCATCTTGAATTTGTTCTTCATGAATATATTTTGATTCAAGTGTTGTATGTGTGAATGAGACTTTGAGCTTATGTGTTTTGATGTTTCACATGCTTTAGGTTTTATTTTTGTATTTTGCATCTAGACTTGATTACTTGTGATATCACATGTTTAGGTCTATTTGTGCCATATAATATATTGATCACATGTTCTATGTTGATTTGATTGTTTGCATCATTTGCATTCACATGATCACACTAGGAAGTCCTTGTAAAAGGCATGAAGTCTTGGTTAGAGTCGGGGTGACTCGGATAGCCAAGTAAGAAGACTTGCCTAGAGTCGGGATGACTCGGATAGGTAAGCAAGGAGTCATGGCTAGAGTCAGGAGGACTCTGATAGTCATGCATGGGAGGCTCCCTAGAGGCATGAGTGTCTCGGATAGGGAGTTGGCTATTGTATTGGTAGGCCTAGGCGTATGGTTAGACATAGACTCCGATAGAGCGGGGTACACGGGAGGTGTATGCACTCTTGAGGAATTTCTAATCTACCATCGATGTTGGTTTTGTGTGGTGTCCAATATATGGTGGTTTCGCATCATTGAGGGATTTCACACTTTCCAATAAGGTTGGGTAGGTTTAGACTTCACTAGGTTGGGTGAGCTAAAGATTGGTCACTTTGTGAATGTTCTATGCTTACTTTCCAATAATATAGTACCCAATGGTTGTAGTTCAACCCGTGGATGTTTCCTCCTTTGAGGTTTTACCATGTTAAAAAATCTCTTGTGTTAATTCTTCCTATCTCTATGTCTTATATTTTATTTGTACATTTTATTATCTTGTTTCATAATATTCACTTATGATGTTGTAGTTCAACCTGTGGATGTTTCCTCCTTGGAGGTTTTACCACGTTAAAAAATCTCTTGTGTTAATTCTTCCTATCTCTATGTCTTATATTTTATTTGTACATTTTATTATCTTGTTTCATAATATTCACTTATGATGTATTAATTCTTCCTATCTCTATGTCTTATATTTTATTTGTACATTTTATTATCTTGTTTCATAATATTCACTTATGATGTATTGTGAAGCAAGACTTTGTATAGTGTGATTAGTGAACTCATTTTATTGATCAATTTTATTTCTATGATTCTTTTGTATATTGTATTTGTGTATAGTGATATTTGATCACTCTTGTAACTCATTGAACATATAGTGAAATACAAGTATTCTTTGTTATTGTACTTATTTGTTTGTTTACCTCATACAACTTGGTGATGTATGTAGACCATGCTTATATGATTACCTATTCATATTGTCTATGTATGTTGTCTTTTCTTAGTGTATTTGTTGTATGTAAGGCAACCTTGAGGGACAAACAAAAGTTTGTTCAAGGGATTGAAAAAGGCGTAAAAACCTATTCACCCCCCCCCCCCCCCCATCTAGGTATGCCTTAAGCAATTTAACTATGTTTGTATACTTTCAATTGGTATCAGAGCGGGTTGTCGGACGGCACTCGACGAGATTCGGTTTATACTTATTTGTAAATTGCTTAGGTTTTTGTGTCATAGTTGTCCTCCTTTATTTGATGTGGAAAAGGTTCTTCTTATTTTTCATTGCATTTGTCTACTAACAAATTTGTTGATAAGTTTGAAAGAGTGTTAGTTACAAAAGCAAAGAAGAAGATGTTCTTGTGTTCCAAAGGATGATCAATTTAGACTTAATCACTTACTCAAGCAACATAATGAAGAAATCCACATGGAGTGATGATAACTCTAGTGATGAGGAGAGCTCAAGTGATGAGTCTTCTAGTGAAAAAGAGCTAGTGAGCAACTTTGTTGCATTCATGGCTTCTCACTCTACTCTAGAGGATGTAAATCAAGATTCATTAGATAAGGAGATTGATCAAAGTCATCAAGAGTGTTTAAATGATAATCTGACCTATATTGATCTTTTGGCTAAGGTGAAGTTTCTTGAGGAGAAGTTGAAAATAGCCTTAAGTGAGATTGATGAGAAGGAGGACTTGATCAAGATTCAAGTGGATGAGTTTGTTGCTACAACTCGTAGGCTCTTGCGTGAAAAGAATGTTCTTGACAAGAAGCTTTGCGAAGTTGAGGGTATTGTGCTTGAAAAGGATAGGATCATCTCTAATATGAACTTAGGTAGCTCAAGTGTAGCGGTGGTCGAAGAGAAGCTCATAGAAGCATCATTTCCTACTAGCGAAGCTATCATTGAAGAAAAAGCTCCTAAGAAGAGACGTTCCAAGAAGAAGAACAAATTGAAGAATAAGGTACCCCTTGAAACTCCCATTTGTGCTTCTCCAACTCCGGAAGGTAAAATCTCTCCTTTTGTTCCCATATGTCATTTTTACAATACATTAGGCCATATCAAGCCCAAGTGCTATAAATTCATTGAATATTGCAACATAGAAAATGCATCTAGGAATAGAGAGATTGGATCTCATTCTATGCATGCTAAAGCTTTTGAATATGGAAAGCATGATAATTTCACAAAGCATGTTAAGAATGTCCGGAAGGTGAAGAATGCATATCCTTCAAAATTTGATCATGCATGTGTTGCTAACAATGTTGAGAAAAAGAGTATTAATGATATTATTGTGAATCAAGTTGTGGAAGAACTTTACTCTAGGTTCAACATTGTGGTCAAAGAGAATCTTGATGATGTTCGTGTATGTCCACCCAAGACAAAATTTGTCAAGGGTGAGTGCTCTTACCATTAGTGTAAGTTGCACATGTGAGTTAGCTTTAAGACTAGTGTTGTTGATAAGAAGCTTAGCTTTTTGCTTTGTATCTTTACAACTTGACATGAACTTAGTTATCTCACTTTGATTGTTATGATAGTCAAAATTTGTTGATTAACTTTTGAGAAGTTTTTTTTTGGGTATCTATATGGTGACAATCATGTTAAGGCTTTTAGAGAAAGTCATTTTTTTGTTTGTTTGAGTTGGATTACATTGTCTTTAGTCTCTTGGAATCGACACACCTATAACTTGTAGTCATGAGGACTTACAAGCCAAGAGGACTCATAAAAAGGGTGAAGGCATTGTATTTGGTGAAAATAGCTTGCGAAGGTATCTCTATATCATATTGCTTGCTTACTTGATTTTTCATCTATCAACTCATTGTTTGTATCACATTCATGAAGCATGTCATAATTGAGAACTAGTATAGTGTTTATATGGTGCTATTTGACATTTGCTAGTTTAAGATCTTTTGGTGATAAGTGTTTACATTGATCTTATTTCATGAAGTGTGTTGTTATTTGTATGATTGTTGAGTGGCTAATTTTTGAATAATGTGAGCTTCATATTCTTTGATAGCTACTCTCTTGAGAAGTAGAGATCTTAAGTAAGTCTCTTTACTTGCTTCTAGATCATGTGCTTTTAAGCCTTAAAATTTGGTTTCAAAAATGCACTTTGCTTCTCTTGTATGTTTTGTTAAGTATGTTGAGCTTGATTGATGTTTGCTTTGGATACACCTTGAAGTCCTAAGGACTAGTACATTTAAAAATAACCAATGGTTGGTATCCATTTGCTTCGGCAACATAGAACTCAACGAGCACCCTCATGGAAAGGGCTACACACCTTGGTTGTGAAGCCACCCAATGTAAGAAAGGGCTATGCCATTGTGATGAGTGAAAGCCGCCATGAGGAGTATATGTTTTTGTTAGAAAAATCAAAGAAGTGTTAAATTGAATCATAAAAAAAAAAAATCTTTGATTCAAGCCTAAATAAAATAAAAGAGGCTTTTGGAGTATAGTTGAATAATCAAATGAGCTCGGGTTGACAAATAGAAATGGGTTGACGAGCCACATGCACACACACGCTCGCATGTTGAAATCTATTCTCTTTATAAGCAAAATTTCGGATGATAACCGGTTTGACCTTTTTATGGAAAGGCCTAAGATGAATAGATATTGAAATTGTTTGCATGCTTGATTATCAAACTACTTCTTTTCATATACTTGAAGCAAAATCTTTACACACTCACTTTTGCTTAATTAGTATTTTTGATACTTTAGCAATTTTTGATGACATATGAGAGTGATTGAAAATCTTGATGTAACTCTCTTAGATATGTGAAGCTTATTTGCAAATCTAATAAAATTGCTTGTGATGTGATTGTGTGGTGATTTTTGTGAACATTTGTCTATCTTGATTTTAGATGAGGCACTTGTCAAGGGGGAGCATAATATGCTAAATTCTCGTTCTCTTTTATGACATGTTCACATGTTCTTCAAGGTTGTTGTTTGTTGGCATTATTCTTATTTTTGATAAATCATGAAGATGCTTTGATAAATTCTTATATGCATGATAATCTGTTGAATATAGTGTTTTGCCTTTGTATATGTTTATTGGTTTCTAATTTGTTTCTATGTTTCCTCTCACTTTCGTTTTTAGTGTTTTTGTTTTGCAAGAGTATGGGGAAAGCAAAGAAGATTGGTGGTAATGTTTCTTCAACTCCCATTGACAAGTCTAGACCTACAATTTCTTCCAAAATTTCCAAAGCTAACAAAGTGGATGAGTTGGGAATTTTCGGTTGCAAAAAGTTGATTCAAGAAAGAGGTATTGACTTGGACTCTTGTGTTGGATCCTATGTTCATGATGTGCTTATGAGTAGAAATTGGGGCTCTTGGGTGAACATGTTAGGAATCTCTAATGAGACCGTTGTTAGAGAGTTTTATCATGCTTACAAGTCTAGTTCTACAGTGACGAGTGCTACTTTAAACATAAGGAAAGTCGTCTTTAGAGTTTGTTCTAGGAAAGTGAATGAGTTTCTAGACTTGCCCGATGACATTGAATCGGAATTCTTTGATGTTGATATCTTGGAAAACCTTGATTTAATGGGTAGGACTCTATGTGATGATAGTAATTTTGTGTGGGGGAAACGTGCTTATATTAAGCAAGGTGAGTTAACAAAAATTAGTGTATTTTGGCATTTATTTGTGTGCTCCAATCTTGTTGGCTCTACTAATGCTTTGGAGCTTAACAGAGACAAAATCAAGATTGTATATGCCTTGGTGACTAACAAACCTATAAATCTTGGTGAATTGCTTGTGGAGCAAATTGAGATTGCGGCTTGTACTAGTCATTTGGATAAGAAATTGGCATTTCCGGGATTTATAACTCAATTATGCTTAGCTAAAGGAGTGAGGAATCTTGATGGTGATGTTATGCTTCCTCCCTTAGAGAAGTTGAGTGAGAAACGTGTGGCATCTATGTCATACAAGGACAAGGGAAAGTCTAGCGATGTGTTTAGGCTTTTTGGTGAATCTCTTGATTCTAATCATGTCCCTGGCTCACCCGCTTTTCCTAGTTGGACTTTAAAATTGAGGAATGAGGTTGAAGAGACACGTAGGTTGATTGAGGCGTCACAAAGGAAGATTGAAGACCTTAGTGCCATGCTTGTTGTTCAAGATGAAAGGATCAAAGAGTTGGAAGGAAAATCAACTACAACAAGGCAATATGTGAGATCCTCACACCGCACTTCTTTCCTTGGTGGCACAAGTGGCTAGAGAGCTTCATGATGTATATTTTCTTACTCTTTCCCTTTGGCTTCATATCATGTCAAAAAGGGGGAGAAATATGAGAAACACATGGGAGAAATCTAGCTTACTTAGTCTCATTTTATATGTTTGTATATTTGGTACCTAGCTTGAACTAGTTATTAACATGCTTCCATTATTTCCTAAAGTTCATAAAGATCCCATGGTTTCCATTCAAACAAAACGAATTTTCAAAATACCCCTAAAGTCTACGACTGCCTCTCCAAACAGGACTTACCCACGTAGACCACCAAGGAGTTGTTCCAGAAAATATTAAAATTTTGTTTTCATAAAAACGGGATCTCTACTAGGTACTTTTATATAAAAAGTTCCTTTAGAGATGCAAAACAAGTTTTTCAAATTTTTATTAGGACCGAGTTACTCTAGAAATTTAATACTTTTCTTGTACTTTCGTTAACCTGGCAAGACTTCCTAGTGTTGAAACAGTTAAATAAAAACTGAAAAGGAGTTAAAGTAGAGAGATAAAATGAAAAACCTTACTTGAAAATATTCACAGCTTTATTGATTGCTCGGGAGGAGATTGAAAAATTATTACAAGAGAGAGTGAGAGTGTTTTTAAAGCTCTAGATTTGCTCGTGATTCACAAATGAGAGCAAAGCCTAATTTATACAAAAATTTACAGAGAAAAGGCCAAAACATACGGCCAACTATAAATTATTATTTTACAAAAAGTAAGTCTGAAGTCTGACAATTGAACTTATCGATACAAATTGAATTTATCGATGTTTGCTTTTTCTATTGTCAGTCTTATCTTCAAGATTGTAGATCTTATCTTCTTATCTTCTGACTCTGGCTTTGATCTTATCTTCTTATCCTGCTTTTTACTATCTTTGTCTTTTTCTACCGACACTTTGTTGTACTAACTTTATGCTTGTTTAAGTGTCTAAATTATGATAGGCTTCATCATCGAACTGTTCATCTATTTCTTCTTCAGTGAGAAATTCTCTTATCCTGTCTTCCTCCTCTTCCTGAATTTCCCTTAGGTAGTCATCTGTCTCTGGACTAAGGAATATCCATGGAATAGGGTATTTTGACATGACTTCGTGACTCCGTACAAAGATTGACATGTGAGGAGTCTGTCCGATCAGCTTTGGCCTGAATGAATTTACACAAGTGAAATACTTCTGGGCTCTGTATCGTTGAAGATGTTCAAGACTTATGTCCTGACCATAATCATGAGGATAATCTTCTCGTATAAATTCGACAGGGAAATTGTATGGTACTATCACTATGAAGTGATAAGCTGGTAAATAGTTTGACAACCGATAAGGCTGGTTGACAATCCATTCACAAGGAACTGAGTCAATGTCAAGACAAAAACCATGCTTTCCTCCAAACATCCTGATTGATTGTTGAAGCTTTTCAGGAAGAAAGGAGATTTTTAAAATATTTGTTGCATGAATCCCGTCAATAATACCATAACTAAATAGCTCTTCAATACTAACTTTATCGGCAAAATCCGGGATTTCAAATTCTAATGGAAAAATATTTAAATTTATTTGTACTGAGACAAATTTAAATACAACTTGGTTATTAACTTTTTTCTCTTGTAATCATGTAGTCATACCCTCAGGTAATCCTACACCTATAGCTAGAAACTTTTGGATTTTGAGAAAACGTTTTAAATGTATATTTTGTGCTATACCAAAAATATTTTGCTTTATATCTATAGGAAGCTTTTCTACTGCTTTAAGAAGATTTTTAGCTTGATCCCTCATTAGGGTAATATTTATAATATCAAGGGGCTTTTCTACAGAATTTGCCTCCTCGTCAGCTTCTGTACTATTCTTTTGGCTTGATAAGTTAATTCTTCGGAGTTGTTCTGCTAACTGTTCAGCTTCGTCTAATTTTTTCTTTAGTACTGTATTTTCATTTTGAATTTTTTCTAAGAGATCATGCATACTCTTTTTACAGCTTTCTAGATCTTCTGATATTCTATGATTTGCTTCATTTATAGTTTTGAAATGATTCATGAAGCTAATCACTTGGTTACGATCATAAATGATTCCATTAAATTCTAAAATTGGTTCAAAGCCATCTTGGTTTTGTAAAAACATATTTAAGGATCTAGTGGCTTCGTCCAATGAGTAAAAACCTTTAAAAATAGGATTTGGAAAATCTTCAACATACATAGAAGTCTCTTGCCATGTTGAATAAATTCCAACTTTTCTTCCTCTATAAACTACATAACAGGAAAACTTGTTATTTTCTACAAAGTACTGGCTTAAAACATTTAATGAATTTAAAAATCCTTTATTATCATTTCTAAAAAACCAAATGTTGTTAAGCAAAGCTTGTTGAGGTTCAGTAAGCTTATCTTTTAGTTGATTTAACGGTTGAAAAGGAACTCCAGGGTTATTGCTTATTGAAAAAGGTCCTATGTTAAGCTTTTTTGTACTACTGCTTTGAGTTGGGAAAGTAAAGCTTTTTTAAAGATTCTTTGAGGTTCCGGCCATATTTCCTGCATTCAAAAATTAAATATTTATTAGTCTAGATAATATATCTGCTATAGTATTATCCTTTCCACTAATATGTTCAAATTCTGCTTTATATCCTCTACCAGTTAGTGTTTCTAAGAAACTTATCCATCTTTTGCTTATGAATGAATTTTTCTTCTCAAAATTTTTCTTTTGTACTTTTTTATAAAATTCTACTATATTATTACAATCTGTTCTAATAGTAAATGATTCATTTTGGATATATATATGAAAATTATTTAGAGTGTTTATTATTCCTAATAGTTTTAATTCAGTACTTGACTTTCTACTTTCAGGTTCTGTAAACTTGCCACTAGAGTACATTGCTATTTCTTCAGTATCTTTTGGACTTCCTTTACTAGGTTTTTGAATAAGAATTCCAGCCCATCCTATGCTACTAGCATCTGTTTGAATTATTTTATAGTAGCTATCAATTGGGAGAGCTATTGGTTCTAAATTTTTTACTATTTCTTTTATCTTTCGGATTAATTTTACATCTTCATTATTAAAATATCTTTGACCATTTTTGCTAAGTTTATTATAAAGTGGTCTGACTAAGGTACTTAGATTAGGTATAAACTTTCTACCATAATTTAATAAACCTAAAAACTTTTGTAGCTCTTTGGTCTCTTCTAATTTATCAGGAAAATTCAATATTTTAGTGGTTATATGCGGTTGGAGTTCTATTTTTCCTTTATCTATTTTTAGTCCTAAGAAATCAATTTTGTTTTTAAATAATTCTATTTTCTTTTTAGAAAGTATAATATTATTAACTTTACATAAATCAAGGACTTTATAAACATGTGCTGTATGAATATATCTATTATTACTAAAAACAAGAATATCATCTATATAGACTATACAAAAACTGGAAAACTTCTTAAAAATTCTATCCATCCTAGCTTGAAATACTTGAGGTGCATTTTTTAATCCAAATGGCATTACAAGCCACTCAAAATGTCCTTCTGAACAACTAAAAGCTGTCCAAGGGATAGATTCTTTATCTAGCTTTATTTGCCAAAAGCCGCTTTTACAATCAAATTTGGAGAACCATGTTGCATTTTGTATACAATTTACTAATTCATCTTTGTTAGGGAGCTTATAGCTATTTCTTAACGTATTATCATTTAATCTTTTATAATTGATGACCATTCTACTTTTTCCTCTTTTTTGTTCACTATGGTTACTAACGATAAAAGCTGGGCTTCTATGTCTACTGGTGCTTTCTCTTATTACTCCTAGTTCAAAGAGTTCTTTAATATGCATATTGCATTCTTTTCTATCTTCTAAACTATAAGCTAAATCTTGAGTTATTATAGTAATGTCTGGATTTATTATTTCTAACTTGTATATTTCTGTAGAGTTTTCATTTTGCGGGTTATCACCAATAATTTTTGTTCTTTCTAAAGCTTCTACTTTATTTTTTACATCTATAGGCCAACTTTTTTCTTCTGGGTTCTCTTGGTTAGACTCTATTCTAGAGATGATACAAAGATCTTCAGTATAACTTTCCATTAGATATTCGTCTATTTCTTCATAACTTAAAACTTGATCAGATTCTAATTCTAAATTTACTATCGAATCTTCTAGTAAGGAATCAAAATATTCTATATTTACTGGTTTTTCTATATTAGTTATTTTCTTTATATAAGGAAGGTTATTGGTTTCTAACTTTGGTTGTATAAAGGTGGATTTTTTAAAGAAATTCACACCATTTGGCGTTATTAACATGCTTCCATTATTTCCTAAGATAAAGTTTAATCCTAGAATGAACTTATAGTTACTAACATGTTTTGATACTAAAGTTTGGGGCAGGTTATGTATTTCTCCATTAATCCTAATTGGTATATTAATTATACATTCAGTTATTTGTAATAAGGATCCATTAAACTGTCTTAATCCTACCTCTATTCCTAACTTAGTTCTAAACTCTTCTGGAGCTAAACTCTCATGTATAATACACTTATTTGCACCTGTATCTATCATAGCTTTTGCACAGATTCTTTTGGATTTATAAAGAATTTCTACATCTATTAATATGAGTTCACTTCCTGCTCGATTTACTTCTTCTCTTTCTATGCATTTATTACAATAATATAATTCTTCCTTTTTATAACCTTTATAGAATTCTTTACTGCATTCTTTACACTTTTTCCCTAAAAAAGAAACTACTTCTTCTAACATATTAATACTATCTTCTGTTCATGATGTATCATTTTCAAATTGTTCATCTGGACTTGATTCTAAACTAGACTCATCTTCTTCATCCAACATTAATGCTTCATATTCTTCATGATCTTCATCGTCTAATAAGACTACAGTATCCTCATCAAGTAATTCTTATATATTGAATATTTCTTCTAGGTCTTCTAAATAGTCTTCTAATTCTAAAGTATTTACTTTATTATTCTTAGCTTCAGGACAATTAGGTTTGATATGTCCCATTTTTCCACATAAATAACATTTACAATCTTTGTGATTCTTCTTTCTAAAAATTCTTTTTCCTTGTTTAAAAGCTTTTGGATTTTTTGCTTATTATTAGCATAATTATAAAATTTTCTTTTATATGGTTTTTTATACTTATCTTTTTTGTATTTTTTAATCTTTCTGGTTTTATTTTTATTAAATCTATCATATTTATGCTTGTATTTTCTAGTCCTTCCACAACCTAATGTAGGTACTTCATACAAGTCTACACACATTCGACTAAATTGTTGCTGCGCTTGTCTTCTAAGTTTTTCTTCATCACATAAATCTCTAATTCTTTGTCTAACAAATTCTACTGCTGGTATTAAAGATATTTGCCAAAATAGTCCTTCGTCTTTTCTACTTTTAAACCATTCAGTTAAATCTTTATAGAGTTTTTCTCCTATTTTTCCAGGTAACTTTGTTACAAACTTCATTAGTAGTTCTTCATCATAAGGTCTTCCTATTTGACTCCAATATTTATAGAAAATATCTACATAGTAATCAAAATAGTGTAAATCACATATTTTTAGTTGTTCTAAACTTCTTATAGCTCTAATCTGCTTTTGGTCATCATCTACTTCTTCCATTGAAGATCCTAGGACACATTTTCTAAATGCGTCTATAAAACTTAAAACTGTTATGTTTATTTCGAATTCATCTAATTCTACTTTCTTTATATCGTCCTTTTTCATATATTCTCTCCATCCTAAATAAATTTGTTTTTCATTATACCCTAATGTGCTTTCTAGATATACTAATTTATATTTATAATCTACTATATTATTTAATGCTTCCATAGCATGTCTAATTAAATTTCCTTCCCATTTACTAAATATTTTCTTACATTCACTAGGCCTATGTCCTTGTAGGCTTAAGATTAATATATCCTTTGCTTCTGGTTCTTTTCTCCAGCTTTCTAATTTAGTTTTAGCTCTATAAATTCTTTCCGTGTCTTTTATATCTCTATATTTTTCTTTTGTGTCTTTTATTCCTCTATTTTCTAAATATTCATCTATTCTGGGTTTAGGGAATCCTTCTGTATCTGGGACATTTGTTCCACTTCCACTACCTGTTTCTAAAGTTCTAGGTTTTTCTTCTTCTCCGACAAATATTTCTTCTTCTAGATATTTTATATTTAATAAATCATTTCGTAGATTTTCAAACTCTAATTTTTCTAATAAGATATTATCTACATCTTTGTCTTCTAGTTCTATATTATTGCAAAGTTCTTTGAATACTTCTTCTTCTAGATAATTATTAGGATTACTAAAAATCAAATCTATTATTTGTTCTCGATTATTATTTAGGGTTTTAACTTTATCTATAGTTTGTTCTAATCTTAACATATTTACTTCGTCTTCTGAGTCATCTTCAGTTATAGATATATTACCTTGTTTTTTATAATTACTAAATCTTTGAAAAGTTTGATCTTTGTTATCGGTATAAATTTTACTACTTTCTGGTAATTCTACTAATTGAGTCTTTAATTCTGGTAATTTCCATTCTAACCCTTGTAATTCGCTTGTACTAAGTCTTTTAGGAACTTGCATTTGTACATATTCACTATGAAAATGTTCAACTATGCTTTTGTTAATAAACTTGAACTTTTTATGATATTTATTATAACATCTTCCTAAAACAAATATTTTTATTCTTAAATTTTTATATTCTGCATCCATGTTAAAACCTTTTGTTTGTATGCTTAATTTTATCTTACTACAAAATTCTTTTATGTCTATGTCTATGTCAGGGAGACATCCTACTACAGCTACTTTATTTCTAAGATCTACTTCAGCGGTTGCTAGCTGAGCTTGTTCGTGATCGTTAAATCTGTCATCATAAAGATACAGATGGGCTTTAGTATCTAATCCTGCTCTAGTTTGGCTGAGTACTCCAATAATTACTACGCCTAAATGTATAGCTGAGTAACCATTTTTCTTTATTTCTTTAGCACTTTGAGGACTTATTAATGTAATTTCTTCTCTATTGTTAACTACTCCAATTGTAAATTCATCTTTGTATACATACAAACTGCTTTTAAAGCTATCTAATATTCCTTCTTGATATAAATTCTTTTTCCTAACTTGCCTAAATCCTACTTCAAGCATTTTATTTACATCTTCGTCTTGGATTAAATCTTCTGTTTTTTCTATTATTTCTTTTCCTCTATTACTGTAATTCAGGATATTTCTAACTCTACTAGCTACTGGTAGTCTTAGGCTAGATGATCTTGTTAGTTCCATTTTTGTTAAATAGGTTAACTTTTGGTCCTAAAATGTCTTTAATTTCTACTTTTGGTTGGCTAGGAGAAGCTTGAGTTTCTTGCTTTTTCTCTATTAGATTTATTCTATTGGCTAACCAGGTTATATGGTTTGGATCTACTTGGTTATGTATAATTTTATTAATATTATTTTCTAATTCTTCATTCGCTCTAATGCTTTAATTAATAGTTTTATTATGGTATTGCACTATCCTTGGGTGACTGTATTACTTTCTAAGTTAAAAACTTTATCACTTATGCTTATTGGTAAATTATTGGGAGCTTCTATTGTTAATTCGTTAAGGATTGTTTCTAAATGGTTCATTCAGTAAGTCTTTTGATCTGTGATCTTAATTCTTGCTGAGTTTGCTTTATATTTTCTATTTCTAATCTGAGGCTGGTAACTAGACTTTTTATTTCTAATTCTACAGGTTTAGGAGTTTTTTGTTCTATTAAATTAGTTAATTCTAATATTTCCTTTTTACTAGGAAATCTTTTTATAGTATTATTAAAGTCTCCTATTAATTCTTTTATATGGCATGTAATTTTTTGTTGTTGAATCTTGGCTTAGAATATTTTGATGGATAGTATGTATTAAGGGGGAGCATACTTGATCCACTTGAACTTATATGTTACTATTTTCTTGCCTAAGATTGAATATTGCCATATTTGTTGTCTCTTGGATATTCTTGTGCTTTCAAGTTCATTTTAGATAATATCAAGAGAAGACCAAGTTGAAGTTCAAGACTTGTTTTGATTGTTAATTTGTGTCTATATGTGTAACTCATTGTACTCATTGTGACCAAATTTTCTTTGTAATTGTTTTAGTATTTGTTTAGGGGTTTTGACATGGAATTTGCCAAAGGGGGAGATTGTTAGGTTTATAGTTTGTGTTGGCATTAATTACATATCAAAACGTGTTTCTCTTGTAATGTTTAGTGGTTCGTATTTTGAAGAATTAAGAAGACGAAGGATGTCTCAACCACAATTCATTCAAGAAGCCGGCATTTAAGAGATTTGTGCACCATTGTTCAACAAAGGTAATAAAGGACCTCATATCTCTTACAAGGCTAGGCACACACACACACATGGCATTCTTGTGTGTTCCTTCATGATTAAACATCACTTATGTTTCACTTTCACACACATGACAAAATATGTTCATGCATTCTACTATATTGGTAAAACTTTGTTTATTGTATTTTCTAGGACTATGTCCGGAAACTAGCATATGTGTGTGTCTTTGTGATTGTATGTTTCCGTATTTTTGTATTTGGACTTGAATATGATCTATTATGATTCCTTATTGAGTTCCGATCGTTTCGGTTACTCATTCATTTAATTTCGAGTCCAAACGATGTAGCTACGTTACTTTTCGTTCTCTTTCGTTGAGTTGACTTCATCAACATTTTCCGAGATGATTTCTCAACCGTTTTTCAAATTTGTTAGTCATCGTCGTGCGTGAGAGAGTCATGGTTCGTAATCCGGAAACGGATTCAAAATCGAAGTTCGGATGCCCAAGATACAGGCTGAAGAACCGAGGGAGCGCGTGAGAAGTCAGTGCAGGCCGTGAGGCCACTTAGCCTGGCAGTGAGGGAGGCCGTGGGCCCCATGGCCAAGGGGGCTCTCTGCCCCCGTGAGGCCCACGCGCCCCCCACGGTTAGGGGTGATGTGGCCTCACCTGATTGGCCCGGAATGCTTCTCTCTCTCTTCCTTTATCTTCCCTCCTCTCTCTCCATTTGATTTTTGAAGAAGAAAATTGCAAAGTTTCCCGTCAGTCCTCTCCAACAGATTTTCTCATCTTCCAAACATCATATCTTCCTCATCCGGAGTCGGATTTGAGTGATTTAAATTGGAGAATGTTCGTAATTGAGTTTTCTATCATTTCTGAGTGGTTTGGTAGCTGATTGATCAAGTTTTCTAGTGGTTGGACACTGAAAACCGAACCAGCTGTTGAGTCAAAGGTATTGGACTAATCTTTGGGATTTCTTTCTTTTTAACCTTCAATTTGCTTGGGGTTTCTTCTACTATATCTATGTTTATGTTTGGTAAAAGCTATTGAGAAAGATAGCTTGATTATCATTCTAATTGAAAGTCAATTTATGGACTAATGTTGACTAGTTTCTATGATTCTAGGTTTTACATATGTTTGTGAGTTGTATTGTACTTAGAATGGCATCTGTTTGGAACTTGATTGAATTAATTTTGTGATAAATAACCTTGAGATTTGATTTGATCCTTTGATTAATGAAATCTAGGATTATTGAATTTTGTTTGTGTTTTAGAGCAATCTAGGATTTGATTGATTTATATCTTGAATCCTTGCTCTATATTTTTGGCTAAAATATTGATTGATTTAAATCTCATATATCTAGCATTTAATTGTATATTGATAGCATCTTGAATTTGTTCTTCATGAATATATTTTGATTCATGTGTTGTATGTGTGAATGAGACTTTGAGCTTATGTGTTTTGATGTTTCACATGCTTTAGGTTTTATTCTTGTATTTTGCATCTAGACTTGATTACTTGTGATATCATATGTTTAGGTCTATTTGTGCCATAGAATGTATTGATCATATGTTCTATGTTGATTTGATTGTTTGCATCATTTGCATTCACATGATTACACTAGGAAGTCCTTGTAAAAGGCATGAAGTCTTGGTTAGAGTCGGGGTGACTCGGATAGCCAAGCAAGAAGACTTGCCTAGAGTCGGGATGACTCGGATAGGTAAGCAAGGAGTCATGGCTAGAGTCGAGAGGACTCGGATAGTCATGCATGGGAGGCTCCCTAGAGGCATGAGTGTCTCGGATAGGGAGTTGGCTATTGTATTGGTAGGCCTAAGCGTATGGTTAGACATAGACTCCGATAGAGCGGGGTACACGGGAGGTGTATGCACTCTTGAGGAATTTCTAATCTACCATCGATGTTGGTTTTGTGTGGTGTCCAATATATGGTGGTTTCGTATCATTGAGGGATTTCACACTTTCCAATAGGGTTGGGTAGGCTTAGACTTCACTAGGTTGGGTGAGCTAAAGATTGGTCACTTTGTGAATGTTCTATGTTTACTTTCCAATAATATAGTACCCAATGGTTGTAATTCAACCCGTGGATGTTTCTTCCTTGGAGGTTTTACCACGTTAAAAAATCTCTTGTGTTAATTCTTCCTATCTCTATGTCTTATATTTTATTTGTACATTTTATTATCTTGTTTCATAATATTCACTTATGATGTATTGTGAAGCAAGACTTTGTATAGTGTGATTAGTGAACTCATTTTATTGATCAATTTTATTTCTATGATTCTTTTGTATATTGTATTTGTGTATAGTGATATTTGATCACTCTTGTAACTCATTGAACATATAGTGAAATACAAATATTCTTTGTTATTGTACTTATTTGTTTGTTTATCTCATACAACTTGGTGATGTATGTAGACCATGCTTATATGATTACCTATTCATATTGTCTATGTATGTTGTCTTTTCTTACTGTATTTGTTGTATGTAAGGCAACCTTGAGGGACAAACGAAAGTTTGTTTTGAAAAAGGCGTAAAAACCTATTCACCCCCCCTTTAGGTATGCCTTAAGCAATTTAACTACGTTTGTATACTTTCATCCTCTTCACCCTTCTTAAAGTATGATCCCAAGCTATAAGGTATGGCTAATCATTGGCTTATTTGGGTTACAGTTAATGTGGTGAAGAAAGAAAAAGGCTATCAGTGTTTGGCTTCAAACAGGGCTATGGAGCACACACAAATAGGTAGGAAATATTTAAGGCCTTTTAAGTAGCTAAAACACACATAGTCTATATCACTTCCATTGGTTCAACTTACTCAAGTTCAAAATGCAACATGCGAAATCTTTTATGATGATCGTTCTATAATGCTCAATGTACAACCTATAGAGATCGAATCTAATGCTAAGAACCTATTGAGTGTTTAAAGAGTAGAAACAACAGGACCCTCATAGTATGTCATTTATGTACGCTTTTTGGCTTAGTGAACTCACAATGGTAGTCTCCACTATTAATCATGGCAATTCAACTTAGCATTCTATCCATTATCATATCAAGAGCATGTCATAATTTTTGAAAAATGCAATGTATTACCCTAAATGGCAAGATGTTAGTGTAAACTCATTGATTAATGCACATTATCTTTAAGGCACACACCGAAGTGTCTCGTCTTGAAAGACACAGGAATGACAGACTCTAAAAACAAAACAAAAATTTTGACTCAAAAAACAAACTATCACACCCCAAAACCTAAATCCAACATTGTCCTCAATGTTATGACATCAAAGCATACGACAAATAGGAAAAGGCCAAGGTGTAAGGAAAAATACGGTCAACGCAGCGGAAGCGAGACTAAAAACGAGTTTAGTATAGTTTAAAATTTTTCCATAATTTGAACCTTAACCCTCTAATTAATTAACATATAATACTAAAGATATCATACCTTTGTCGCGTGATCCGATTGACATTGCGTCGATGGTAATCCACAAGATCTTCCAATCCAATCACGAACGTGAATCACCTAGGAGCGTGGTCTCCCTTCTCTTTGAATTGTGTACCTGAGGATGGATTTGTTAGGATTATGCTCAATAGCAAGAGTGTAATATTGTAATTAACAATCTTTTTCATATTAATAAAGTGATTTCTGGTTTAACAAATCGTTTAGCATTTATAGTTTAATATTATAATTGTCAAAGTAAATAATCATAAGGTCTAAAGACTATGAGGAAAGAAGAATTGTTCGTACATCTGGATATGTATGTGGTAGACACAATTCTTTAGTTAGTCTTGAATAATGTTCACAACTTAAGTTAAAGGTTGGGCACCTTTATCTTGTTAAAGTTGTAGAATTCTTTTGCTAGCATTTGAGTGGGATCAAATGAGATATGATGAGTCTAAAATCATCGGAGTGTCTTCGAGCAAAAGAATCTAGTGCACTGGGTGCATTGAACTGGATCACAATGAAAAGCTTTATCTAGAACCGTCAATAGATAATAGTCTTTTCATTATCAGGACAATCGGAGAGTCTATCTTAATCCTGAGATAAATGATGGACTTATGGTTGCAAGTGATATCATTTGAGTTATCAATGAGTACGATTATATAGCATAGTCTATCCTTGATAGTTTGGTGATATTCATTTGTTAATCGATAGAGGACTTCATTTATAGATATGGACATCGTGGCTCTATTTATTAAATGAGAGTATAATATCATCATATGGATGTTTTGAGGTAATTGGATATTAAATCTCAACGTTGAGTTTTTGATAGTGTCTATTGAAAACATGGCTTCTGGACAAGTCAAAATATCCAAGTTCAAAACGTGGTCATATGAGTAAATATGGTAACTTGGAGAGTTATAGGCGGTCTATGAACTCTTGGCGATTATTGATATTAATCACGAGAATACACTATCTCCAACATGATTGTCTAGGGTATGAATGAGGAACATCTTCCTTTTCTATCTTTATTTAAGAGTTCAATTTTAGCTCTTTAGTGGAATGAGTTAAAATTAATGGATCGGACCTAAGTGAATCATTTGTTGATTGTGATTAGGTTATGTCTATTGAAGCTTAAATTTAGATAGCCCGCCAAGATCCCCAATCCACACGGACTTGCATGGATCACTTGATATATTCTACCGGACCAATTTATGGGTCCATTTAGAATTGCATTTAATATATTAATAATATAATTTGCACATTATTTATGTAATGGGCTGCTCAATTATATTAATATATTAATGAAAGGCATGTGGGCTTGTTTCTTTTAGTAAGAATGGGTCTGGTTCACATGTGGGCTTTTTATTTAAAGTCCAATGGATTTAATGAAATGAGAAAATAATATTTGGCCCATTTATTTAAGTGGGGCGGCAAGATGGTTTTTAACCTAATATATTATTTTGTTTCATTGTTTTAATTAAATAAGAATTAATTAATTTATTAATTAATTGTTTAATTAAGAAACAAATCTTTTCTTAATAGGAAATATATTTCCTAAAGTAAAAGTAAAAGACTTGTTTGATAAGGAAATAAATAA
This sequence comes from Acer saccharum, assembly GCA_030490815.1. NCBI lineage: Eukaryota > Viridiplantae > Streptophyta > Magnoliopsida > Sapindales > Sapindaceae > Acer > Acer saccharum. The sequence goes on from CM059876.1 coordinate 26,166,675, forward strand.
TTAATTTTATTTATTTAATCAAATAAGAAGTCTTTTTATTTAGTCAAATAAAAGAATAAAATATCTATGTAATGTATTAGGGTTTGAAGTCTTAAACTAGAAGGAAATTAGGGTGCAACACAAACTCTTTTTGGCTTGTGTGTGCGGCAACCCTAGTCCCTTTTTAACTAAAAAGAATTCGGCAACCCTAATAGGAAAGAAGGAAGAAAATTTGGCCACCTATATAAGTGGACTTATAGAATTCGGCCACTCTGAGGGTTTTGTGCTTGAGAGACAATTTTTCTTCTTCTTCTTAATTCATAGAGAGCATTATTTTATTCTACTAAAAAACATAAAAGAGTGATAGTTTATTTTTTGATGGTACACTATTTGCTTGTTCGTCAATAAGCTTGTGTGTACAACATCGATTTAGGTTCACGCGAGTTTCGATCATTAGATTGAGAACTCAAAAGTGACCAGAATAAACTTAGTATTCTTTTGATTGTTTTTGTGACTAACAAAGAAAAGAAAAGTTTGTTTGTCCATTCACAGGTTTGCAATTCAAAGAAAAGGGAGACCACGCTCCTAGGTGATCCACGTTCGTGCTAGGATTGAAGATCTTTCGGATTACCATCGACGTAAGTCAATCGGATCACGCGACAAAAGGTATTCTTCTTTTGTTAGATAATATATATGTTTAATTGATTAAAGGGTTTAAGGTTCATAAAAAGGAAAAATTTTAAAAGTTACTAAATCTATTTTTAGTCTCGCTTCCGCTGCGTGCACTACGGTATTTTTCCCTACAATTGGTATCAGAGCCTGGTTGAACCCTTTTAATTAATTAACGTATATATATGTGGATCTATTTCTTTTTATTGTGATTATGCATGTTTTAGAAAGAGATGGCACTCTAGGTTTCGCATATATAATTACATGTGATGTATGGATTTATATATGTTTTATGTGGATTGTTGTTGCTCGATTTTGGTCCTAGATTTTTAATGCATTTTTGTTATGGAATTGTAACAAGAAGGGTGGTCTATCATCGCCATAATTCCTTCTTGGTAGTTGCTAGGTTTTATTATTTTTTTTAATATAGGTGCAGTATTTTTTTAATACTACTGCAGTTTTTTATTTTAATTTTTTAGTGTGCAGTTTTTATTTTGTAAATATACTGCAGTGAATAAAAAAAAAAAAAATTAATACTGCAGTATTTATTATTTTATACTGCCGTAATATATTTAGGTGTTGAAGATTCGAAGACACGAAGAAAAAGGAAGCAACCAGAACCAAGAACGAGCACCGTGCGCACCCTAGGAGTGGATTGGGTTGCGCATGGCAAGCCCAAACTTGGTGGGCTGCGCACGGCAGCCCTGGGAGTCTTCATGGGCTGCGCACAGCAGCCCCTTTGTGGGGTTGTGGGCTGTGCACGCCCATGGGAGTGGGCCGAAAGATGAGCGTATGGTTGATGGGCCACTTGAAGATCTTGTATTCCTAAACAATTGTAATTTACTTGTTTTTCTAGGATGGGCCAAAATTGTTGCTATTTAATTTATGCTTAAATATTACAATATTTGTTATTATATGATAACATGACATATAGAATAGGAGTGCCACTCATATATCTCTTTTGGTATGAACATGCATTGAATGATTTAAGTATCTAAATTGGCATCTAGATAACTTGGTAAATCATTATATGGGATTTAATCACACGCCTTAAATAATTGAGTAGGAGAAGGTGTTTTTGTAACACCTATGGCCTCCAAGGTTAGTTGAGCTTTATTATTTATTGGTAATCCCCCCAAGGGGCGTCCATGAATGGAATTTAGCAACATACTTCCTTACAAGGATAGACTAGACAATTGACTCAAACGAGATCTACTCCCCAAGGAGGGATTTTCGTGAGAGAAAATTGAGGGTCGATATCTTGATAACACACTCAATGTAATTTTATTGATATCCTCCCAAGAGTTCTTGTCAATAAAATTGTAAGGCTAAAATTGAAAACGCTGGTTGTTATGTTAACAATTAGGTGGGACCTAGTCTAACTAGTAAATGGTGCGAACTCCCAAAGGAGGCGTAACATTTATGGGTGTTGGATCACCGTTGAATTTTATGATTGAGTTATTTATTTAATTCAAGATAAATATTTAAAAGTGCTTTATCATGATTATTTACTTATATATGTTTTGTTTTATTCAGAAATCATGACCCCATCACTTATAAACATCCTGAAAGACAACACTTTAACTGGAGATAATTATGTCACATGGAAAAGGAAAATTGGGTTGTTGCTGCAAAGTGAAAAACATAAATTTGTTCTAACTACTCCTAAACCACCTGCTCCTAATAATGAATCTAGCATAATGTATAGAGATGAGTATGAGCAGTGGAAGACTTCAGATGATATGGCAAAATGTTACATTATGGCCACTATCTCCGACGTGTTGCAACAGCAGCATGAAGGAATGGAGTCCGCTGCTGATATAATGATGTCTCTAGAGGAGATGTTTGCTATGAAGTCTAGGACGACTAAGAGAGAGGCAGTGACTGCTTTTATGAATCTTAGGATGAAACCTGGACAGGCTGTGAAAGATCACATGATGAAAGTCATAGCACATCTCAACATTGCTGAACTGCATGGCGCTGAGATAGATGGTGAGACAAAGATTGATATGGTTGTCAATTCATTGTCAGATTCCTTTGATCAGTTCAAATTGGACTACACTTTGAACAAAAAGGAATACACCTTACAAGGCCTGATGCAAGATGTTCAAAGTGCTGAAAAGATCGTTGTGAAAGGCAAAGGTCAAGAGATTCATATGGTTGGTAAAGTTGCTACTGTTAAGGCCCGTCAAAAGGTTAAGAAACAATAGAAGAAAAAGCAACTTGGGCCTACCAAGAAGGAGACCAAGAAAGTAACCAAGATCAAAGGGAAATGCTTCCTTTGTGGTGAAAAGGGACATTGGAAGAGAAATTGCCCAAAGTCCCAGAATAAGAAGGAAGAAGGTAATGTGAATTATCTTGAAACATGTTTTTTGGCTGATTCTACAGATTCTTGGATCATAGACTCAGGAGCCACTAATCATGTTTGTTATTCCTTGCAGGGGTTCCAAGAAAGGAGAAGGCTAAGTAAGAATGAAATCAATTTGTGCTTGGGCAACGGAACGTTAGTGTCTGCAAGTGCAGTGGGAGATATTAGAGTTTATTTGGATTCTAGAAGGCATTTAGATTTAATAGACGTTTATTATGTACCTCAATTCAAGAGGAATTTAATTTCAGTTTCTTGTTTAAATAAATTTGGATATTCGGTTACTTTTAATAAAGTTTTTATTATTAGTAAGAATGACAAAATTATTTGCCAAGGTACATTGGAAAACGGTCTATACTTTTGCATAGAAATATCTCTCACTCGTTAGACACAGAAATAACGGAACCTAATCATAAAAGAGTTAAATTATCAATATATGAAACCTACCTTTGGCATTTACGCTTAGGTCATATTAACCTTAATAGGATTAAAAGATTGGTATGTGACGGACCTTTGAGTGACTTAAAGGTTGATGATCTACCAACTTGTGAATCTTGTTTGGAAGGTAAAATGACCAAAAGGACGTTCTCTGCCAAAGGTGCAAGAGCCACTGAATGTTTAGGATTGATACACACTGATGTATGTGGACCTATGAGCATTCAAGCTAGAGGTGGATATGAGTACTTCATCACCTTCACAGATGATTACTCGAGATTTGGTTATGTGTATCTCATGCAACATAAGTCGGATGCTTTTGACATGTTCAAAGCATTCAAAGCTGAAGTGGAAAATCAGCTTGAGGAACACATAAAAATCTTGAGATCTGATCGTGGTGGAGAATATCTATCTGGTGAGTTTCAGCAATATCTTATTGATAATGGGATAGTTTCTCAGTTTTCTGCACCAGGTACACCTCAACAGAATGGGGTAGCAGAAAGTAGAAATAGAACTCTTTTGGATATGGTTAGGTCTATGTTGAGTTATTCAACGCTTCCTATTTCTTTTTGGGGATATGCTTTACAAACTGCTATATACATTCTAAACGATGTACCATCTAAGTCTGTTCCTAAAACACCGCATTAGTTGTGGACTGGGCGCAAGCCTAGTTTACAACACTTAAGGATATTTGGTTGTCCTGCGCATGTGTTAAAAGGAAAGACAGAAAAGATGAAGTCCCGTTCGGAAACATGTATATTTGTAGGGTATCCAAAAGAAACTAAAGGATATTATTTCTATAGTCCTTCAGATCTTAAAGTATTTGTTTTGACAAATGCTAAATTTCTGGAAAAGGACTATATGAATGATTTTGTGCATAGAAGCAGAACTGTCCTGAATGAGATGTCAGGAGATACAATTCCACGAGAGGTTACACAACCTAACCCAATTGTAAGTTCCGATCCAACACAAGATCAACAACCTACCATTCCTCGTCGTAGTGGGAGGGTTAGAACACAACCCGAAAGATACATCGGTCTAGGAGAATCAGTGGAGAATCTCCCGGACAACGATGATCCCTACACGTACAAGGAAGCTATGGAGGATGTTGATAGTCGCCATTGGCAAAAGGCAATGCAATCCAAGATTGAATCTATGTTCGATAACAAAGTCTGGTCCCTTGTAGACTTGCCTAAAGGGATAAAACCCATTAGGTGCAAGTGGGTATACAAGAGGAAAAGAGGTATGGATGGAAAGGTGGAAACCTTTAAAGCTAGATTGGTAGCTAAAGGGTATACACAGAAAGAAGGTATCGATTACGAGGAAACCTTCTCTCCTGTGGCCATGCTTAAATCCATTAGGATACTCTTATCCATTGCAGCATCTTTAGATCTAGAGATTTGACAAATAGACGTTAAGACAGCTTTCCTTAATGGAAGTCTTGACGAAAGCATCTACATGATGCAACCAGAGGGATTCATTGAAAAGGGCCAAATGGATAAGGTATGCAAGTTGCAGAAATCCATATATGGATTAAAGCAAGCATCCAGATCCTGGAACATAAGGTTTGATCAAGCTGTCAAAGGTTTTGGATTTATTCAGAATCCTGACGAACCTTGTGTATACAAAAGGATTAAAGGCGATAAGTTGGTTTTCCTGATTCTTTATGTTGATGATATACTACTCATTGGAAACGATGTAGGTGTATTGACATCAGTAAAAGAATGGTTAGCAAAACAATTTGATATGAAGGACTTAGGAGAAGTAAGTTTTATTTTAGGTATCCAAGTAATAAGGGATAGAAAGAATAGAACGATTGCATTATCCCAAGCTTCATACATAGACAAGATCTTGTTTAGGTTTTCCATGCAGGATTCCAAGAAAGGTATGTTACCTTTCAGACATGGAATCAAGCTTTCTAAGGAACAAGTTCCTAAGAATGAGCATGAAGAGCAATTCATGAGTAGAGTTCCATATGCCTCGGTAGTTGGAAGTCTCATGTATGCAATGCTCTGTACTAGACCAGATATTTGTTTTGCTGTTGGCATAGTTAGCAGGTTTCAATCGAATCCTGGTCCTGATCACTGGACGGCAGTCAAGCATATTTTTAAGTATCTTAAGAGAACGAGAGATAATATGCTTGTATACTCTGGAGGGGATTTGGTTCCCGTTGGGTATACAGATTCTGATTTCCAATCAGATTCTGACTCCAGAAAATCCACATCAGGGGTTGTGTTTACTATTGGAGGAGGAGGAGCAGTTATATGGAGGAGTATCAAACAATCTTGTATTGCTGATTCCACCATGGAAGCTGAGTATGTTGCTGCATGCGAGGCTGCCAAAGAGGCTATTTGGCTCCGCCAATTCTTGATTGACTTGGAAGTGGTTCCTAGTGCGAATAAGCAGATCACTATCTACTGTGACAACAGTGGAGCAGTGGCTAATTCGAAAGAACCAAGAAGTCACAAGAGAGGTAAACACATGGAAAGAAAGTATCATCTTTTAAGGGAGATTGTTCAAAGAGGTGACGTGACGATTACCAAAATCGTGTCAGCAGAAAATCTAGCGGATCCCTTCATAAAGACTCTACCTCAGAAGAGTTTCGATGGGCATCTAGAGAACATGGGCATGAGAGATATGGCACATTTGCTATAGCGCAAGTGGGAGATTGTTAGGATTATGCTCAATAGCAAGAGTGTAATATTGTAATTAACAATCTTTTTCATATTAATAAAGTGATTTCTGGTTTAACAAATCGTATAGCATTTATAGTTTAATATTATAATTGTCAAAGTAAATAATCATAAGGTCTAAAGACTATGAGGAAAGAAGAATTGTTCGTACATCTGGATATGTATGTGGTAGACACAATTCTTTAGTTAGTCTTGAATAATGTTCACAACTTAAGTTAAAGGTTGGGCACCTTTATCTTGTTAAAGTTGTAGAATTCTTTTGCTAGCATTTGAGTGGGATCAAATGAGATATGATGAGTCTAAAATCATCGGAGTGTCTTCGAGCAAAAGAATCTAGTGCACTGGGTGCATTGAACTGGATCACAATGAAAAGCTTTATCTAGAACCGTCAATAGATAATAGTCTTTTCATTATCAGGACAATCGGAGAGTCTATCTTAATCCTGAGATAAATGATGGACTTATGGTTGCAAGTGATATCATTTGAGTTATCAATGAGTACGATTATATAACATAGTCTATCCTCGATAGTTTGGTGATATTCATTTGTTAATCGATAGAGGACTTCATTTATAGATATGGACATCGTGGCTCTATTTATTAAATGAGAGTATAATATCATCATATGGATGTTTTGAGGTAATTGGATATTAAATCTCAACGTTGAGTTTTCGATAGTGTCTATTGAAAACATGGCTTCTGGACAAGTCAAAATATCCAAGTTCAAAACGTGGTCATATGAGTAAATATGGTAACTTGGAGAGTTATAGGCGGTCTATGAACTCTTGGCGATTACTGATATTAATCACGAGAATACACTATCTCCAACATGATTGTCTAGGGTATGAATGAGGAACATCTTCCTTTTCTATCTTTATTTAAGAGTTCAATTTTAGCTCTTAGTGGAATGAGTTAAAATTAATGGATCGGACCTAAGTGAATCATTTGTTGATTGTGATTAGGTTATGTCTATTGAAGCTTAAATTTAGATAGCCCGCCAAGATCCCCAATCCACACGGACTTGCATGGATCACTTGATATATTCTACCGGACCAATTTATGGGTCCATTTAGAATTGCATTTAATATATTAAGAATATAATTTGCACATTATTTATGTAATGGGCTGCTCAAATCTTTTCTTAATAGGAAATATATTTCCTAAAGTAAAAGTAAAAAACTTGTTTGATAAGGAAATAAATAATTAATTATATTTATTTAATCAAATAAGAAGTCTTTTTATTTAGTCAAATAAAAGAATAAAATATCTATGTAATGTATTAGGGTTTGAAGTCTTAAACTAGAAGGAAATTAGGGTGCAACACAAACTCTTTTTGGCTTGTGTGTGCGGCAACCCTAGTCCCTTTTTAACTAAAAAGAATTCGGCAACCCTAATAGGAAAGAAGGAAGAAAATTTGGCCACCTATATAAGTGGACTTATAGAATTCGGCCACTCTGAGGGTTTTGTGCTTGAGAGACAATTTTTCTTCTTCTTCTTAATTCATAGAGAGCATTATTTTATTCTACTAAAAAACATAAAAGAGTGATAGTTTATTCTTTGATGGTACACTATTTGCTTGTTCGTCAATAAGCTTGTGTGTACAACATCGATTTAGGTTCACGCGAGTTTCGATCATTAGATTGAGAACTCAAAAGTGACCGGAATAAACTTAGTATTCTTTTGATTGTTTTTGTGACTAACAAAGAAAAGAAAAGTTTGTTTGTCCATTCACAGGTTTGCAATTCAAAGAAAAGGGAGACCACGCTCCTAGGTGATCCACGTTCGTGCTAGGATTGAAGATCTTGCGGATTACCATCGACGTAAGTCAATCGGATCACGCGACAAAAGGTATTCTTCTTTTGTTAGATAATATATATATTTAATTGATTAAAGGGTTTAAGGTTCATAAAAAGGAAAAATTTTAAAAGTTACTAAATCTATTTTTAGTCTCGCTTCCGCTGCGTGCACTACGGTATTTTTCCCTACAGGATTAACAAAACTTTTTCTTTTTCGTTAGTCACAACAAATTCCAAGAGGCTACAAAGAATGTTCCGGTCACTTTTGAATTCACAATCGTTAGATCAAAACTCGCGTGAACCTTATTCGAAATTGTGCACAAAACCTTTTGATATAAAAGTTACTAGTGCACTATCGAAATAAGAACAAACTTTTCTCTCTTTTCCTCTTGGCCGAATTTTCACACTAGTCTAAGAGTTGGATTCTATTTTTTTCAAGCAAAAGAAAAAACTCTCAAGCCTTGCATTAGGGTTAGCCAATTCTATATAAAGAATATATATCTATATATATAATGGCCGCAGAATACTCTTTGCACAAAATATATATATTAGGTCGCAAATCTTCCTTGCCAAAATAATATATCTATATGTCTGTTTTTATAAAAAACTGCACGCCTACTAAAATATGTATATGTATTGCGCATCATGCATGCATATTTATATTTCACATTCTGCATGCTTTTATATAATCAATAGTGTATATCTAATATATATTCTGCCGCATGCATATATGTATATATATTTCCGCATGCATTCATGCATATATATGTATATATATTTCCACATGCATATATATTATATACAAACCCTAATCCAACTCTTTAGTGTATTTGTGACTATTTAAAAGACTTCCTTATTTGACTAGATAAATAAATCCCTTATTTATCTACTTACCAAACAAAGTCTTTTATTTTAATTATACTACCACAATAGTATACTACTAAGAAACATATTTCCTAGTCAGAAAAAGATTTTGGTTCTTAATTAAATAATTAATCAATCAATTAATTAATTCTCATTTAATTAAATAATAAAAATAAAACAATATAATATCATATATATATCTCGGCCATGTGCCATATATATTAATATATCTATATATTGTTTTTCTATTTTATTAAATCCATTGGACCTTAATAAAAGGCCCACATGTGAACTAGGCCCATTCTTACTAAAAGAAACAAGTCCACATGCCTTAATACAATTCTAGATGGACCCATAATTAGTCCGGTAGAATATATCAAGTGATTCATGCAAGTCCGTGTGGATTGGGGATCTTGGCGGGCCTATCTAAATTTAAGCTCCAATAGACATAACCCAATCACAATCAACAAATGATTCACTTAGGTTCAATCTATTAATTTTAGTTCATTCCACTAAAGAACTAAAATTGCACTCTTAAATAAAGATGGAATAAGTAAATATTTCTCATTCGTACCCTAGACAATCTTATTGGAGATGGTGTATCCTCGTGAAGAATATCAGTAATCGCCAAGAGCTCATAGACTGCCTATAGCTCTCCAAGTTACCATATTTACTCATATGACCACATTTTGAACTTGGATATTTTGACTTGTCCAGAAGCCATGTTTCAATAGACTCTATTGAAAACTTAACGTTAAGATTCAATATCTAATACCTCAAAACATCCATATGATGATATTCTACTCTCATTTAATAAATGGAGCCACGATGTCCATATCTACAAATGAAGTCCTCTATCGATTAACAAATGAATACCACCAAACTATCGAGGATAGACTATGCTATATAATCGTACTCATTGATAACTCAAATGATATCACTTGCAACCATAAGTCCATCATTTATCTCAGGATTAAGATAGACTCTCCGATTGTCCTAATAATGAAAAGACTATTATCTATTGACGGTTCTAGATAAAGCTTTTCATTGTGATCCAGTTCAATGCACCCAGTGCACTAGATTCTTTTGCTTGAAGACACTCCGATGATTTTAGACTCATCATATCTCATTTGATCCCACTCAAATGCTAGCAAAAGAATTCTACAACTTTAACAAGATAAAGGTGCCCAACCTTTAACTTAAGTTATGAATATTATTCAAGACTAACTAAAGAATTGTGTCTACTTCATACATATCCAGATGTACGAACAATTCTTCTTTTCTCATAGTCTTTTGACCTTATGATTATTTACTTTTGACAATTATAATAATTAAACTATAAATGCTATAATATTTGTTAAACCAGAAATCACATTATTAATATGAATAGATTGTCAAAAACACTATTACACTCTTGCTATTGAGCATAATCCTAACAATCTCCCACTTGCGCTATAGCAAATGTGTCATATCTCTCATGCCCATGTTCTCTAGATGCCCATCGAAACTCTTCTGAGGTAGAGCCTTTGTGAAGGGATCTGCTAGATTTTCTACTGACGCGATTTTGGTAATCGTCACGTCACCTCTTTGAACAATCTCCCTTAAAAGATGATACTTTCTTTCAATGTGTTTTCCTCTCTTGTGACTTCTTGGTTCTTTCGAATTATCCACTGCTCCACTGTTGTCACAGTAGATAGTGATCTGCGTATTCGCACTAGGAACCACTTCCAAGTCAATCAAGAATTGGCGGAGCCAAACAGCCTCTTTGGCAGCCTCGCATGCAGCAACATACTCAGCTTCCATGGTGGAATCAGCAATACAAGATTGCTTGATACTCCTCCATATGACTGCTCCTCCTCCAATAGTAAACACAGCCCCTGATGTGGATTTTCTAGAGTCAGAATCTGATTGGAAATCAGAATCTGTATATCCAACGGGAATCAAATCCCCTCCAGAGTATACAAGCATATTATCTCTCGTTCTCTTGAGATACTTGAAAATATGCTTGACTGCCGTCCAGTGATCAGGACCAGGTTTCGATTGAAACCTGCTAACTATGCCAGCAGCAAAACAAATATCTGGTCTATTATAGAGCATTGCATACATGAGACTTCCAACTGCCGAGGCATATGGAACTCTACTCATGAATTGCTCTTCATGCTCATTCTTAGGAACTTGTTCCTTAGAAAGCTTGATTCCATGTCTGAAAGGTAACATACCTTTCTTGGAATCCTGCATGGAAAACCTAGACAAGATCTTGTCTATGTATGAAGCTTGGGATAATGCAATCGTTATATTCTTTCTATCCCTTATTACTTGGATACCTAGAATAAAACTTGCTTCTCCTAAGTCCTTCATATCAAATTGTTTTGCTAACCATTCTTTTACTGATGTCAATACACCTACATCGTTTCCAATGAGTAGTATATCATCAACATAAAGAATCAGGAAAACCAACTTGTCGCCTTTAATCCTTTTGTATACACAAGGTTCGTCAGGATTCTGAATAAATCCAAAACCTTTGACAGCTTGATCAAACCTTATGTTCCAGGATCTGGATGCTTGCTTTAATCCATATATGAATTTCTGCAACTTGCATACCTTTTCCATTTGGCCCTTTTCAATGAATCCCTCTGGTTGCATCATGTAGATGCTTTCGTCAAGACTTCAATTAAGGAAAGCTGTCTTGACGTCCATTTGCCAAATCTCTAGATCTAAAGATGCTGCAATGGATAGGAGTATCCTAATGGATTTAAGCATGGCCATAGGAGAGAAGGTTTCCTCGTAATCAATACCTTCTTTCTGTGTATACCCTTTAGCTACCAATCTAGTTTTAAAGGTTTCCACCTTTCCATCCATACCTCTTTTCCTCTTGTATACCCACTTGCACCCAATGGGTTTTATCCCTTTAGGCAAGTCTACAAGGGACCAAACTTTGTTATCGAACATAGATTCAATCTCAGATTGCATTGTCTTTTGCCAATGGCGACTATCAACATCCTCCATAGCTTCCTTGTAAATGTAGGGATCATCGTTGTCCGGGAGATTCTCCACTGATTCTCCCAGACCGATGTATCTTTTGGGTTGTGTTCTAACCCTCCCACTACGACGAGGAATGGTAGGTTGTTGATCTTGTGTTGGATCGGAACTTACAATTGGGTTAGGTTGTGTAACCTCTCGTGGAATTGTATCTCTTGACATCTCATTCAGGACAATTCTACTTCTAGGCACAAAATCATTCATATAGTCCTTTTCCAGAAATTTAGCATTTGTCGAAATAAATACTTTAAGATCTGAAGGACTATAGAAATAATATCCTTTAGTTTCTTTTGGATACCCTACAAATATACATGTTTCCGAACGGGACTCCATCTTTTCTGTCTTTCCTTTTAACACATGCGCAGGACAACCAAATATCCTTAAGTGTTGTAAACTAGGCTTGCGCCCAGTCCACAACTCATGCGGTGTTTTAGGAACAGACTTAGATGGTACATCGTTTAGAATGTATATAGCAGTTTGTAAAGCATATCCCCAAAAAGAAATATGAAGTGTTGAATAACTCAACATAGACCTAACCATATCCAAAAGAGTTCTATTTCTACTTTCTGCTACCCCATTCTGTTGAGGTGTACTTGGTGCAGAAAACTGAGAAACTATCCCATTATCAATAAGATATTGCTGAAACTCACCAGATAGATATTCTCCACCACGATCAGATCTCAAGATTTTTATGTGTTTCTCAAGCTGATTTTCCACTTCAGCTTTGAATGCTTTGAACATGTCAAAAGCATCCGACTTATGTCGCATGAGATACACATAACCAAATCTCGAGTAATCATCTGTGAAGGTGATGAAGTACTCATATCCACCTCTAGCTTGAATGCTCATAGGTCCACATACATCAGTGTGTATCAATCCTAAACATTCAGTGGCTCTTGCACTTTTGGCAGAGAACGACCTTTTGGTCATTTTACCTTCCAAACAAGATTCACAAGTTGGTAGATCATCAACCTTTAAGTCACTTAAAGGTCCGTCACATACCAATCTTTTAATACTATTAAGGTTAATATGACCTAGGCGTAAATGCCATAGGTAGATTTCATCTATTGATAATTTTACTCTTTTATGATTAGGTTCCGTTATTTCTGTGTCTAACGAGTGAGAGATATTTCTATGCAAAAAATATAGACCGTTTTCCAATGTACCTTGGCAAATAATTTTGTCATTCTTACTAATAATAAAAACTTTATTAAAAGTAACTGAATATGCAAATTTATTTAAACAAGAAACTGAAATTAAATTCCTCTTGAATTGAGGTACATAATAAACGTCTATCAAATCTAAATGCCTTCTAGAATCCAAATAAACTCTAATATCTCCCACTGCACTTGCAGACACTAACGTTCCGTTGCCCAAACGCAAGTTGATTTCATTCTTATTCAGCTTTCTCCTTTCTTGGAACCCCTGTAAGGAATAACAAACATGATTTGTGGCTCCAGAGTCTATGACCCAAGAATCTGTAGAATCTGCCAGAAAACATGTTTCAAGATAATTAATATTACCTTGTTCCTTCTTGTTCTGGGACTTTGGGCAATTTCTTTTCCAATGTCCCTTTTCACCACAAAGGAAGCATTTCCCTTTGATCTTGGTTACTTTCTTGGTCTCCATCTTGGTAGGCCCAAGTTGCTTTTTCTTCTATTGTTCCTTAACCTTTTGACGAGTCTTAACAGTAGCAACTTTACCAACCATATGAATCTGAGATTCATAAGTAGGAGCAGGTGGTTTAGGAGCAGACAGAATAAACTTATGTTTTTCAGCTTACAGCAACAACCCAATTTTCCTTTTCCATGTGACATAATTATTTTCGGTTAAAATATTATCTTTTAAGATGTTCATTAGGGATGGGGTCATGATTTCTGAATATAACAAAAATATATATGAGTAAATAATCATGATAAAGCACTTTCGAATATTTATCTTGATTTAAATAAATAACTCAATCATAAAATTCAACGGTGATCCAACACCCATAAACGTTACGCCTCCTTTGGGAGTTCGCACCATTTACTAGTTAGACTAGGTCCCACCTAATTGTTAACATAACAACCAGCGTTTTCAATTTTAGCCTTGCAATTTTATTGACAAGAACTCTTGGGAGGATATCAATAAAATTACATTGAGTGTGTTACCAAGATATCGACCCTCAATTTTCTCTCACGAAAATCCCTCATTGGGGAGTAGATCTCGTTTGAGTCCATTGTCTAGTCTATCCTTGTAAGGAAGTATATTGCTAAATTCCATTCATGGACGCCCCTTGGGGGGATTACCAATAAATAATAAAGCTCAACTAACCTTGGAGGCCATAGGTGTTACAAAAACACCTTCTCCCACTCAATTATTTAAGGCGTGTGATTAAATCCCATAAAATGATTTACCAAGTTATCTAGATGCCAATTTAGATACCTAAATCATTCAATGCATGTTCATACCAAAAGAGATATATGAGTGGCACTCCTATTCTATATGTCATGTTATCATACAATAACAAATATTGTAATATTTATGCAAAAAATAAGTAGCAACAATTTTGGTCCATCCTAGAAAAGCAAGTAAATTACAATTGTCAGGAATACAAGATCTTCAGATGGCCATCAACCATATCGCTCATCCCCCGGCCTCCTCCCATGGGCGTGCACAGCCCACAACCCCACAAAGGGGCTGCCATGCGCAGCCCATGAGGCCACACAAGGCTGCCGTGCGCAGCCCACCAAGATTTGGGCTTGCCATGCGCAGCCCAATCCACTCCTAGGGTGTGTACGGTGCTCGTTCTTGGTTCCGGTTGCTTCCTTTTCTTCATGTCTTCGAATCTTCAATACCCGAATACATTACAGCAGTATTTAAACAAATTAAAATACTGCAGTATTTTTTTTTTTTTAATCAGTGCAGTATATATTACAAAAAAAAACTGCACTAGAATAAATAAAAAAAACTGCAGTAAAAACTGCACTTAAAATAAAATAAAAATAAAAAACTTAGCAACTACCAAGAAGGAATTATGGCGATAATAGACCACCCTTCTTGTTACAATTCCGAAACAAAAATTACATTGAAAATCTAGGACCAAAATCGAGCAACAACAATCCACATAAAACATAGGGTGAAATTCATTTTAGTCCCTCTAGTTTGACCTAATTAACGAACTGGTCCCCCGGTTTTCAGCTTTATCTTGACAGGTCCCGTTAGTTTCCAAAAATCCGTATTTCAGTCCCTGCCGTCCAATTCCGTTAGGGTTTACAAATATTCTGTCCAAATGGTGAGGGTAAAATCGTAACTTACGTAATAAATGTAAAATTTTGATTAAAAAGTAATTATTAATTAATTAAATTAAAAAATAAACAATAAAAATAAAATAAAAAAATTTTCACACCATTCTCTCTCCTCTCTATCTCACGATCTCTGATCTCTCAATTTCTCTCCATCTTCTTCTTCTTCTTCTTCACACCCAAATCAAATCCAATCAAAGCTCAACATCACCATCACCATCAATAAACACACACCAGACCATCATCTCTCTCTCGATCTCGACTCAAATCCCTCTCAAATGTCTCTCGCACCAGACGTGGGTCATACCCAAGTCGATGTGTTTCGCGAGTTTCGCTCCAAACCCACAATCTAGTACAGATCGAGTACAGCCAACCCAGACTAGGTGATGTTTATTCTATCGGTTTGGGCGTAGAACGAGAAAGAAAAGAGGGAAGGGTTTGTGTACTCGAGAAAGAATCGGTTTGGGCGTAGATTCGAGGAGCGAGAAAGAAGAGAGTTCCAGATTGGATCCCTCGATCCAAATTCATCTCTTTATTAAAAAAAAATTAAAAAAAATTGTGGATCTGGTAAGAGTTCCAGATTGGATCCCTCGATCCAAACACCAAATTGATCCAAATACCAAAACTCTCTCGATCTCTTGATCTCTCGAATCCCCCTCTCTCTCTCTATGTCGAATCCCTCTCTTTCGCAGCGGCCGTGGGGGTTGAGTCGCTGATGGTGGTTGGCGACGATGGGGAAAGATGAATGGTGGCCGGTCTGGGGTAGGTTTTTGGTTTCTTGGTTGGTGATGATTTCTTGGATCGGTTTGGTTTTGTTTGCTTGCTTGAGATGGTGATTTGGTGCTTGGATCGGTTTGGATTTGTTTGTGGTGGTTCAATTTTGTTGAAGAATCCATGGCCTTAGATCGTGATGAGCTCTAATACCATATCGAGATGAAAAATAAATTGTAAAGATCAGAGAGCAGAGAATGCGTGAGACTCTCTTAGAGAGAGAAAGTAGATCTCAGATTTTTTTTTTTTTTCATTTTCTATTGTAATGATAACTGATATACAAGTTGAATCTTTTCTTCTAACATAAATAATCTTCTAGAAGGAGTTTGACTTCTAAATAACAGAGCAAAGCTATTATGTTATTGTTGGTGGGAAAGCCAATCTTGTTATTAGATGGTTTGAAGATCTGGGTTGGGTGTTTGAAGATCTGAGATAGATGTTTGAGTTGGTCATTTCTCTCATAGCAAAGCCAGCTATGAAAACATGATTATGTGTTCTTGTTGTTTCTGATGATGTATTAGTATTTAGTAGTTCTTTATAGGTTTTTTTTTTTCATGATTATATGTTGGATTCGATTGATTTATTGGTTTAAATCGAGATCTTTTTGTCTTCTATTCTTCTATTTTGTTATGTATAGCTGGACTACATTGATCATGGTAATGGTTTGGTGTTGGGGACTGAATTGGGTGTTGGAGACTTGAATTTGATAAACAATAAATTGACATTTAAAATTTTTTTTTAATTTAATTTTTAATTTTTAATGTTTGTTTGAGTATAATTTTTAATTTTTAATTTTTATTGTTTTATTTTTTAATCAGGGGTAGCAGGGTCATTTGACCCTCTGTTCCTGTCAGATCACACTTTTTCAACGGAAATCGTAACAGAAGGACCTAACGAGACAATTCTGAAAACCGGGGGACCAGTTCGTTAATTAGGTCAAACTAGAGGGACTAAAATGAATTTCACCCTAAAACATATATAAATCCATACATCCACATGTAATTATATATGCGAATACCTAGAGTGCCATCTCTTTCTAAACATGCATAATCACAATAAAAAGAAATAGATCCACGTATATATACGTTAATTAATTAAAAGGGTTCAACCAAGGCTCTGATACCAATTGTAAGGAAAAATACGGTCAACGCAGCGGAAGCGAGACTAAAAACGAGTTTAGTATAGTTTAAAATTTTTCCATAATTTGAACCTTAACCCTCTAATTAATTAACATATAATACTAAATATATCATACCTTTGTCGTGTGATCCGATTGACATTGCGTCGATGGTAATCCGCAAGATCTTCCAATCCAATCACGAATGTGAATCACCTAGGAGCGTGGTCTCCCTTCTCTTTGAATTGTGTACCTGAGAATGGATTAACAAAACTTTTTCTTTTTCGTTAGTCACAACAAATTCCAAGAGGCTACAAAGAATGTTCCGATCACTTTTGAATTCACAATCGTTAGATCGAAACTTGCGTGAACCTTATTCGAAATTGTGCACAAAACCTTTTGATATAAAAGTTACTAGTGCACTATCGAAATAAGAACAAACTTTTCTCTCTTTTCCTCTTGGCCGAATTCTCACACTAGTCTAAGAGTTGGATTCTATTTTTTTCAAGCAAAAGAAAAAACTCTCAAGCCTTGCATTAGGGTTAGCCAATTCTATATAAAGAATATATATCTATATATATAATGGCCGCAGAATACTCTTTGCACAAAATATATATATTAGGTCGCAAATCTTCCTTGCCAAAATAATATATCTATATGTCTATTTTTATAAAAAACTGCACGCCTACTAAAATATGTATATGTATTGTGCATCATGCATGCATATTTATATTTCACATTCTGCATGCTTTTATATAATCAATAGTGTATATCTAATATATATTCTGCCGCATGCATATATGTATATATATTTCCGCATGCATATATATTATATACAAACCTTAATCCAACTCTTTAGTGTATTTGTGACTATTTAAAAGATTTCCTTATTTGACTAGATAAATAAATCCCTTATTTATCTACTTACCAAACAAAGTCTTTTATTTTAATTATACTACCACAATAGTGTACTACTAAGAAACATATTTCCTAGTCAGAAAAAGATTTTGGTTCTTAATTAAATAATTAATCAATCAATTAATTAATTCTCATTTAATTAAATAATAAAAATAAAACAATATAATATCATATATATATATCTCGGCCATGTGCCATATATATTAATATATCTATATATTGTTTTTCTATTTTATTAAATCCATTGGACCTTAATAAAAGGCCCACATGTGAACTAGGCCCATTCTTACTAAAAGAAACAAGTCCACATGCCTTAATACAATTCTAGATGGACCCATAATTAGTCCGGTAGAATATATCAAGTGATTCATACAAGTCTGTGTGGATTGGGGATCTTGGCGGGCCTATCTAAATTTAAGCTCCAATAGACATAACCCAATCACAATCAACAAATGATTCACTTAGGTTCAATCTATTAATTTTAGTTCATTCCACTAAAGAACTAAAATTGCACTCCTAAATAAAGATGGAATAAGTAAATATTTCTCATTCGTACCCTAGACAATCTTATTGGAGATGGTGTATCCTCGTGAAGAATATCAGTAATCGCCAAGAGCTCATAGACTGCCTATAGCTCTCAGTCCTCAGGCCTATTATCCCTGTATCTACATAACCCTTCATCGTGGATAACATGTACTCTACCCACTTAGGTCTCTGCTGTGACGACCCAGCTCCTGAATCTCTCTGAGTCTGCTCCTCCAAAATCTGTTGGTCTGCATCATCCAAGGGCTCATCTTCATAATTGTCTTCACTTGCCTGATGTCTCTTACGCGCGGGGAACTCACCAATAGTGGGTAGGCCACGAATGCTAGCCTGGGTGTTCCATGTGGCAAGCGTCAGTGGTCTGTCCGGCTCTGTCGTCTCATCCCTGGCGTCGTCATCCACCACTATCCCAGCTGCAGCACACATGGCCGTGATCAAACAAGGAAAAATCATAGTAGAACCTGGTAGTCGCCCACATCCCCGGATCTCCTTCTTGATGAAACTAGCAACATCATAGTATCTCCCCGTCCTGATATTATATAGTACCTGAGAAACCTCCTTGAAAATCTCCCCAGTATGACTCGACAGCTTAAAGGTGTAAGGAAAAATACGGTCACGCAGCGGAAGCGAGACTAAAATAGAGTTTAGTATAGTTTAAAATTTTTCCATAATTTGAACCTTAACCCTTTAATTAATTAACATATAATACTAAAGATATCATACCTTTATGGCGTGATCCGATTGACATTGCGTCGATGGTAATCCGTAAGATCTTCCAATCCAATCACGAACGTGAATCACCTAGGAGCGTGGTCTCCCTTCTCTTTGAATTGTGTACCTGAGGATGGATAACAAAACCTTTTTCTATTTCGTTAGTCACAATAAATTCCAAGAGACTATAAAGAATGTTCCGGTCACTTTTGAATTCACAATCGTTAGATTGAAACTCGCGTGAACCTTATTCGAAAGTGTGCACAAAACCTTTTGATATAAAAGTTACTAGTGCACTATCAAAATAAGAACAAACTTTTCTCTCTTTTTCCTCTTGGCCAAAATTATCACACTATTGTCTAGAGTTGGATTTTATTTTCTCAAGCAAAAGAAAATAACTCTCAAACATAAGACCTAGGGTTAGCCGAATTTTCTTTACATACATATATAAATATATATATATATATATATCCGACGCACCTATTCTGCATGCTATTGAATATATATCTTGTTCACAAATTCTGCATGCCTATTAAAATATATAATTCCTTAAGTGCACCGAATTCTTCTTTGCCCAAATCATATATTAGTGCGCCGAATTCTACACTTTCCTTATATATATTTATTAGCCAAATTCTGCATGCTGTTTAAATATATATATATATCTATATATTCCACATGCTTTATAAATATATCTATATATATATATATCTGGCTAATTACCATATATATTTCATATATATCTATATATTGAGGCCGAAATCCTTTACCATGTAGGATTTATGTCTTTTGACTTAAATCCTAACCCTAGGTAGATTTCCTTAGAATTCCAAACCCTAATCCAACTCTTTAGTGTATTTGTGACTATATCAAAGACTTCCTTATTTGACTAGAAAAATAAATCCCTTATTTATCTACTTACCAAATAAAGTCTTTTATTTTATTTATACTACCACAATAGTATACTACTAAGAAACATATTTCCTAGTCAGAAAAAGATTTCGATTTTTAATTAAATAATTAATTAATCAATTAATTAATTTCCATTTAATGAAATAATAAAAATAAAACAATATAATATCATATATATATCTCGGCTATGTGCCATATATATTAATATATCTATATATTGTTTTTCTATTTTATTAAATCCATTGGACCTTAATAAAAGGCCCACATGTGAACCAGACCCATTCTTACTAAAAGAAACAAGCCCACATGCCTTTCATTAATATATTAATATAATTGATCAGCCCATTAAATAAATAATGTGCAAATTATATTCTTAATATATTAAATACAATTCTAGATGGACCCATAAATTGGTCCGGTAAAATATACCAAGTAATCCATGCAAGTCCGTGTGGATTGGGGATCTTGGCGGGCTATCTAAATTTAAGTTTCAATAGACATAACCTAATCACAATTAACAAATGATTCACTTAGGTCCGATCTATTAATTTTAACCCATTCCACTAAAGAGCTAAAATTGAACTCTTAAATAAAGATAGAATAAGTAAATATTTTTCATTCATACCCTAGACAATCTTATTGGAGATGGTGTATCCTCGTGAAGAATATCAGTAATCGCCAAGAGCTCATAGACCGCCTATAGCTCTCCAAGTTACCATATTTACTCATATGACCACATTTTGAACTTGGATATTTTGACTTGTCCAGAAGCCATGTTTCAATAGACTCTATCGAAAACTTAACGTTAAGATTCAATATCCAATACCTCAAAACATCCATATGATGATATTCTACTCACATTTAATAAATGGAGCCACGATGTCCATATCTATAAATGAAGTCTTTTATCGATTAACAAATGAATATCACCAAACTATCGAGGATAGACTATGCTATATAATCGTGCTCATTGATAACTCAAATGATACCACTTGCAACCATAAGTCCATCATTTATCTCTGGATTAAGATAGACTCTCCGATTGTCCTGATAATGAAAAGACTATTATCTATTGACGGTTCTAGATAAAGTATTTCATTGTGATCCAGTTCAATGCACCCAGTGCACTAGATTCTTTTACTCAAAGACCCTCTGATGATTTTAGACTCATCATAACTCATTTTCGGAATTGTAACAAGAAGGGTCGTCTATCATCGCCATAATTCCTTCTTGGTAGTTGCTAGGTTTTATTTTTATTTTTATTTTAAGTGCAGTATTTTACTGCAGTTTTTTATTTAATTTAAATGCAGTTTTTTTTTTTGTAAAAAGTACTGTAGTGATTAAAAAAAAAAAAAAATATTGCACTATTTTATTAGTTTAAATACTGCTGTAATATGTTCAAGTATTGAAGATTCGAAGACTTGAAGAAAAAGGAAGCAACCGGAACCGAGAACGAGCACCGTGCGCACCCTAGGAGTGGATTGGGCTGCGCATGGCAAGCCCATTACATGGTGGGCTGCGCACGGCAGCCCTAGCTGGTCTCATGGGCTGCGCACAGCAGCCCCTTTGTGGGGTTGTGGGCTGTGCACGCCCATGGGAGGAGGCCGAGGGATGAGCATATGGTTGATGGCCACTTGAAGATCTTGTATTCCTGACAAATTGTAATTTACTTGCTTTTCTAGGATGGACCAAAATTGTTGCTATTTATTTTTTGCATAAATATTACAATATTTGTTATTGTATGATAACATGACATATAGAATAGGAGTGCCACTCATATATCTCTTTTGGTATGAACATGCATTGAATAA
The DNA here is from genome assembly GCA_030490815.1 of Acer saccharum. Taxonomy (NCBI): domain Eukaryota; kingdom Viridiplantae; phylum Streptophyta; class Magnoliopsida; order Sapindales; family Sapindaceae; genus Acer; species Acer saccharum. The sequence continues at coordinate 26,188,581 of CM059876.1, forward strand.
TTTAGGTATCTAAATTGGCATCTAGATAACTTGGTAAATCATTCTATGGGATTTAATCACACGCCTTAAATAATTGAGTGGGAGAAGGTGTTTTTGTAACACCTATGGCCTCCAAGGTTAGTTGAGATTTATTATTTATTGGTAATCCCCCCAAGGGGCATCCATGAATGGAGTTTAGCAAAATACTTCCTTACAAGGATAGACTAGACAATGGACTCAAACGAGATCTACTCCCCAATGAGGGATTTTCGTGAGAGAAAATTGAGGGTCGATATCTTGGTAACACACTCAATGTAATTTTATTGATATCCTGCCAAGAGTTCTTGTCAATAAAATTGCAAGGCTAAAATTGAAAACGCTGGTTGTTATGTTAACAATTAGGTGGGACCTAGTCTAACTAGTAAATGGTGCGAACTCCCAAAGGAGGCGTAACGTTTATGGGTGTTGGATCACCGTTGAATTTTTATGATTGAGTTATTTATCTAATTCAAGATAAATATTTAAAAGTGCTTTATTATGATTATTTACTTATATATGTTTTGTTTTATTTAGAAATCATGACCCCATCACATATGAACATCCTAAAAGATAATACTTTAACTGGAGATAATTATGTCACATGGAAAAGGAAAATTGGGTTGTTGCTGCAAAGTGAAAAACATAAGTTTGTTCTAACTACTCCTAAACCACCTGCTCCTAATAATGAATCTAGCATAATGTATAGAGATGAGTATGAGCAGTGGAAGATTTCAGATGATATGGCCAAATGTTACATTATGGCTACTATCTCCGACGTGTTGCAACAGCAGCATGAAGGAATGGAGTCCGCTGCTGATATAATGATGTCTCTAGAGGAGATGTTTGCTATGAAGTCCAGGACGACTAAGAGAGAGGCAGTGACTGCTTTTATGAATCTTAGGATGAAACCTGGACAGGCTGTGAAGGATCATATGATGAAAGTCATAACACATCTCAACATTGCTGAATTGCGTGGCGCTGAGATAGATGGTGAGACAAAAATTGATATGGTTGTCAATTCATTGTCAGATTCCTTTGATCAGTTCAAATTGGACTACACTTTGAACAAAAAGGAATACACCTTACAAGGCCTGATGCAAGATGTTCAAAGTGCTGAAAAGATCCTTGTGAAAGGCAAGGGTCAAGAGATTCATATGGTTGGTAAAGTTGCTACTGTTAAGACCCGTCAGAAGGTCAAGAAACAACAGAAGAAAAAGCAACTTGGGCCTACCAAGAAGGAGACCAAGAAAGAAACCAAGATCAAAGGGAAATGCTTCCTTTGTGGTGAAAAGGGACATTGGAAAAGAAATTGCCCAAAGTCCCAAAATAAGGAAGAAGGTAATGTGAATTATCTTGAAACATGTTTTTTGGCAGATTCTACAGATTCTTGGATCATAGACTCATGAGCCACTAATCATGTTTGTTATTCCTTGCAGGGGTTCCAAGAAAGGAGAAGGCTGAGTAAGAATGAAATCAATTTGCGCTTGGGCAACGGAACGTTAGTGTCTGCAAGTGCAGTGGGAGATATTAGAGTTTATTTGGATTCTAGAAGGCATTTAGATTTGATAGATGTTTATTATGTACCTCAATTCAAGAGGAATTTAATTTCAGTTTCTTGTTTGAATAAATTTGGATATTTGGTTACTTTTAATAAAGTTTTTACTATTAGTAAGAATGACAAAATTATTTGCCAAGGTACATTGGAAAACGGTCTATACTTTTTGCATAGAAATATCTGTCACTCTTTAGACACGGAATTAACGGAACCTGATCATAAAAGAGTAAAATTATCAATAGATGAAACCTACCTATGGCATTTATGCCTAGGACATATTAACCTTAATAGGATTAAGAGATTGGTATGTGACGGACCTTTAAGTGACTTAAAGGTTGATGATCTACCAACTTGTGAATCTTGTTTGGAAGGTAAAATGACCAAAAGGACGTTCTCTGCCAATGGTGCAAGAGCCACTGAATGTTTAGGATTGATACACACTGATGTATGTGGACCTATGAGCATTCAAGCTAGAGGTGGATATGAGTACTTCATCACCTTCACAGATGATTACTTGAGATTTGGTTATGTGTATCTCATGCGACATAAGTCGGATGCTTTTGACATGTTCAAAGCATTCAAAGCTGAAGTGGAAAATCAGCTTGAGAAACACATAAAAATCTTGAGATCTGATTGTGGTGGAGAATATCTATTTGGTGAGTTTCAGCAATATCTTATTGATAATGGGATAGTTTCTTAGTTTTCTGCACCAGGTACATCTCAACAGAATGGGGGTAGCAGAAAGGAGAAATAGAACTCTTTTGGATATGGTTAGGTCTATGTTGAGTTATTCAACACTTCCTATTTCTTTTTGGGGATATGCTTTACAAACTGCTATATACATTCTAAACGATGTACCATCTAAGTCTATTCCTAAAACACCGCATGAGTTGTGGACTGGGCGCAAGCCTAGTTTACAACACTTAAGGATATTTGGTTGTCTTGCGCATGTGTTAAAAGGAAAGACAGAAAAGATGGAGTCCCGTTCAGAAACATGTATATTTGTAGGGTATCCAAAAGAAACTAAAGGATATTATTTCTATAGTCCTTCAGATCTTAAAGTATTTGTTTCGACAAATGCTAAATTTCTGGAAAAGGACTATATGAATGATTTTGTGCCTAGAAGTAGAATTGTCCTGAATGAGATATCAGGAGATACAATTCCACAAGAGGTTAAACAACCTAACCCAATTGTAAGTTCCGATCCAACACAAGATCAACAACCTACCATTCCTCATCGTAGTGGGAGGGTTAGAACACAACCCGAAAGATACATCGGTCTGGGAGAATCAGTGGAGAATTTCTCGGACGACGATGATCCCTACATGTACAAGAAAGCTATGGAGGATGTTGACAGTCGCCATTGGCAAAAGGCAATGCAATCCGAGATTGAATCTATGTTCGATAACAAAGTCTGGTCCCTTGTAGACTTGCCTAAAGGGATAAAACCCATTGGGTGCAAGTGGGTATACAAGAGGAAAAGAGGTATGGATGGAAAGGTGGAAACCTTTAAAGCTAGATTGGTAGCTAACGGGTATACACAGAAAGAAGGTATCAATTACGAGGAAACCTTCTCTCCTGTGGCCATGCTTAAATCCATTAGGATACTCTTATCCATTGCAACATCTTTAGATCTAGAGATTTGGCAAATGGACGTCAAGACAGCTTTCCTTAATGGAAGTCTTGACGAAAGCATCTACATGATGCAACCAGAGGGATTCATTGAAAAGGGCCAAATGGAAAAGGTATGCAAGTTGCAGAAATCCATATATGGATTAAAGCAAGCATTCAGATCCTGGAACATAAGGTTTGATCAAGCTGTCAAAGGTTTTGGATTTATTCAGAATCCTGACGAACCTTGTGTATACAAAAGGATTAAAGGCGACAAGTTGGTTTTCCTGATTCTTTACGTTGATGATATAATACTCATTGGAAACGATGTAGGTGTATTGACATCAGTAAAAGAATGGTTAGCAAAACAATTTGATATGAAGGACTTAGGAGAAGTAAGTTTTATTCTAGGTATCCAAGTAATAAGGGATAGAAAGAATAGAACGATTGCATTATCCCAAGCTTCATACATAGACAAGATCTTGTCTAGGTTTTCCATGCAGGATTCCAAGAAAGGTATGTTACCTTTCAGACATGGAATCAAGCTTTCTAAGGAACAAGTTCCTAAGAATGAGCATGAAGAGCAATTCATGAGTAGAGTTCCATATGCCTCGGCAGTTGGAAGCCTCAGCAATGCTCTGTACTAGACCAGATATTTATTTTGCTGTTGGCATAGTTAGCAGGTTTCAATCGAAACCTGGTCCTGATCACTGGACGGCAGTCAAGCATATTTTCAAGTATCTCAAGAGAACGAGAGATAATATGCTTGTATACTCTGGAGGTGATTTGATTCCCGTTGGGTATACAGATTCTGATTTCCAATCAGATTCTGACTCTAGAAAATCCACATCAGGGGCTGTGTTTACTATTGGAGGAGGAGCAGTCATATGGAGGAGTATCAAGCAATCTTGTATTGCTGATTCCACCATGGAAGCTGAGTATGTTGCTGCATGCGAGGCTGCCAAAGAGGCTGTTTGGCTCCGCCAATTCTTAATTGACTTGGAAGTGGTTCCTAGTGCGAATAAGCAGATCACTATCTACTGTGACAACAGTGGAGCAGTGGCTAATTCGAAAGAACCAAGAAGTCACAAGAGAGGAAAACACATTGAAAGAAAGTATCATCTTTTAAGGGAGATTGTTCAAAGAGGTGACGTGACGATTACCAAAATCGTGTCAGCAGAAAATCTAGCGGATCCCTCACAAAGGCTCTACCTCAGAAGAGTTTCGATGGGCATCTAGAGAACATGGGCATGAGAGATATGACACATTTGCTATAGCGCAAGTGGGAGATTGTTAGGATTATGCTCAATAGCAAGAGTGTAATATTGTAATTAACAATCTTTTTCATATTAATAAAGTGATTTCTGGTTTAACAAATCTTATAGCATTTATAGTTTAATATTATAATTGTCAAAGTAAATAATCATAAGGTCTAAAGACTATGAGAAAAGAAGAATTGTTCGTACATCTGGATATGTATGAGGTAGACACAATTCTTTAGTTAGTCTTGAATAATGTTCACAACTTAAGTTAAAGGTTGGGCACCTTTATCTTGTTAAAATTGTAGAATTCTTTTGCTAGCATTTAAGTGGGATCAAATGAGATATGATGAGTCTAAAATCATCGGAGTGTCTTCGAGTAAAAGAATCTAGTGCACTGGGTGCATTGGACTGGATCACAATGAAAAGCTTTATCTAGAACCGTCAATAGATAATAGTCTTTTCATTATCAGGACAATCGGAGAGTCTATCTTAATCCTGAGATATATGATGGACTTATGGTTGCAAGTGATATCATTTGAGTTATCAATGAGTACGATTATATAGCATAGTCTATCCTCGATAGTTTGGTGATATTCATTTGTTAATCGATAGAGGACTTCATTTATAGATATGGACATCGTGGCTCCATTTATTAAATGAGAGTATAATATCATCATATGGATGTTTTGAGGTAATTGGATATTAAATCTCAACGTTGAGTTTTCGATAGTGACTATTGAAAACATGGCTTCTGGACAAGTCAAAATATCCAAGTTCAAAACGTGGTCATATGAGTAAATATGGTAACTTGGAGAGTTATAGGCGGTCTATGAACTCTTGGCGATTACTGATATTAATCACGAGGATACACTATCTCCAACATGATTGTCTAGGGTATGAATGAGGAACATCTTCTTATTCTATCTTTATTTAAGAGTTCAATTTTAGCTCTTTAGTGGAATGAGTTAAAATTAATGGATCGGACCTAAGTGAATCATTTGTTGATTGTGATTAGGTTATGTCTATTGAAGCTTAAATTTAGATAGCCCGCCAAGATCCCCAATCCACACGGACTTGCATGGATCACTTGATATATTCTACCGGACCAATTTATGGGTCTATTTAGAATTGCATTTAATATATTAAGAATATAATTTGCACATTATTTATTTAATGGGTTGCTCAATTATATTAATATATTAATGAAAGACATGTGGGCTTGTTTCTTTTAGTAAGAATGGGTCTGGTTCACATGTGGGCTTTTTATTTAAAGTCCAATGGACTAAATGAAATAAGAAAATAATATATGGCCCATTTGTATGAGTGGGGCGGCAAGGTGTAAATATTAACCTAGTATATTATTTTGTTTCATTATTTTAATTAAATAAGATTTAATTAATTTATTAATTAATTGTTTAATTAAGAAACAAATCTTTTTCTAATAAGGAAATATATTTCCTAAAGCTATACTATTGGTAGTAGTATACTAAAAGTAAAAGACTTGTTTGATTAGAAAATAAATAATTAATTTTATTTATTTAATCAAATTTAAAGTCTTTTTATTTAGTCAATAAAAGAATAAAATATCTATGAGTTAGATTAGGGTTTGAAGTCTAAACTTTGATGGAAATTAGGGTGCAACACAAACCCTTTTAGGTGTGTGATTTGCGGCAACCCTAGTGAAAATTAGAGAAGGATTTTCGGCAACCCTAAAAGACAAGAGGAAGCAAATTCGGCCACCTATATATTTACACTTATAGAATTCGGCCACACCAAGTTGTTCTTGATACAATTTTCTTCTTCTTCTCAATTCATAGAAAGTATTATTTTTATTCTACTAAAACATAAAAGAGTGAAGAGATTATTCTTTGATGGTACACTAATTGCTTGTTCATCAATAAGCTTGTGTGTACAACATCGATTTAGGTTCACGCGAGTTTCGATCATTAGATTGAGAACTCAAAAGTGACCGGAATAATCTTTGTATTCTTTTGATTGTTTTGTGACTAACAAATGAAAAAGAAAAGTTTGTTTGTCCATTCTCAGGTTTGCAATTCAAAGAAAAGGGAGACCACGCTCCTAGGTGATTCACGTTCGTGCTAGGATTGAAGATCTTGCGGATTACCATCGACGTAAGTCAATCGGATCACGCGACAAAAGGTATTCTACTTTTGTTACTTGATATGTATAGTTAATTAATTAGAGGGTTAAGGTTCATAAAAAGGAAAAATTTTAAAACATACTAAATCTATTTTTAGTCTCGCTTCCGCTACGTGTACTACAGTATTTTTCCCTATAGGGACATCCTAGAGATTGCACATGAGGGAACCAATGTGGTGAAAGACTCTAAGCTTCAAGTCCTCCAAACTCAATTCGAGATGCTTAAGATGGAGGAGAATGAGTGCTTCAACGACTTCGAGATCAAGTTGATGGACATAGTCAACCAAAGTCATCAACTTGGTGATCCATATTCGGATAGGAGAATCAAGCAAAAGATTATGAGATCTCTCCCCGATAGGTTCGAATCGAAGGTGACGGCTTTAGAAGAAAATAATGGTTATAAGGATATGAAGCCGAGTGAGGTGATTGAGAGACTTCTAGCTTATGAGTCTAGGAAGGGTCCTATCTCCACACCTCCTAAAAAGCAAAAAGGAATTGCTTTGAAGACCTCCAAGGATGAAAAGGAGGCAAAGAAGATTGACTCAGATGAAGACCTTGTTTGTAAAAAGGTTCAACAAGGTTATGAAGTTTAGAAGAAAGGGCTTTGGATCAAAAGGTCAAGATTTGAAGAAAAAGGGCTCTTTCAAGAAGTTTGAACCTAGGCAAGAAAGGACCGAAAGGAAATGGGTCCGATGTTTCAAGTGTGGTGGCATAGGTCACTTTGCCCCCGAATGTGCAAATCATAATGAGAAGAAAAAGGGAAAAGTGATGGCCGCCACTTGGAGTGGAAGTAGTGATGACTCCTATGAGGGAGATAAGTCTTCGGATGATAAAGAGCTCATGGCTAATCTCCTAGCTTTTGCCTCTTCCCATAAAAGCAAAAGTGCTAGTGAGAGAGAGGAAATGAGTCAAAAGGAAAATGACTCAAGTGGAGAAGAAAGTGATTCCTCTTCTAACTCCATAAATGGTTTTGTGGAGAAAAAGGTGCTTGCTAAATACCATGCCGAGTTTAATGATTTAGCAATCAAGAGCACAAGAAAGATAAAGATGTTGAGAGAAGAAAATCTTGAGCTTTTATCTCAAAATGACTTCTTAAGTGAACAAGTGGAAAAATTTAAGAAGATGGAAGATAAGTTAAGAGAGGAGTTAGTCTTATCTAGGAGGAATGAAGAAAGTCTAAAGAGGGAGCTTGAAGAAGTAAGAGAGTCTATGACTAGGATGGAGTCTAGCACCAAGAAGCTTGACCATATGCTTGGTGTTGGAAAGAGTCCATGTGACAAGAGGGGTCTTGGGTATGAAGATGACAAGAAGATCTCAACCTCTAACAAGACCGTGTTTGTCAAGAGTTTGAGGAACGAAGAAACTTCATATGTGCAAATTCCTAGGAAGAAGTTAGAAGTAGGACAATGCTCAAATGCACAAGTGAAGATGGGGCCAAGAAGGCAACCTCAAGCTTAACCCCCTAGGGTCCCTCAAGCCAACATTCCTCCACACTTGGCTCACAAAGGAAAGAGACCTATCATGCAACCTCAAGCTAGGAAGCAATCTAGACCGGTTCAACAACGAAGACGGATTGAACCCATTCATCCATAAAGACAAGGACAAGGTATGATTCCTTATTTTACTCCTATATGTCACTTTTGTGGATTTGATGGTCATATTAGACCACATTGCTTTCGATATATTAAAATGTGCAAAACTAGAAGCATGATAGAGAAGAAAAAGAAAAGAGCCATGATGCATGTTCTTAGGAATAATGATATTGCTATGCATGATCCTAGAACATCTAGAGCCCATGTACCAAAGACCACTAAGAAAGCTAAGATTGTCTCTAGGTGGATTAGAAAGAATGAAAATGTTTGCCATGTTGCTCAAATAGCCTTGAAGGCAAATTCTTCTAATTTTTGGTATCTAGATAGTGGGTGCTCTAGGCACATGACGGGAAACAAAAGTTTCTTCGAGACTCTTGTTATGGAGGAAGGAGGATATGTCACTTTTGTTGATGGATCCAAAAAGAAAGTTGTAGGGAAAGGAACCATTTCCGTTCCCGGATTACCCTCCTTATCCGATGCTTTATTTGTTGATGGCTTGAAAGCCAATTTAATAAGCATTTCACATCTAAGTGATGAAGGATATTCCGTCTTGTTTAGTAAAGATGATTGCTCAATCCTAAAGCCTAATGGACAAACCTTGTTGAAAGGTATGAGATCTAGTGACAATTGTTATTGTCTTGAAGCTAGAATAGTCTCAAATAATGTGTCCATGGATGAGCAAATAGAGTTGTGGCATGAAAGACTTGGCCACATGAACTTTAGGGATTTAAGAACCCTTGGAAAGTTCAATTGTGTGCGTTGCCTCCCTAAGCTTGGGAAGAAAGCCAATGGAATTTGTGGACCTTGCCAACAAGGAAAACAAACCAAAAGCATGCACAAAAAGGGCAAGTATCTCTCCACCAAGGAGCCCCTAGAGCTTCTCCACATAGATCTCATAGGTCCTATGTAAACCGAGAGTTTAGGTGGAAAGAGATACATTTTTGTTTGTGTTGATGATTTCTCTAGATTTACATGGACATATTTTTTTAGAGAAAAATCCGAAACTTTTGATAAGTTTAAAATGCTTCGTACTAAATTACAAAATGAAATGAATTCTAATATTAAAAGCATTAAACGGATTAGAAGTGACCATGGGAGGGAGTTTGAGAATGCCTCTTTTGAAAGCTATTGTGATAGCTTAGGCATCTCTCATGAGTTTTCGGCTCCTAGGACACCTCAACAAAATGGAGTTGTTGAGAGGAAGAATAGGGTCCTCCAAGAGATGGCCCGAGTGATGTTGCTTAGCAACAATGTCCCTAGGAACCTATGGGCCGAAGCCGTCAATACGGCTTGCTATATAGGGAATAGAGTTTTCCTAAGGCCCGGATCTAGAAACACCTCCTATGAGTTATGGAAGGGTAGGAAGCCAAATGTTAGCTACTTCCACACATTTGGAAGCAAATGCTACATTTTAAATGACCGTGATCAACTTGGCAAGTTTGATGCTAAGAGTGATGAGGGTATCTTTATTGGCTATGCCTTGAATAGTAGAGCCTATAGAGTTTTCAACTTGAAGACTTGAACCGTCATGGAATCATCAAATGTTGTCATTGATGATACAAGGCTTAAGTCTAATGACCATGAGGAGGAGGAAGTTTTAGAGGATGACTCTCCTTTGGAGAGGGTTGTGGTGACTCCCAATGTTGGGACGTCCAATGACAATAATGAAGTCACACAACCTATTACTAGAGTCCCTCTCTTGGACTCTAATGAACCCGGTCCATGGGTTAGAAGACTCCATAACAAAGAGGATGTTATTGGAGATGTGAATGAGGGTGTTAGGACTATGCGTCAAATAGCTAATCTCATTAGCTTTACATGCTACACCTCTCAAATAGAACCCAAAAAGGTTGATGAAGCCTTGAATGATGAATTTTGGGTTATTGCCATGCAAGAAGAGCTAAACCAATTCGAAAGGAATGAGGTTTGGACACTAGTTCCTAGGCCTAAAAGCTCACATGTGATAGGAACTAAGTGGATTTATAGGAATAAATCCGATGAGAATGGCAACATAGTGTAGAACAAGGCTAGACTTGTAGCACAAGGGTACTCTCAAATTGAGGGTATCGACTTTGAGGAGACTTTTGCTCCCGTTGCCCGTTTAGAGTCCATTAGGCTTCTCTTGTCCATTTCTTGTGTGCACAAGTTCAAATTGCACCAAATGGATGTCAAGAGTGCCTTTCTCAATGGCTTCTTGCAAGAGGAAGTGTTTGTTGAACAACCCAAGGGGTTTGTGGATGCACACCACCCCAACCATGTCTATCGCCTCAAGAAGGCACTATATGGGTTGAAACAAGCACCGAGGGCTTGGTATGAGCGCCTCACTCAATTTCTTGTTGACAATAACTACACAAGGGGTAGTGTTGACAAGACACTATTCATCAAGAATGATAATGATGAGCTTTTCATAGCTCAAATATATGTTGATGACATAGTGTTTGGCTCCACCAACAACACCAAGGTCTAACAATTTGTTGATGTCATGTCTCATGAATTTGAGATGAGTCTTGTTGGTGAGCTTAGTTACTTCCTAGGTTTGCAAATTAGGCAAATGAATGATGGGATTTTCATAACCCAAGCCAAATATGCTAAGAACTTAGTGAAGAAGTTTGGTTTAGAAAAAGCCAAACATTGTGATACACCCATGAGTACCACTTTGAAGCTAAGCAAGGATGCTAGCGGTAAAAGTGTGGAACAAACTCTATATCGGGGCATGATAGGTAGCTTGCTTTATTTGACCGCAAGTAGGCCCGATATCTCCTTTAGTGTGGGTGTGTGTGCTAGGTACCAAGCAGATCCTAAGGAGTCCCACCTCTCTTCCGTAAAGAGGATCATTCGTTATGTGAATGGGACATCCAACTATGGGATTTGGTACTCTTTTAACACTAATGCTAGTCTTGTAGGCTTTAGTGATGCGGATTGGGCAGGAAATTGTGATGATAGGAAGAGCACATTGGGCGGTTGCTTCTTTCTAGGCAACAACTTGGTGTCTTGGTTTTGCAAGAAGCAAAACTTGATTTCCTTGTCCACGGTCGAGGCCGAGTACATAGCCGCGGGGGGTGGATGCACACAACTCCTATGGATGAAGCAAATGCTAGTAGACTATGGATTTAACCAATGTACTCTCACTCTCTTTTGTGATAATATGAGTGCAATTAATATTTCCAAGAATCCGGTGCAACATTCTAGAACTAAGCATATTGACATCCGCCATCACTTCATTAGAGAGCTTGTTGAAAATAAATGCATAGCACTTGAACATGTAGGTACTAATGATCAACTTGCAGACCTATTTACTAAACCCTTAGATGCTACTTGATTTAAAACACTTAGTAGATCTATTGGGATATGTCTTGTGGAGTGATGTGATTTGTGATTGACCCCATATGGGGAACTCAAGCAAAGAGAGCTATTTTGCATTCTTGTCACTTGCAAAAAATTTGAGATATCTTATGCCTCTTCTTTTAATTGCTTGAGTAAGCTTGGTTGCACATACGTATATATGTTTTCAATTCAATAAGTGTGAACCTTGCTTGTTTACAATCCATGTCATATTTATGTTCAATCATGCATTTTTGGACTAGGAGATGTTCATAGGAATTATGATTTGAATGACCTATAGTTATCTCCATGACATGATGATTCTTTAATAACATGCTAATGACAAATGAAAAAGCATGAAATTCATATAACATACTCACATGAAAAGCATGAATTGATGATTGCATATTCTTAAAATGCAAAACTTGTGTGAAAGCTTATGAGACTCAAAATGAATAAAGGATCTTGTATACGTTCAAAGGAATTTATATTCCAAAAGTCTCTCTTTCTTTATTAGTTGAACATGGCTACTATCATACGGATATCTTATCCGGAAAAATCAAATAGGGTGCAAAGTCGCTCATGCCATGTTTCGCTTATAAAGTTAGATATAGTTGCTCTTAAATTGAAAACAATAATCTCTATATCCTTGCTTTTCTCATGACATTGGTGAAATTGGTTTGAATTCTAATTAGAAACCGTTGTCATTTGCTTTGCCAAATACCATTGTATTTTGGACTTGAATGCTATATGTCTTGTATGCAAAGCTTGTTGGATTCACACATTTTCTCAAATAAATCTCCTTGTTTTTCTCCAATTAATTGAGATGCATAAAGTGACTTATATTGATTATGCAAATATCTTGCATGCTACTATCTCTCGTTGTTATGAGTGACCCGGTTGGGGACTACTCCTTTGCCTATATCATGACAAAAAAGGGGAGTAGGAATGGTAAGGGGAGTTGAAAATTGTAGTAGCAATTGTGCTTGTTGGGGAGAATATTCATTGAGGGGGAGTAACCCGTTGAGGGGGAGCATTGCATACACATACATTTCATAATGTTGTGCCTAAACTTTTAAATTGCAAATGCTTGTTTTTGTTCTCACTAGATTAATCTCACATTTCACTTGTATTGGAAAATATAGAAATCTTATTTTCAGGGGTTGATTGTTCTACAAGAGATTGAAGACTTGAAGTTTTATTTTCTTATCTCTTTGTATTGTAGAAAATCTTTGTTGTCCCGTAGTTTCTACTTTTTTTTGTGAGGAATCAATGTGAGTGGTGGTTTTGTCACGAAATAGCCAAATGGGGAGATTGTAAGGTTCCCATTTGTTGATTGGCTCATTTCGTGGACAAACCACATGTTGGGGTTCTTTGTAAGGGTAGCCTAGGTGTTGGTAGCATTGTTCGAAGCCCTTTGAAGACCTCGACTTGATAAACACCGAAGGTAAATTTCTATGTGCTTACTTGTCTTGAAGAGATAGTTGCACACACTCACAACTCATACATATGTTTAATCCTTGTATGTTGTGTGTCTTATTTGTGTGCTTTAATGTTCTTTAACATCTCTTCTTGCATGTTAGTTTGATTGCATCTTGCATATCTAATTGCCTTGTCATGCTTAGACTTAGGATTGCATTTTTGCATTGGGCGCTCCCAAAAGCGCTCTTCAGAAGCGCTGTACGAACAGCGCCCATTAAGCGCTATTCAGACCTGATCGATTTTAATCGGTCGCTGTTGAGTGATCGGTCATTTATTGTATATGTTTTTTATCCCCATTCCTCCAATCAATTGCTTGTTTCTCGAGTCTTTTAGGGATTTAATGTGTGTTTATGAGCTTTTTCAGGATTTTGGATCCAGATGAATATATTGAAGAATATCAGGCAAATAGTGCTATTTTGAAGACTTCAGGGGCTTTCGTGCAATTATCCAATAGTGCAGCTAAAAGAGCTCCCAATTGTTCAGCAGCGGTGCAACAGCGCTCCAAGATCAGTAGGAACCGCTGCCGCTGCCGCAGCGGTTCTCCGTCTCTCGTCAAGGTTGCTGCCGCGCCGCTGCCACACTGGCAGCGGTCACGGCAGCGGTTTTGCGATAAAAGGCCATTCGAGGGTTTCTTTTCGTAGTCAGTTTGAGGAGAGCCTATAAATAGGTTATGATATTTTTTAGGGCACTCTCTCGCGCATTCGCTCTAACTTCTCTCTGGCTGGTTCTGCAATTCTTCCATTCAGACATCAGAGACTCTTTGCTCATCACACAATCCATCATTCATCTTTACTCATAGAAGATTCGAAGACGAAGGCATTCATCGAGGATTTGAAGAATTTGTTGAAGCTTTTCAATGGGTTTTATCTTTCCTCCCTCTTGTTTCTTTGTTTCTGATATGTGTAACTAACTCCATACTAGGGAGTCAATGTGAACCTCTATGAATACTCTTTGTTAAAATTGACTATATTTTCTTAATTTAAGTTTTGATTCATTCAATTCATTCTAAGTCTTAATTCTTTGTCTGTGTTGATGCATGATCATACGTTGGCATGAATTTAGGGTTTTGATAATTTAACAATTAAGTTTGGACTGTTGATCTACACGTAACCTTAATTAATATTCAATTGAATGGGTAAAACTGATCTTAGCATTGATCTATGCAAGTAGGTTTTGGTTCATTAGTTCTTGCACTTAATGGGTTCTTGGTTGTAGTTTGCGCCATTGATCTATGGGTAAATTATAATTGAGAACACTTGATTCATCCCAAGATCATACGGTAACAATCATAAATAAGATAAGAACGAACCCTTAACTTGAGTTACATCTTTTATCAAAGTCAATTCGAAGCATTGAGTAAACATAGTTGGGGAGCATTGATAACCTAGTCCTCTCACCTCTTTATCACATTCACATAATCTTGTTAATTGCTTTCTTAGTTAAATTTAGTTAATCAATCAATCAATCTCAAATCTCTTGGTTACTGTTAATTGCTTAGCTTTAATTAGAATTAGTTATAACTAGTAACTCACTTTTCCTCGTGGGAACGATCCCTACTTGTCGCTGTACTTGTCTCACGATTCATGCACTTGCGAGTTAGGTTTTTATAACACGATTCTACACATCAAGTTTTTGGCGCCGTTGCCGAGGAATAGTTGAATTTATTGGTTATTTCTAGTTTTAGTTTTAGTTAATAGGTTTACTTAAGTTTTAGGTAGTCGAGTCATTAATTTTTATTTTTTTTTTTATTTTTCTTTTTCTCTATTTTCTTTCTTCTAGCAGTTTATTTGTGTGCTATCTTTTCTAATTTCAGGTGTTGATAGTAGATGCAAGGTAGAAGATCTCACCAGGGAGAATTATTACCTTTGAACGACAATATTCATCGCATCAAAAATCATACAATGAACGACGGGGATCAATTGCAGCCAGAAGGGCTCAACCAGGAACCTGATCAGATGCCTAATCTTGTCCCGAATCCAGTTTATGAACCAGAGCCTATCAGAACTATGAAGGATTACAGTAGGCCGGTGGTGAGCAACCATCCTTTGTGCATTGTGCTAAAACCTGCAGCTAGGAACTATGAACTGCAAAGTAGCCATTTCAACCAGTTGCCTGTGTTCCGAGGTTTACCAGATGAAGATGTACTTCTGTTCTTTAGAGAGTTTTATGCAGCAATACAATCCTTGCCCAACCATAGGATATCAGAAGACCAGCTGCGCATGAGATGCATTCCACATGCATTGAAGGATGAGGCGAAGACATGGTTGCTGACACTGCCTCCAGCATCTTTGAGAACATGGGATGAAATAAGAGAGAAAATCACTGACCAGTATTATGCACCTCAGAAAACCAGTGAAATCCGAGCAAAAATTTCAAGTTTCTACCAACAAGACAATGAGTCTTTTTATGAGGCATGGGAGCGTTTCAAGAAGTACACCAGAGATTGTCCTCAGCACGGTTTTCTTACAAATCAGCTTTGTCAGTGGTTTTATGATGGTCTAACGGAAGTATCAGGTCTTTTAGTGAACAACGCATGTGGAGGATCCATGTATGACAAACAACCAGAGGAGGTATATTCTATCTTTGAGAAATTAGCTCAGAATTCCTGTCACAAGAACTCCAGGAGAAAGAAGGGAATTTATACAATGGATGCAAATACAGAAAACTCCATTCAAATGACACAACTAATAAAGAAGATGGATGCTTTAGCTACTGATATGGGGCAGATGAAGAGTTGGAAACAAAAAGTGTTTATGGGAGAACACCAAGCAGGATGTTCAGGATCTAGAGAAGAAGAAGAAGAAGAAGAAGTTCAAGCCATGAACAACTTTAATCCTAGGCCACGGAATGACCCATATTCCAACACTTACAATCCAGGTTGGAGAAATCACCCCAATTTTTCATGGTCCAACAACAATCAGAATACTGGGAACCAGTGGGGAAACAACAATGGAAATCAAAGGCAATTTAACGCCGGGGCCCCACATAATGCCGAATCCCAACCTAAGAGGCCATCAATAGAAGACATGCTTGTACAGATGCAGCAACAGATGCAGCAAATGAATCAGAAAAATGAGGTACAATTTCAGAACATACAGGCTTCGCTAAGGAAGATAGAGACTCAAGTTGGGCAATTAGCTGAAGCTCAACAAAAGATGGAACAAGGGGAATTTCCAAGTTTCACTGAGCAAGCAAAGGCTATGACAGTCCTTCGTAATGGTAAGGTCCTAACTGATACTAAACCTGCTGAACTTTCTGATAAATTTGCTATTGTTTCAGGGTCTTCAAAGGATAATAACATGCCCCAGGAGGAAGAAATAGTGGTGGAAAAATCCAAGGTTTCACCGCTCCTCCACAAGTCAGCCAATCCATACATTCCTCCAATTCCATTCCCAGGGAGGTTGCAAAAGAGCAAGTTGGAGAAATCTTACAAAGACATATATGACATTCTTTCGAAAGTCAATGTCAACTTGCCCTTATTGGAGATGATTCAGAAGATGCCTGCATATGCCAAGTTTTTCAAGAGTCTTCATACTTACAAGACAAGATTTGGGGAGAATCATCAAGAATTCATGACCGGAAGTGCTAATGCAGTTCTTCAAAAGTCGTTGCCGCCTAAATTACAAGATCCAGGTAGTTTTTGTATCAACATCACTATAGGAGGTACCACTTTGGAGAGAGCCATGTTAGATTTAGGAGCAAGCATTAATTTAATGCCTTACTATATCTATGAGCAACTGGGATTGAATGACCTGAAGAAGATATCTATGTCACTTGTTTTGGCTGATGGTTCTGTTAGATACCCGAGGGGTTATGTTGAAGATGTATTAGTGCAGGTAGATAATCTCATCATTCCTGCTGATTTTGTTGTCCTAGACATGGATGAAGGAGGTAAAGATAGGAACTGCAAACCTATCCTTTTAGGGAGACCTTTTATGGCAACTGCAAAGACTTTTATAGATGTCCAGAATGGAAAGCTAACGATGACTGTGTTAGATGAAACAGTAGAGTTTAAAGTCTTTGAATCTCTCAAGTTCCCTGAAGCAGCAGATGATAGTTACTCAGTTGAATGTAACTCAATTGAGGTGGTGAATTCGGCAGTACAAGATGAGTTGACTGGAGAAATTTCTGAAGAACTCCTAGATTGGGTTTGTGATGCAATTGAAGAGGATGAAGAAATTCAACAGGGTGAGGTTTCAGAAGAAGATTCTGACATTGAGGAAGTAAGTGCTGAAGTGGAAGATGAGATTAACAAGTCATTAATCCCATCTGTAAGTTCTCCCCTTGTATTAGAACTCAAACCACTTCCTTCTAACCTCAAATATGCCTTCTTAGGGGAGAATGACACTCTGCCAGTGATCATAGCCTCTGACTTAGAGGCAGAAAAAGAAGAGAGACTGTTGAAGGTGCTACAAGAGTATAAGGCCGCCATTGGATGGACCATAGCGGACATTAAGGGAATAAGTCCTACCACCTGTATGCATCACATTCTTTTAGAAGAAGGAATGAAGCCGTCTAGAGAGGCTCAACGAAGACTTAACCCGAATTTAAAAGAGGTCGTGAAGGAAGAGGTCCTCAAGCTACTTAAGGTGGGTATTATATATCCTATCTCTGACAGTAAATGGGTGAGTCCGGTTCATGTTGTGCCAAAGAAGTCTGGGATAACGGTGATAGCTAATGAGAACAATGAGTTGATTCCTACAAGGAAGACAACGGGATGGAGAGTGTGCATAGATTACCGCAAGCTCAACACGGCAACTAAAAAGGATCACTTTCCTTTGCCGTTCATTGATTAGATGCTCGAGCGTTTGGCAGGACATGCTTATTATTGCTTCTTGGATGGATTTTCAGGATACAATCAGATTGCCATAGCTCCAGAGGACCAAGAGAAGACGACGTTCACATGCCCCTTCGGGACCTTTGCTTACCGAAGAATGCCTTTTGGGCTGTGCAACGCCCCTGCCACCTTCCAGAGATGCATGATGTCTATTTTCTCTGACATGCTAAAGAAGTATATTGAGGTATTTATGGATGATTTTTCTGTTTTTGGTAATTCTTTTGACCACTGCCTTGATAACTTAACTAATGTATTGAAAAGATGCACTGAAACCAATTTAACTCTTAGTTGGGAAAAAAGTCATTTTATGGTGAAATCTGGAATAGTGCTAGGACATGTGATATCTGATAAAGGCATAGAAGTAGATAGAGTTAAAATTGAAGTAATTGCTAAACTTCCACCTCCCACTTCGGTGAAGGGTGTGAGGAGTTTTCTTGGTCATGCAGGTTTTTATAGACGTTTTATAAAAGATTTTTCAAAGATTAGTCGCCCCCTATGTAACCTCTTAGCCAAGGATTCTACATTTGTTTTCAATAATGAATGTTTGCTTGCTTTTGAATCTCTCAAAGATAAATTGACATCTACTCCTGTTATTATGCCTCCTGATTGGTCTCTACCATTTGAATTAATGTGTGATGCATCGGACTATA
The DNA here is from genome assembly GCA_030490815.1 of Acer saccharum. Classification (NCBI taxonomy): domain Eukaryota; kingdom Viridiplantae; phylum Streptophyta; class Magnoliopsida; order Sapindales; family Sapindaceae; genus Acer; species Acer saccharum. The sequence continues at coordinate 26,207,069 of CM059876.1, forward strand.
CTGTAGGTGCTGTTTTAGGACAGCGAATTGATAAAGTTCCACATGTTATTTACTACACTAGTCGTACTTTGAATGATGCACAATTAAATTACTCCACAACTGAAAAAGAATTGCTTGCTGTTGTGAGTGCCTTAGAAAAATTTCGTCAATATTTAATAGGATCTAAGGTCATTGTTTATTCTAATCATGCTGCTTTGAAATATTTACTAACAAAGAAGGAAGTGAAACCGAGATTACTCCGGTGGATCCTTTTGTTGCGAGAGTTTGATTTGGAAATCAGGGATAAGAAAGGCAGCGAGAATGTGGTAGCTGATCACCTTTCTCGATTAGTGGAAAATGAGCATGTGGAGGAAAGCACTAAACTGGTGGCAATCAATGAGAATTTTCAAAAGGAACAGTTGATGGCGATAGGAGTCAATGATCCTTGGTATGCGGACATAGTGAACTACCTTGCCAATGGCGTCATTCCAGCTGACCTGACTTCGCAAGCAAAGCGAAGATTCATCTCCACCACTAGGCAATACTTTTGGGACGAGCCATACCTGTTCAAATATGGCGCTAATCAGATCATTCGAAGATGCATCCTTGAAGAGGAGCAGCAAGATGTGCTGAAATTTTGCCACACCCTTAGTTGTGGAGGGCACTTTAGTGCCAAGAAAACTGCTCTGAAAGTTCTCCAATCAGGTTTCTTCTGGACCTCTCTATTTAAAGATGCTTACACATTTTGTATTTCCTATGACAGGTGCCAAAGAACGGGGAACATTGGTAAAAGAGATGAGATGCCTCTTTCAAGCCAGTTGGTAGTAGAGATATTTGACGTATGGGGGATTGATTTCATGGGACCTTTCCCATCCTAACATGGGTTCTTATACATCTTGGTTGCTGTCGATTACGTCTCAAAATGGATTAAAGCAGTCGCAACCAAGACGAATGATAGCCAGGTGGTGATAAAGTTTGTGAAGGAGAACATATTCACCAGATTCGGTACGCCTAGAGCAATCATAAGTAATGGAGGGAGCCATTTTTGTAACAAGGTCTTTGCCTCGTTAATGAAGAAATATAGTGTCAAAAACAAAGTGGCAACTCCGTACCATCCGCAAACCTCAGGACAAGTTGAGGTAAGCAACAGGCAGATTAAGCAAGTACTAGAGAAGACAGTGCAGCCAAATCGGAAGGATTGGTCACTTAAGTTGAATGATGCATTATGGGTATACAGAACAGCCTACAAAACTCCCATAGGTATGAGCCCGTATAGGATAGTGAAACTAAATATAGCACGGTGTGTATAAAGTTATCTAGAGGGGGGGGGGGGGGTGAATAGATTTTACGCTTTTTACCCAATTTTTCGTGTTAGTCAAAATTATGAATTTACCCTCAAGATAATATAAACAAGCAAGTGTAATATGGTGCGGAAATTAAATCAACACTTGATTTTTACGTGGAAACCCTCACGGGAAAAACCACGGGCTATGTAAGTAAGCCACACTCGAACCTCGAATCCACTAAATGTGCAAACGATTACAACCTAATCCCGGAAGTAATCACACACACCTACCTAATCCCGGTATGAGTGAACCTAGTCCAATTTGCTTACGATCTAAGCAACCTAATCCCGATTGCTACACACAAGACTTAGCTTCTCTAGAAGAGAATGCAACCCTAAGTGAATATATGTGAATATTCAAAATGCAACATAGAGCAAGGGAAACCCTATATGCTTATCTAAGATGATTAATTTGCAATTAAGAACAATCCTAGATATCAAAACTAAATGACAAGTCAATTAGTTTAGCTAATCAATATCAAGTACAAAACCTAATATGCTAGCACAATAAAACTTCTCAAACATACATCATACTAATCTCAATCTTGTATTTAACAAATATAAAATCACATACAAGTAATTAAATTGAGATTGCTAGATAAGAGAAACACAAAATATGTAAGATATTAGTGAAAAGCTTACCAAGCAAAGTATGATGAAGAATCCATGCAATATGTCATCTAGATGATCTAAGATGATGCTAGATGATGATTGATGATCATGGAACAAGTGTTTGAGTGATTAAAAATGAGTTCTTTGGAATTTTTCTTCTCTTTTAAAAATCTCCTAAGTATGAAATCTGAATATGAACTCTTGTAATTGACCTAAAGTCAAAATGGCATATATATAGGGGGCCAAATCAAAGTGGGGTCGTTTTGATAAGTTGGCTCACTATTTGCCTTGGGCGCTGTACGTAGAGCGCCCTTGTACAGCGCCTGTACAGCGCCCTTGCTCTATTTTCACGAGGAAACAGAGGGGCGCTGTACGAACAGCGCTCGTACAGCGCCCATGAAAATTGCATCAGACTTGATGCATTTAAATCACATTTTTTGCATCAGGTGTGATGGGCGCTGTTCGAACAGCGCCTTGTAGAGCGCTTTGAACAGCGCCCAATGCAAAGCTTGAATTCTAAAAAATGTGCATGTAGAGGCAATGGGCAATGCAAGATGCAATCAACCTAACATGCAAGAAGAGATGTTAATGAGCATTAAGGCACACATAAAAGACACACAACATACAAGGATTAAACATATGCATGAGTTGTGAGTGCGTGCATCTATCTCTTCAAGACAAGTAAGCACTTAGAGTATTACCTTTGGTGCTTGTCAATAGTGAGGTCTTCAAAAGGGCCTAAGCAATAACAACAACATCTAAGCTACCCTTACAAAGCATCCCCACATGTGGTTTGATCACGAAATAAGCCAATTAAAAACAACGGGAATCCTAACAATCTCCCCCTTTGGCTATTTTGTGACAAAACCACCACTCACATTGATTCCTCACATAGAATTAGAAACTACAGGACTACAATGATTATCTACATTACAAAGAGATAAGAAAATAAAAACTTCAAGTCTTCAATCTCTTGTAGAACAATCAAGCCCTGAAAATAAAGTTTCTAGCATTTCCAATACAAGTAAAGTGTGAGATTAATCATGTGAGAACAATAACAAGCATTTGCATTTAAAATTTAGGCACAACATTATGAAATGTATGTGTATGCAAGGCTCCCCCTCAACGGGTTACTCCCCCTCAATGTATGTTCTCCCCAAAGTGCACAATAGCTTCTATATTTTGCAACTCCCCTTACCATATCCTACTCCCCTTTTTTGTCATGATATAGGCAAAGGAGTAGTCCCCAACCGGGTCACTCATAGCAACGAGAGATAGAAGCATGCAAGATTTGCATATACATATAAGTCACTTTATGCACTTCAATTAATTTGAGAGAAACAAGGAGATTTATTTGAGAAAATGTGTGAATCCAACATGCTTTGCATACAAGACATATAGCATTCAAGTCCAAAATACAATGGTATTTGGCAAAGCAAATGACAAAGGTTTCAAATAAGAATTCAAACCAATTTCACCAATGTCATGGGAAAAGCAAGGATATAGAGATTATTGATTTCAAATTTTAGAGTAACTATATCCAACTTTATAAGCGAAACATGGCATGAGCGACTTTGCACCCTATTTGATTTTTCCGGATAAGATATCCGTATGATAGTAACCATGTTCAACTAATAAAGAAAGAGAGACATTTGGAATATAAATTCCTTTGAACGGATACAAGATCCTTTATTCATTTTGAGTCTCATAAGCTTTCACACAAGTTTTGCATTTTAAGAATATGCAATCATCAATTCATGCTTTTCATGAGAGCATGTTGTATGAATTTCATGCTTTTTCATTTGACATTAGCATATTATAAAAGAATCATCATGTCATGGAGATAACTATAGGTCATTCACATCATACTTCCTATGTAAATCTCCTACTCCAAAAATGCATGTTTGAACATAAATATGACATGGATTGTAAACAAGCATGGTTCACACTTATAGAATTGAAAACATATATACATATGTACAACCAAGCTTACTCAAGCAATCAAAAGAAGAGGAATAAGTTATTTCAAATTTTTTGCAAGATACAAGAATGCAAAATAGCTCTCTTTACTTGAGTTCCCCATATGGGGTCAATCATAGAATACATCACTCCACAAGACATATCCCAATAGATCTACTAAGAGTTTTAAATCGAGTAGCATCTAAGGGTTTAGTAAATAGGTCCGCAAGTTGATCATTAGTACCTACATGTTCAAGTACTATGCATTTATTTTCAACAAGCTCTCTAATGAAGTGATGTCGGATGTCAATATGCTTAGTTCTAGAATGTTGCACCGGATTCTTGGAAATATTAATAGCACTCATGTTATCACAAAAGAGAGTGAGAGTACCTTGGTTGAATCCGTAGTCTACTAGCATTTGCTTCATCCATAGGAGTTGTGTGCATCCACTCCCCGCGGCTATGTACTCGGCCTCGGCCGTGGACAAGGAAATTGAGTTTTGCTTCTTGCAAAACCAAGACACCAAGTTGTTGCCTAGAAAGAAGCAACCGCCCGATGTGCTCTTCCTATCATCACAATTTCCTGCCCAATCCGCATCACTAAAGCCTACAAGACTAGCATTAGTGTCAAAAGAGTACCAAATCCCATAGTTGGATGTCCCATTCACATAGCGAATGATCCTTTTCACGGAAGAGAGGTGGGACTCCTTAGGATCCGCTTGGTACCTAGCACACACACCCACACTAAAGGATATATCGGGCCTACTTGCGGTCAAATAAAGCAAGCTTCCTATCATGCCACGATATAACGTTTGTTCCACACTTTTACCACTAGCATCCTTGCTTAGCTTCAAAGTGGTACTCATGGGTGTATCACAACGTTTGGCATTCTCTAAACCAAACTTCTTCACTAGGTTCTTAGCATATTTGGCTTGGGTTATGAAAATCCCATCATTCATTTGCCTAATTTGCAAACCTAGGAAGTAACTAAGCTCACCAACAAGACTCATCTCAAATTCATGAGACATAACATCAACAAATTGTTGGACTTTGGTGTTGTTGGTGGAGCCAAAAACTATATCATCAACATATATTTGAGCTATGAAAAGCTCATCATTGTCTCTCTTGATGAATAGTGTCTTGTCAACACTACCTCTTGTGTAGTTGTTGTCAACAAGAAATTGAGTGAGGCGCTCATACCAAGCCCTCGGTGCTTGTTTCAACCCATATAGTGCCTTCTTGAGGCGATAGACATGGTTGGGGTGGTGTGAATCCACAAACCCCTTAGGTTGTTCAACAAACACTTCCTCTTGCAAGAAGCCATTGAGGAAGGCACTCTTAACGTCCATTTGGTGCAATTTGAACTTGTGTACACAAGAGATGGACAAGAGAAGCCTAATGGACTCTAAGCGGGCAACGGGAGCAAAAGTAACCTCAAAGTCGATACCCTCAATTTGAGAGTACCCTTGTGCTACAAGTCTAGCCTTGTTCCGCACTATGTTGCCATCCTCATCGGATTTGTTCCTAAATATCCATTTTGTGCCTATGACATTAGTGGTCTTAGGCCTAGGAACTAGAGTCCAAACCTCATTCCTTTCGAATTGGTTTAGCTCTTCTTGCATGGCAAGAACCCAAAATTCATCATTTAAGGCTTCTTCAACCTTTTTGGGTTCAATTTAAGAGGTGTAGCACGTATAGCTAATAAGATTAGCAAGTTGACGTCTAGTCCTAACACCCTCATTTACCTCTCCAATGATATCTTCTTTATTATGGAGTTTCCTAACCCATGGAGCGGGTTCTTTAGAGTCCAAGAGAGGAACTCTATCAATAGGTTGTGTGTCATTATTGTTGACATTAGATGTCCCAACATTAGGTGACACCACAACCTCCTCCAAAGGAGAAACATCACTAAAAATAACCTCCTCCTCATGATCATTAGACTTGAGCCTAGTATCATCAAATACGACATTGGATGATTCCATAACACTTAGAGTCTTTAAATTGAAAACTCTATAGGCTCTACTATTTAAGGCATAGCCAATAAAAATACCCTCATCACTCTTAGCATCAAATTTGCCAAGTTGATCACGGTCATTCAAAATGTAGCATTTGCTTCCAAAAGTGTGGAAGTAGCTAACATTTGGCCTCTTGCCTTTCCATAACTCATAGGAGATGTTTCTAGTACTGGGCCTTAGGAACACTCTATTTCCTATATAGCAAGCTGTTAGGTTGATAATTAGTGTTGGCATTAATTCCATATCAAAACGTGTTTTACTTGTAATGTTTAGTGGTTAGTAAATGAAGGATTTTGAAGAAGAAGGACGTCTCAACCATTATTAGTTCAAGTTGCTGGCTTTTAAGAGTTTCGGACATTATCGGTCTACAAAGGTATTCAAAGACCTCTTATCTCTTACAAGGCTAGGCACACATTCACACATATCATTCTTGTGTGTCCTTTCATGATTTTATTTCATTTACATTTCACTTTCACACACTTGGCAAAATATGCTCATGCATTCACATTTAGTTAATAAACTTTGTGTTTTGCATTTTCTAGGACTATGTCCGGAAACTAGCATATGTGTGTGTATTTGTGCTTGTATATTTCCGTATTTTGTGTTTAGGACTTGAACATGTTCTTATTCAATGCCTTATTGAGTTCCGGTCGTTTCGGTTACTCATTCATAAGGTTTCGAGTCCAAACGTGTTGACTATGCCACTTTACGTTCTCTTACGTTGTGTTGACTTCATCGATGATTTCCGAGATGATTTCTCAACCGTTTTTCAAAGTTGTATAGTCGTTATCGTGCGTGAGAGAGTCACAGTTCGTAATCCAAAAATGGATTCGAATTCGAAGTTCGGACGCCCGAGATACGGGCCGACGAACTGAGGGAGCGCGCGAGAGGACAGCCCAGGCCGTGGGCCACAAGGGCTGGCCGTGGTTGAGGCCGTGGGCCCCACGGCCTGGAGCAGCCTCTGCTCTCGTGTGGCCCACGCGGCCCCCACGGCCAGGGGGTGACGTGGCACCACGTGGTTGGCCGGTTTCCTCCTTCTCTCTCCTCCTATTTCTTCCCTCTCTCTCTCCATTTGAATTTCTAAGAAGAAAATTTCAGAATTCCCGTCTAGAGTTCTCTCCAATTTTTCCAAACTTCAAAACACCATATCTTCCTCATCCGGAGTCGGATTTGAGTGATTCAAGTTGGAGAGTGTTCGTATTTGAGTCCTCTAACATCTCCAAGTGATTTGGTGGCTGATTGATCGTGATTTCAAGTGGTTGGACACTGAAATTCGCACCAGCTGCAGAATCCGAGGTTTGAGTCTCAACTTTGGGATTTCTTATTATTTCACCTTCCATTTGCTTGGGGTTTCTTCTTCTATATCTATGTTATTGTTTTATAAAAGCTATTTGAAAAGGTAGCTTGATTATTATTCTAATTGAAACTCAATTTGTGGACTTATGTTGACTAGATTTTATGATTCTAGGTTTTACATTTGTTTGTGAGTTGTATTGTGATTAGAATGGCATCTTAGGTTGTTTGATACTTAATTGAATTAATTTTGTGTTAAAATGACTTTGAGATTTGATTTGATCCTTTGATTAGTGAAATCTAGGATTTGTGTATTTTTATGTGTTTTAGAGAATATAGGTTTTGATTGATGTAAATCTCAAAACCTTGCTCTATATTTTTGTCTAGTATATTGATTGATTTTAATCTCATATATCTAGCCTTTGATTGTATATTGATAGCATCTTGAATTTGTACTTAATGAACATTTTGTGATTCAAGTGTTATGTGTGTGAATGAGACTTTGAGTATATGTGTTAGGTGTTTCACATGCTTAGGTTTCTATTCATGTATTTTTGCATCTAGACTTGATTAATTGTATTTTCACATGTTTAGGTCTATTTGTGCCATAGAATGTATTGATCACATGTTCTATGTTGTAATGAATGTTTGCATCATTTGCATTCACATGATCACACTAGGAAGTCCTTGTAAAAGGCATGAAGTCTTGGTTAGAGTCGGGATGACTCGGATAGCCAAGCAAGAAGTCTTGCCTAGAGTCGGGATGACTCGGATAGGTAAGCAAGGAGTCATGGCTAGAGTCGGGAGGACTCGGATAGTCATGCATGGGAGGCTCCCTAGAGGCAAGAGTGCCTTGGATAGGGAGTTGGCTATTGTATTGGTAAGCCTAGGCGTATGGTTAGACATAGAGTCCGATAGAGCGGGGTACACGGGAGGTGTATGCACTCTTGAGGAATTTCTAATCTACCATCGATGTTGGTTGAGTGTGTTGTCCAATATATGGTGGTTCCGCATCATTGAGGGATTTCATACTTTCCAATAGGGTTGGGTAGGCTTAGACTTCACTAGGTTGGGTGAGCTAAAGATTGGTCACTTTGTGAATGTTCTATGTTTACTTTCCAATAATATAGTACCCATTGGTTGTAGTTCAACCCGTGGATGTTTCCTCCTTGGAGGTTTTACCACGTTAAAAAAATCCCTTGTGTTAATTCTTTCTATCTCTTCTCTTATATTTTAATTGTATATTTTATTGTCTTGATTCATAATATTCACTTGTGATGTATTGTGAACCAAGTCTTTGTATAGTGTGATTAGTGTATTCATTCTATAGATCAATTTGTATCTTTGATTCTATTGTATATTGTAATATTTGTTTAGTGACATTTTGATCACTCTTGTAACACATTGAACATCTTATGAAATACAAGCTTATTTTGTTGTTATGTTTATTTGCTATTTTACCTCACATGACTTGTTGATATACTTAGACATTTCTCTTATGATTGTAACATCGTATTGTCTATGTATGTCTTCCTTAGCTTATTGTGTTGTGTGTAAGGTTACCTTGAGGGACAAACGAATGTTTGTTCAAGGGTTTGAAAAAAGGTGTAAAAACCTATTCACCCCCCCTCTAGGTATGCTTTAAGCAATTTAACTTCGTTTGTGTACATTCACAAGCCGTATTGATGGCTTCGGCCCATAGGTTCCTAGGGACATTGTTGCTAAGCAACATCACACGGGCCATCTCTTGGAGGACCCTATTCTTCCTCTCAACAACTCCATTTTGTTGAGGTGTCCTAGGAGCGGAAAACTTATGGGAGATGCCTAAGCCATTACAATAGCTTTCAAAAGAGGCATTCTCAAACTCTCTCCTATGGTCACTTCTAATCCGTTTTATGCTTTTAATATTTGAGTTCATTTCATTTTGTATTTTATTACAAAGCATTTTAAACTTATCAAAAGTTTCGGATTTTTCTCTAAGAAAATATGTCCATGTAAATCTAGAGAAATCATCAACTCAAACAAAAATGTATCTCTTTCCACCCAAACTTTCGGTTTGCATGGGACCCATGAGGTCCATGTGGAGAAGCTTAAGAGGCTCCTTGGTGGTGAGATACTTACCCTTTTTGTGCATGCTTTTAGTTTGCTTTCCTTGTTGGCAAGGTCCATAAATACCATTGGCTTTCTTCCCAAGCTTAGGGAGGCCACGCACACAATTGAACTTTCCAAGGGTCCGTAGATCCCTAAAGTTCATGTGGCCAAGTCTTTCATGCCACAACTCAATTTGCTCATCCATGGACGCATGATTAGATACAATACTAGCTTCAAGACAATAACAATTGTCGCTAGATCTCATGCCCTTCAACAAGGTTTGTCCATCGGGTTTAAGGATAGAGCAATAATCTTTAGAAAACAAGATGGAATATCCTTCATCACTAAGATGTGAAATGCTAATTAAATTGGCTTTCAAGCCATCAACAAATAAAGCATTGGATAAGGAGGGTAATCCGGGAACGGAGATGGTTCCTTTCCCTACAACATTTCTTTTGGATCCATCACCAAAAGTGACATTTCCACCTTCCTCCATAACAAGAGTCTCGAAGAAACTCTTGTTTCCCGTCATGTGCCTAGAGCACCCACTATCCAAGTACCAAAAATTAGAAGAATTTGCCTTCAAGGCTATTTGTGCAACATGGCAAACATTTTCATTCTTTCTAATCCACTTAGCAACAATTTTAGCTTTCTTAGTGGTCTTTGGTACTTGTGCTCTACTATTTCTAGGATCATGCAAATCAATATTTTCATTCCTAGAAACATGCATCTTGGCTCTATTCTTTCTCTTTTCAATCATGCTTTGTTTTCTACACATTTTAATATATTGAAAGCAATTTGGTCTAATATGACCATCACACCCACAAAAGTGACAAATAGGGATGAAAAAAGGAATCATACCTCGCCTTTGAGCACGTCCATGTCTTTGTGGATAAGTGGGTTCAATCCATCTTCGTTGTTGAACCGGTCTTGGTTGCTTCCAAGCTTGAGGTTGCATGATTGGTCTCTTTCCTTTGTGAGCCAATTTGGGAGGAGTGTTGGCTTGAGGAACCTTATGAGGTTGAGTTTGAGATTTCCTTCTTGGCCCCATTTTCACTTGTGCATTAGAACATTGTCCTACTTCTAACTTCTTCCTAGGAGGTTGCACAAATGAAGTTTCTTCGTTCTTCAAGCTCTTGACAAACACTGTCTTGTTAGAGGTTGAGACTTTCTTGCCATCTTCATACCCAAGACCTCTCTTGTCACTTGGACTCTTTCCAACACCAAGTAAATGATCAAGCTTCTTGGTGCTAGAATCTATCCTAGCCAAGGACCCTTTAACTTCAACAAGTTCCCTCTTCAAGCCTTCTTCACTTCTCTTGGATAAGTCTAACTCCTCAATTAACTTATCCTCTCTCCTCTTCAATCTTTCCACTTGTTCACTTAAGTGGTCATTGTGAGCCGAAAGTTCAAGGTTTTCTTCTCTCAACCTCTCAATCTTTCTTGTGCTTTTAAGTGCTAAATCATTGAACTCGGCATGGTATTTAGCAAGCACCTTTTGCTTCACAAACTTCTTTTTGGAACTAGAAGAGGAGTCACTTTCTTCTTCACTAGAGTCAATTTCCTCTTGACTCAAATCCTCATTTTCACTAGCACTTTTGCTCTTGTGAGAATAGGCAAAAGCTAGGAAGTTAGCCATGAGCTCTTCTTCACTTGAAGACTCATCTTCCTCATTGGAGTCATCACTACTCCCACTCCAAGTGGCGGCCATCACTTTGCCCTTCTTCCTCTCATTGTGATTAGCACATTCGGGGGCAAAGTGACCAATCCCACCACATTCAAAGCATCAGACCCCTTTCCTTTCGGTCCTCTCTTTTCTAGGCTCAAACTTCTTGAAGGAACTCTTTTTCTTCAAATCTTGTCCTCTTGACCCAAATCCCTTCTTCTTCTTGAACCCCATAACCTTGTTGAACCTTTTCACAAATAAGGTAAGGTCTTCATCCGATTCATGCTTTGCCTCCTTTGCATCCTTAGATGCTTTCAAAGCTATTCCTTTAGACTTCTTAGGAGGAGTAGTGGTGCTAGGAGCCTTCCTAGACTCATATGCAAGGAGACGCCCAATTACCTCACTTGGCTTCATATCCATGTAGCCACTATTTTCTTCTATGGCCGTCACCTTTGATTCAAACCTATCGGGGAGAGATCTCATAATGTTTTGCTTGACTCTCCTATCCGAATACGGGTCTCCGAGTTGATGGCTTTGATTTACTATGTCCATCAATTTGATTTCGAAGTCATTGAAGCATTCATCCTCTCCCATCCTAAGTAGCTCAAATTGAGTTTGGAGGACTTGAAGCTTGGACTCCTTCACCACCTCGGTTCCCTCATGTGCAACTTGAAGGATGTCCCATGCCACTTTTGCAATCTGAGTATTCTGAATAAGCTTGTATTGATTCTCATCCATTGCACACATAATGGCATGCATCGCCTTCCTATTCCACTTTGAAGCCTCAAACTCTTGCGCATTCCATAGCGCCTTAGGCTTCAAAACATCTTCTCCTCCACCCGCGGGAGTCATCATAGGGAGATCATATCCGTCTTCCACCGCCATCCATGCACGGTCATGAATTTGGCATATGTAGGATTCCATCTTCCCTTTCCATTGGGAATAGTTCAATCCGGTAAGAAGTGGAGGCCTTGTGCTAGAAGCTCCTTCGTGGCCACCACCATTTCCACCATTTCCACTCATAGTGTATATGAATGAATGAAATGAATGCAAATGTATGAATGATCAAAAATCACACAAAATGCAAAACACACCAAAATAAGCAACGATCACCTATGTATGTCTAGGAACCTGCTCTGATACCAATTGAAACTAAATATAGCACGGTGTGTATAAAGTTATCTAGAGGGGGGGGGGGGGGGGGTGAATAGATTTTACGCTTTTTATCCAATTTTTCGTGTTAGTCAAAATTACGAATTTACCCTCAAGATAATATAAACAAGCAAGTGTAATATGGTGCGGAAATTAAATCAACACTTGATTTTTATGTGGAAACCCTCACGGGAAAAACCACGGGCTATGTAAGTAAGCCACACTCGAACCTCGAATCCACTAAATGTGCAAACGATTACAACCTAAACCCGGAAGTAATCACACACACCTACCTAATCCCGGTATGAGTGAACCTAGTCCAATTTGCTTGCGATCTAAGCAACCTAATCCCGATTGCTACACACAAGACTTAGCTTCTCTAGAAGAGAATGCAACCCTAAGTGAATATATGTGAATATTCAAAATGCAACATAGAGCAAGGGAAACCCTATATGCTTATCTAAGATGATTAATTTGCAATTAAGAACAATCCTAGATATCAAAACTAAATGACAAGTCAATTAGTTTAGCTAATCAATATCAAGTACAAAACCTAATATGCTAGCACAATAAAACTTCTCAAACATACATCATACTAATCTCAATCTTGTATTTAACAAATATAAAATCACATACAAGTAATTAAATTGAGATTGCTAGATAAGAGAAACACAAAATATGTAAGATATTAGTGAAAAGCTTACCAAGCAAAGTATGATGAAGAATCCATGCAATATGTCATCTAGATGATCTAAGATGATGCTAGATGATGATTGATGATCATGGAACAAGTGTTTGAGTGATTAAAAATGAGTTCTTTGGAATTTTTCTTCTCTTTGAAAAATCTCCTAAGTATGAAATCTGAATATGAACTCTTGTAATTGACCTAAAGTCAAAGTGGCATATATATAGGGGGCTAAATCAAAGTGGGGTCGTTTTGATAAGTTGGCTCACTATTTGCCTTGGGCGCTGTACGTAGAGCGCCCTTGTACAGTGCCTGTACAGCGCCCTTGCTCTGTTTTCACGAGGAAACAGAAGGGCGCTGTACGAACAGCGCTTTGTACAGCGCTCGTACAGCGCCCATGAAAATTGCATCAGACCTGATGCATTTAAATCACATTTTTTGCATCAGATGTGATGGGCGCTGTTCGAACAGCGCCTTGTAGAGCGCTTTGAACAGCGCCTAATGCAAAGCTTGAATTCTAAAAAATGTGCATGTAGAGGCAATGGGCAATGCAAGATGCAATCAACCTAACATGCAAGAAGAGATGTTAATGAGCATTAAGGCACACATAAAAGACACACAACATACAAGGATTAAACATATGCATGAGTTGTGAGTGCGTGCATCTTTCTCTTCAAGACAAGTAAGCACTTAGAGTATTACCTTTGGTGCTTGTCAATAGTGAGGTCTTCAAAAGGGCCTAAGCAATAACAACAACATCTAAGCTACCCTTACAAAGCATCCCCACATGTGGTTTGATCACGAAATAAGCCAATTAAAAACAACGGGAATCCTAACAGATAGTCTATGGCAAGGCGTGCCATCTCCCGGTAGAGTTGGAACACAACGTCTATTGGGCCCTAAAGAAGCTGAACTTCAATTTAGACAAGGCAGGGGAGGAAAGAAGCTTGCAATTGAGTGAACTGGAGGAGCTCCGGAACAATGCATATGAAAATGCAAAAATCTACAAAGGAAGGACTAAGAAATTACATGATAGTAAGATCTTTTGTAAAGAGTTTCATCCAGGGATGCTAGTTTTGCTGTACCAATCACGTTTGAAGCTGTTTCCAGGAAAGCTGAAATCGAAGTGGGCTGGACCATTTAGAGTAACTCAGGTGTTCCCGCATGGAGCTGTTGAAATTCAAAATCTTCAGAATGGCGGTGTTTTCAAAGTTAATGGTCACAGGCTGAAGCAATACTTTAGCATATCCGAGGTTGTGTGTGTTGGGTCTTCCGTGCTTCATGAGCCGTAAGACCCCTGTGCGTCTTGCCCAGACGTTAAATAAAGCGCTCGGTGGGAGGCAACCCACCCAGGTATGTTCTTTTCAGTTTTGTTTTATCGTGTCCCTAATTAGTGTTCCCCTTGCTTTCATATAGGTTTGGGGGTGTTGTTTTAAATTTAATTTAAAAAAAAAAAAATTGTTGTTTTGTTTATCAAGTTTGCCGCTGTGATGTAAGTGCAGCGCACTAAGAGCGGTGAGGCAGCGGTGCATTCTGTCCTCGCACCGCTGCCGGACCGCTGCCCAACAATTGGGAGCGGTTCTCCCTGGGCGAAACGCTGCTCAACCGCTGTGGAGTTATAGGCAGCGGTAGTGGCAGCGGTACCTTCTGTTCTTGTACCGCTGCCCAACAATTGGGAGCGTGAAATTTTGTCAAACCGCTGCCTGACCGCTGCGCCTATGGCAACGGTACCGGCAGCGGTCCTAAAAGTAAATGGTGCATTCAACTCTGCCGCTTGGAACGACCAATAGGAGTTGACCGCTGCCTGACCGCTGGGCCTATGGCAGCGGTAGTGGCAGCGGTCGTGCCCTAATATAAAACGCACTGTTTGCGAGTCACTCTCAATCGTTTTCTCTCTCAAATTTTTCTTTCTTTTTCTTCTTTCTTCTCCTCTTCACAATTTCGGTCAACACTTCTTCCAGGTATGTGCTTCAATTTTGTTTTACTTTGATTTCATGATCAATATTGCCTCTAATTGCATGCTCCCACTCCTTTCTCCCCATATTGTGTTTCCAATTGATATACTTAGGGTTCTATGCCGAAAATTTGGGGATTGTTGGATGTTGGATGATTTTAGTCTATTGCATGTGTTATTTGATGAATGCTCAGGGATTAGGCAGTGAGTGGAAGTGTGTTTTGATGATTTTCAATGGAATAGTGTAACAATTATGCATGAAATTGTGTTTTATATTATCCAAATACTTATTATTCTATATTTTTACTGAGTTGTGCTGTGCGGAATGTGTAATGTTAATATTTGTGCAATGTAGGCACTTGGGTTTACTAATTTTACTGACGGAATGCTGCTGAAATTTTTGTTAATCAGTGACTGTCCATTTTTGTTTGATTATTTGCTTTATTGTTGTTATCTTTGCAGTTATGGCATGGACAGTAGTCAGAGGAGGTCATGTTCCTGCGGATCCAAACCGTAGGCGAGATAAACGGCCAGTTGAGCAGCAATTCAAGGGACATCCTAACTACAAGGACAGGTTGAGGAAAGACAGGAACTTCATTCTGGAAAGGGGGATAGCTGTGGAGGAGTTAGAAGACACACCCATACCAGCTACTGTTGCCGCCAGAGGATGGGAAGGTTATGTGCGCAGGCCCTGCAATGCAAATATTAGCATTGTCAAGGAGTTCTATGCAAATATGGTGGATGCGCAGTTTGGGTCACAGAGTGTGGTTGTGGTCAGAGGAGTGCCTGTGGTGCTTTCTGTGGAGGCTATTAGAGATTATTATGGCTTACCACTGCATGAGGATGTTCAGGAGGTGTTCCCAGGCAAGTATAAGATAGGCTGTGCGCTTCGCAGCAGAGGTGGAGCGGGCTGGAATGGCCAGGAGCTGAAGAGGGGTGATTTACACTTGGATATTGCTTTTTGGAACTTGTTTATCTCAGCTTCTCTTAAGCCATCTAGTCACACTGGGGAGATTTTCAAGGAGGTATCTCAGGTGTTGTATGCTATCAGGACAGGTAGATACTTTGATGTGGCCACCTTCATCAAGAAGGAGATCCGGGGTGTTGGGCGTTTGACAGGGGCGACTATGGTATTCCCGTGTTTGATCACAGGCATGTGCGCTGCCGCTGGGATAGGAGTGTATACCGACGCCAGTGATGTGACGACAGAGCCGGAGCGGCCACTATCACTTTCCACATGGAACACTCAGGCTAGCGTGCGTGGTCTCCCCCTGATTGGCGAGTTGTCTGGGCGGAAGAGGCGTCGGGGTGGTCAGACCGACGAAGGAGATGGGCAGTTGGATTCTGCGGACCAGCAGACTGTGGAGCCGCACACTCAAGGAGAGTCCGGAGCTGGGTCATCGCAGCAGAGGCCGGAGTGGGTGGAGTACATGCTATCCTCGATGAGGACCCATGTCGATACCGGGATAGCAGGATTGAGGAACGATATATACTCCCGCCTGGATTCTTTGGAGATATCGATTGATGAGATCCGTGCCGCCACAGTCCAGCCTGGCCAGCCAAGGAGAGGAGATGACAGAATTGGGCCTGGCCCAAGCCAGCAGTGAGAGGAGGACAGCAAGGGCACTGTAGATGGTCCTGAGTCTACAGCAGGATATGTTTTCTTTTATTTTTATTTTCTTTATTTCCTTTTTCCTTTGATATTTTGGTTTTCAGATTTACTTTTGTGGATTTAGTATTATAACTTTTGTTTCTTCTGTTTTATTTTCTGACATGATTGCTTTTCAATATCTTTATCCGCTTTGTCTTGTGCTTTGATGTTATACATTGAGGACAATGTAGGATCTAGGTTTGGGGGTGTGTTATGTGTTTTATGTTTTTGAGTCGAATTTTTGTTTTTGTTTTGAGTCTGTCGTTCCTGCGTCTTTCGAGACGAGACACGTCGGTGTGTGCCTTAGAGATGATGTGCATTAATCAATAGGTTTACACTAACATCTTGCCATTTAGGGTAATACATTGCATTTTTCAAAATCTATGGCATGCTCTTGATGTGATGGTTGATAGAATGCTGAGTTGAATTGTCATGATTAATAGTGGAGACTACCCTTGTGAGTTCACTAAGCCAAAAAGCGTACATAAAATGACATACTATGAGGGTCCTGTTGTTTCTACTCTTTATACACTTAGTAGGTTCTTAGCATTAGATTCGATCTCTATAGGTTGTACATTGAGCATTATAGAACGATCTCTTAAAAAGATTTCACATGTTGCATGTTGTTCTTGAGTAAGTCGAACCAGTGGAAGTGATATAGACTATGTGTGTTTTAGCTACTTAAAAAGGCCTTAAATATTTCCTACCTTATGTGTGTGCTCCATAGCCCTGTTTGAAGCCAAACACTGATAGCCTTTTTCTTTCTTCACTACATTAACTGCAACCCAAACAAGCCAATGATTAGCCATACCTTATAGCTTGGGATTATATTCTGAGAAAGGTGAAGTGAAGGTACGAATTTTTGCACGTAACTGTGTGCATGAATTATTTCAAGGAAGCAAAGAGCTGCATTCAATCCAAAGAGTTGTGAAGCTGAAGGTAATCCAACATTCAATTCAAAAAAAAAAAAAAAAAAGAAGATTGATGACAAGGGGTGCAATAAGTCAAATGAAGACTGCACACTCGAATCTACTCAAAAGGAGTTGGCAAAGGGAGAAAGGAAAAATTCTGGGGAATTAGTTAATAAGTGGTCAAGTTCCACTTGAAAAGGAGACCAAGAGACTTGGGCGAAGCCGCAAAGGTAATAGAAGGCTCTCATGGTATGATCCTAGGTTCTTTGAATTCCAATTTTCCATTCTTTCTTAACCCTCACTCAATAGCCCCATTACAACCTGAATGAAGTCTATTTGATCTGCTGGCTATCCTTGCTATGATAGTAGATGTGTGATGTGTGTTTATCTTGTTCATAATGTTTGATTCTTTTCATGAGATCTTTTGCATACAAATCAAGCGTTCTTTCAATGATATATTCTTATGCGAATAATTTGAATTTCTTGTGCATAAATTCCATCGCATATGCTTGATGAGTGATTTTCACCTAGGTTCTGAGAGAACTAGTGAGAGAAATCCTATGAGGATTAGAGTTGAGGCGAATTATATCTATGGCCTTTCAATGATGTGTCCTGGATGTTAGAGTGTTTAGAGCATGAGCTTTTCAATTAAAAATTGGGCAATGTTTTCAGATTTGTGACGTAATATTAGTCTTTACTTATTGACTTCTGCATGCATTGTCTCAACATGGGCACATATTGCGGTATTTTGATGACCGGTTTTCGCAGGATATGTTTGTGGGTGTCATAGCTGTAAACCCTCAGGAGACGAAACTCCTCCTACTAGGGACACCTAGAGGTTTAAAGGCTTGTAGCATATGCTCAATGCTATCGTGTTCCCTACGAAAGTGGCATAGTTTAAAATTTTTGTTTTTAGGTTTTTAGGTTTTGTTTTTATTTTAGTTTTGCTCGAGGACTAGCAAAAGATAGGTTTGGGGGTATTTGATCGGTCATTTATTGTATATGTTTTTGATCCCCATTCCTCCAATCAATTGCTTGTTTCTCGAGTCTTTTAGGGATTTAATGTGTGTTTATGAGCTTTTTTAGGATTTTGGATCCAGATGAATATATTGAAGAATATCTGGCAAATAGTGCTATTTTGAAGACTTCAGGGGCTTTCGTGCAATTATCCAATAGTGCAGCTAAAAGAGATCCCAATTGTTTAGCAGTGGTGCAACAGCGCTCCAAGATCAATAGGAACCGCTGCCGCAACGGTTCTCCGTCTCTCGTCAAGGCCGCTGCCGCGCTGCTGCCACACTGGCAGCGGTCACGGCAGCGGTTTTGCGATAAAAGGCCATTCGAGGGTTTCTTTTCGTAGTCAGTTTGAGGAGAGCCTATAAATAGGTTATGATATTTTTTAGGGCACTCTCTCGCGCATTCGCTCTAACTTCTCTCTGGCTGGTTCTGCAATTCTTTCATTCAGACATCAGAGACTCTTTGCTCATCACACAATCCATCATTCATCTTTACTCATAGAAGATTCGAAGACGAAGGCATTCATTGAGGATTTGAAGAATTTGTTGAAGCTTTTCAATGGGTTTTATCTTTCCTCCCTCTTGTTTCTTTGTTTCTGATATGTGTAACTAACTCCATACTAGAGAGTCAATGTTAACCTCTATGAATACTCTTTGTTAGAATTGACTATATTTTCTTAATTCAAGTTTTGATTCATTCAATTCATTCTAAGTCTTAATTCTTTGTCTATGTTGATGCATGATCATACGTTGGCATGAATTTAGGGTTTTGATAATTTAACAATTAAGTTTGGAGTGTTGATCTACACGTAACCTTAATTAATATTCAATTGAATGGGTAAAACTGATCTTAGCATTGATCTATGAAAGTAGGTTTTGGTTCATTAGTTCTTGCACTTAATGGGTTCTTGGTTGTAGTTTGCGCCATTGATCTATGGGTAAATTATAATTGAGAACACTTAATTCATCCCAGGATCATACGGTAACAATCATAAATAAGATAAGAACGAACCCTTAACTTGAGTTACATCTTTTATCAAAGTCAATTCGAAGCATTGAGTAAACATAGTTGGGGAGCATTGATAACCTAGTCCTCTCACCTCTTTATCACATTCACATAATCTTGTTAATTGCTTTCTTAGTTAAATTTAGTTAATCAATCAATCAATCCCAAATCTCTTGGTTACTGTTAATTGCTTAGCTTTAATTAGAATTAGTTATAACTAGTAAATCACTTTTCCTCGTGGGAACGATCCCTACTTGTCGCTGTACTTGTCTCACGATTCGTGCACTTGCGAGTTAGGTTTTTATAACACGATTCTACACATCATTAAGTCGCTGTTGGGGCGCTGTACAAAGCGCTCTACGTACAGCGCCCCTCTGTTTTCCCGAGAGAACAGAGGTGGGGCGCTGTACAAAAGCGCTCTACGTACAGCGCCCAAGGCAAAATAGTGGTGTCACTTATCAAAACGACCACACTTCATCTTGACACCCTATATATATGCCACTTTGACTTTAGGTCAATTAAGAGAGTTCATATTCAGATTTCATACTTAGGATATTTTTCAAAGAGAAGAAAAATTCCAAGAACTCATTTTTATTTACTCAAACACTTTTTCATGATCATCAATCATCATCTAGCATCATCTTTGATCATCTAGATGTCATCTTGCATGGATTCTTCATCATACTTTGCTTGGTAAGCTTTTCACTAATATCTTACATATTTTGTGTTTTTCTTAACAAGCAATCTCAATTTATTACTTGTATGATTTTCATATATCTTTTGATACAAGTTTGAGATTAGTGTGATGTATGTTTGAGAAGTTGTATTGTGATAGCTAATTAGGTTTTGTGCTTAATCTTGATTAGCTAAACTATTTGACATGTCATTTAGTTTTTAATATCTAGGATTGTTCTAATTGCATATTAATCATCTTAGATAAGCATACAGGGTTTCCCTTGCTCTATGTTGCATTTGGATATTCATATATTCACTTAGGGTGTTATTCTCTTCATTGAGAAAGTAAGTCTTGTGTGTAGCTTCCGGGATTAGGTTGCTTAGATCGCAAGCAAATTGGACTAGGTTCACTCATACCGGGATTAGGTAGGTGTGTGTTTACTTCCGGGATTAGGTTGTAATCATCTTACACATTTAGTGGATTCGAGGTTCGAGTGTGGCTTACTTACTAGCCTGTGGTTTTTTCCCGTGAGGGTTTCCATGTAAAAATCAAGTGTTATTTAATTTCCGCATTTTATACTTGATTTATTGCTTTATCTATTTAGGGGTAATTTCGTAATTTTGGGTAATAAGTTTAAAATCTATTCACCCCCCCCCTTTAGATAGTTTTCTACACACCGTGCTATAATTTGTTTCATTGACCATTTTCAGCTCATCAGAGTTTCTGGCGGGTTTGTGCGGTGGCTTTGTGCCTGCCGGATGAACCCGTCGGGCATGTTTTTCCTTCACCGCGGACTTGTTCCGCGGGACTTGTCTTGACGTGGCTCATGTATGAACTCGCCAGAGTTGACGGTGGCTTCGTGCGGCGGCTTTGTTCCCGCCGACCAGAGTGTCTGAATTCGCCAATGACAAATGCTCCTTCCGGCAGCTTCGTGCGGCGACTTTGTGCCCGCCGGTCTGAGTGCATGAGCTCGCCGTCTTGCTTTTCTTCTATTTTCTGCCTAAATTGCCCTCTTTTCTTCACCTTGGACAAAAATGCCCTTGAATTGCCTATTTTACCTGAAAAGACTTATTTACAACATTAAACACATAGAATGCTTAGAAAACGATTACAAAAACAAGGTAAAAGGGGCGCTAAATGTAAACATTTGAAGCGCGATCAGACCCCCAAACATGACTTTTGCTCGTCCTCGAGCAAACCATAAATGCTAAACTACAAGTAAGTTTCCACTATGTACATAATATAAACAACGCACACAAAAACATTTCCGAGAGCCAAGTTACAAATATGCCAAAAGATGTGATGAGTTAGGAAGTAAACATGCGAAAACCTCTGGTTAGGTGCTAGCACGATTACATTCCTCAAAAACACGCTACACGATACATCCCAACTCTAAATACTCAGTTTCAAAAACTAAGCACTCAAAAGCAAGAACTCAATTCGCCTTGACTCTATCCTTACCGGATTTCTGAATGTACACAAACGAAGTTAAATTGCTTAAAGCATACCTAGAGGGGGGGTGAATAGGTTTTTACACCTTTTTTCAAACCCTTGAACAAACATTCGTTTGTCCCTCAAGGTAGCCTTACACACAACACAATAAGCCAAGGTAGACATACATAGACAATACAATGATACAATCATAAGAGAAATGTCTAAGTATATCAACAAGTCATGTGAGGTAAAATATCAAATAAACATAACAACAAAATAAGCTTGTATTTCATAAGATGTTCAATGTGTTACAAGAGTGAGCAAAATGTCACTAAACAAATATTACAATATACAAAAGAATCAAAGATACAAATTGATCTATAGAATGAATACACTAATCACACTATACAAAGACTTGGTTCACATTACATCACAAGTGAATATTATGAATCAAGACAATAAAATATACAATTAAAATATAAGAGAAGAGATAGAAAGAATTAACACAAGGGATTTTTTAACGTGGTAAAACCTCCAAGGAGGAAACATCCACGGGTTGAATTACAACCATTGGGTACTATATTATTGGAAAGTAAACATAGAACATTCACAAAGTGACCAATCTTTAGCTCACCCAACCTAGTGAAATCTAAGCCTACCCAACCCTATTGGAAAGTATGAAATCCCTCAATGATGTGGAACCACCATATATTGGACAACACACTCAACCAACATCGATGGTAGATTAGAAATTCCTCAAGAGTGCATACACATCCCGTGTACCCCGCTCTATTGGAGTCTATGTCTAACCATACGCCTAGGCCTACCAATATGTTAGCCAACTCCCTATCCAAGGCACTCTTGCCTCTAGGGAGCCTCCCATGCATGACTATCCGAGTCCTCCCGACTCTAGCCATGACTTCTTGCTTACCTATCCGAGTCATCCTGACTCTAGGCAAGACTTCTTGCTTGGCTATCCGAGTCATCCCGACTCTAACCAAGACTTCATGCCTTTTACAAGGACTTCCTAGTGTGATCATGTGAATGCAAATGATGCAAACATTCATTTCAACATAGAACATGTGATCAATACATTCTATGGCACAAATAGACCTAAACATGTGAAAACACAATTAATCAAGTCTAGATGCAAAAATCCATGAATAGAAACCTAAGCATGTGAAACACCTAACACATATACTCAAAGTCTCATTCACACATATAACACTTGAATCACAAAATGTTCATTAAGTCCTAATTCAAGATGCTATCAATATACAATCAAAGTCTAGATATATGAGATTAAAATCAATCAATATACTAGACAAAAATTTAGAGCAAGGTTTTGAGATTTACATCAATCAAAACCTATATTCTCTAAATCACAAACAAATACACAAATCCTTGATTTCTTCAATCAAAGGACCAAATCAAATTTCAAAGTCATTTTAACACAAAATTAATTCAATTAAGTATCAAACAACCTAAGATGCCATTCTAATCACAATACAACTCACAAACAAATGTAAAACCTAGAATCATGAAATCTAGTCAACATAAGTCCATAAATTGAATTTCAATTGGAATGATAATCAAGCTACCTTTTCAAATAGCTTTCATAAAACAATAACAAAGATATAGAAGAAGAAACCCCAAGCAAATGGAAGGTCAAATAACAAGAAATCCCTAAGATGAGACCATTACCTCGGATTATGATGCTGGTTCGGAATTCAGTGGTCAACCACTGGAAATCACGATCAAACAGCTACCAAACCACTTGGAGATGTTAGAGGACTCAAATACGAACACTCTCCAACTTGAATCACTCAAATCCGACTCCGGATGAGGAAGATATGGTGTTTTGAAGTTTGGAAAAATTGGAGAGAACTCTAGACGGGAATTCTGAAATTTTCTTCTTGGAAATTCAAAATGAGAGAGAGAGGGAAGAAATAGGAGGAGAGAGAAGGCATTTTTCGGCCAATCACGTGGTGCCACATCACCCCCAGGCCGTGGGGGGCGCGTGGCCCACACGGGAGCAGAAGGGGCTCCAGGCCGTGGGGCCCACGGCCTCAACCACGGCCAGCCCATGTGGCCCACGGCCTGGGCTGTCCTCTCCCGCGCACTCTCGGTTCGTCGGCCCATATCTCGAGCGTCCGAACTCCAAATTTGAATCCGTTTTCGGATTACGAACCGTGACTCTCTCACGCACGAAAACGACTATACAACTTTGAAAAACGGTTGAGAAATCATCTCGGAAATCATCGATGAAGTCAACACAATGTAAGAGAACGTAAAGTGGCATAGTCAACACGTTTGGACTCGAAACCTTATGAATGAGTAACCGAAACGACCGGAACTCAATAAGGCATTGAATAAGAACATGTTCAAGTCCTAAATACAAAATACGGAAACATATAAACACAAATACACACACATATGCTAGTTTCCGGACATAGTCCTATAAAATGCAAAATACAAAGTTTATTAACTAAATGTGAATGCATGAGCATATTTTGCCAAGTGTGTGAAAGTGAAATGTAAATGAAATAAAATCATGAAGGGACACACAAGAATGATATGTGTGAGTGTGTGCCTAGCCTTGTAAGAGATAAGAGGTCATGTATACCTTTGTAGACCGATAATGTCCGAAACTCTTAAAAGCCGGCAACTTGAACGAATAATGGTAGAGACGTCCTTCGTCTTCGAAATCCTTCATTTACTAACCACTAAACATTACAAGTAAAACACGTTTTGATATGGAATTAATGCCAACACTAATTATCAACCTAACAATTTCAGTATGATTTTCTCTCAGAACCTAAGTTGCTCTCAAATAACATATGCGAGTAAGAGTATATGTAAGAATCAAATATAACGCATTTGCCATTAAAATTAACGCACAACTTGTGGGAACTGTTTCATGAATGTATAGAAATGCCAAAAACGTGGAAAGAACATGCTTGACTCGCATTCCCCAACCAGACTTCCTAACAGATCAACTAGGTCTTTTCATGGTTGTAACGGGGCCAAAAGGTGATAAGGACAAATCACTAGAATTCTGAAGTATTGGATCAACCTTAAGTTTCGCTATCGTAGCTCAATATTATAAGTTTCCATGCGTCTAGGCTAAGACTTCAATTGCTTGTGTTCTAATTAGTACATAGATTAAAACACTTATAAATAAATGATGTGCTAAAAGTTTTTTTTTTTTTTTTTTTTTTTTTTTAAGACAACTATCTATCATCGCCTGAGTACACGCCATACACTGAATTTCGAGCTTTACTAATGTAGGGAAAAATAACAAAAGTAGTACACGCAGCGGAAGCGATACTAAAATTAGATTTAGTGACTTTTAAAAAAAATTTCCTTTATGAACCTTAAACCCTTTTAATCAATAAACATGCATATACATTAACAAAAAGTAGATTACCTTTTGTCGCGTGATCCGATTGACTTACGTCGATGGTAATCCGAAAGACCTTCAATCCGAGCACGAACGTGGATCACCTAGGAGCGTGGTCTCCCTTTTCTTTGAATTGCAAACCTGTGAATGGACAAAACAAAACTTTTCTTTTCTTTGTTAGTCACAAAACAATCAAAAGAATGTCTAAGATTATTCCGGTCACTTTTGAGTTCTCAATCTAATGATCGAAACTCGCGTGAACCTAGATCGATATCGTATACACAAGCTTATTGATGATTAAGCAATAGTATACTATCAAAGAATAATCTAACACTCCTTTTTATCTTAGTAGAATAAAAACTCTCAATGAATGAAGAAGAAGAAGAAAAATAAAATCTCAAGCACACATGTATGTGGTGGCCGAACCCTATAAGAGCACTTATATAGGTTGGCCGAATTTTTCTTTCTTTTTCCTTTAGGGTTGCCGAATTCTATGTAGTTTTAGATTAGGGTTGGCCGAATTTCATCATGTCACTTATATAGGGTGACCGAAATTCAACCCTAATTCTTTTCAACTTTATAGACTTCAAACCCTAATCCAACTCATTGATTTTCATTCTTTTATTTTGACTAAATAAAAAGACTCCTTATTTGATTAAATAAATAAAATTTATTTATTTATTTCCTTATCAAACAAGTCTTTTACTTTTAGGAAAGATTTGTTTCTTTAATTAAACAATTAATCAATAAATTAATTAATTCTTATTTAATTAAAACAAATGAAACAAAATAACATATTAGGTTAAAACATTAACCTTGCCGCCCCACTTATATAAAATTGGGCCTAATATTATTTTCTTATTTCATTTAATCCATTGGACTTTAAATAAAAAGCCCACATGTGAACCAGACCCATTCTTACTAAAAGAAACAAGCCCACATGTCTTTCATTAATATATTAATATAATTGAGCAGCCCATTACATAAATAATGTGCATATTATATTCTTAATATATTAAATGCAATTTTAGATGGACCCTTAAATTGGTCCGGTAGAATATATCAAGTGATCCATGCAAGTCCGTGTGGATTGGGGATCTTGGCGGGCCATCTAAATTTAAGCTTCAATAGACATAACCTAATCACAATCAACAAATGATTCACTTAGGTCCGATCCATTAATTTTAACTCATTCCACTAAAGAGCTAAAACTGAACTCTTAAATAAAGATAGAAAAGGAAGATGCTCCTCATTCATACCCTAGACAATCATATTGGAGATAGTGTATCCTCGTGATTAATATCAGTAATCGCCAAGAGTTCATAGACTGCCTATAACTCTTCAAGTTACCATATTTACTCATATGACCACGTTTTGAACTTGGATATTTTGACTTGTCCAGAAGCCATGTTTTCAATAGACACTATCGAAAACTCAACGTTGAGATTTAATATCCAATTACCTCAAAACATCCATATGATAATATTATACTCTCATTTTATTAAATGGAGCCACGATGTCCATATCTATAAATGAAGTCCTCTATCGATTAACAAATGAATATCACCAAACTATCGAGGATAGACTATGCGATATAATCGTACTCATTGATAACTCAAATGATATCACTTGCAACCATAAGTCCATCATTTATCTCAGGATTAAGATAGACTCTCCGATTGTCCTGATAATGAAAAGACTATTATCTACTGACGGTTCTAGATAAAGCTTTTCATTGTGATCCAGTTCAACGCACCCAGTGCACTAGATCCTTTTGCTCGAAGACACTCCGATGATTTTAGACTCATCATATCTCATTTGATCCCACTCAAATGCTAGCAAAAGAATTCTACAACTTTAACAAGATAAAGGTGCCCAACCCTTAACTTAAGTTGTGAACATTATTCTGTAGGGAAAAATAATAACAAAAGTGGTAAACGCAGCGGAAGCGATACTAAAAACGATTTAGTGACTTTTAAAATTTTTTCCTTTATGAACCTTAAACCCTTTTAATCAATAAACATGCATATATATTAACAAAAGTAAATTACCTTTTGTCGCGTGATCCGATTGACTTACGTCGATGGTAATCCGCAAGACCTTCAATCCGAGCACGAACGTGGATCACCTAGGAGCGTGGTCTCCCTTTTCTTTGAATTGCAAACCTGTGAATGGACCAAACAAAAACTTTCTTTTCTTTGTTAGTCACAAAACAATCAAAAGAATGTCAAAAATTATTCCGGTCACTTTTGAGTTCTCAATCTAATGATCGAAACTCGCGTGAACCTAGATCGATATCGTATACACAAGCTTATTGATGATTAAGCAATAGTATATTATCAAAGAATAATCTCACACTCCTTTTTGTCTTTTTAGAATAAAAACTCTCTAGGAATTAAGAAGAAGAAGAAAGAAATAAAAACTCAAGCACCATTCATTGTGGTGGCCGAATTCTATAAGTATGCTTATATAGGTGGCCAAAATTTCTTCCTTCTTTCCTTATAGGGTGGCCGAATTCTCTACGCGCTTTTGCCTAGGGTTGCCGCAATTTTCCTCTACAAAAGAGGAGTTGTATTGCACCCAAAAAACACATGTCTTTTAAGACTTCAAACCCTAATCCAACTCTTTTATTTTTATTCTTTTATTTTGACTAAATAAAAAGACTCCTTATTTGATTAAATAAATAAAACTAATTTATTTATTTACTTATCAAACAAGTCTTTTACTTTTAGGAAAGATTTGTTTCTTTAATTAAACAATTAATCAATAAATTAATTAATTCTTATTTAATTAAAACAAATGAAACAAAATAATATTTTTAGGTTAAAACATTAACCTAGCCGCCCCACTTATATAAGATTGGGCCTAATATTATTTTCCTATTTCATTTAATCCATTGGACTTTAAATAAAAAGCCCACATGTGAACCAGACCCATTCTTACTAAAAGAAACAAGCCCACATGTCTTTCATTAATATATTAATATAATTGAGCAGCCCATTACTTAAATAATGTGCAAATTATATTCTTAATATATTAAATGCAATTCTAGATGGACCCTTAAATTGGTCCGGTAGAATATATCAAGTGATCCATGCAAGTCCGTGTGGATTGGGGATCTTGGCGGGCCATCTAAATTTAAGCTTCAATAGACATAACCTAATCACAATCAACAAATGATTCACTTAGGTCCGATCCATTAATTTTAACTCATTCCACTAAAGAGCTAAAACTGAACTCTTAAATAAAGATGGAAAAGGAAGATGCTCCTCATTCATACCCTAGACAATCATATTGGAGATAGTGTATCCTCGTGATTAATATCAGTAATCGCCAAGAGTTCATAGACCGCCTATAACTCTCCAAGTTACCATATTTACTCATATGACCACGTTTTGAACTTGGATATTTTGACTTGTCCAGAAGCCATGTTTTCAATAGACACTATCGAAAACTCAACGTTGAGATTTAATATCCAATTACCTCAAAACATCCATATGATGATATTATACTCTCATTTAATTAAATGGAGCCACGATGTCCATATCTATAAATGAAGTCCTCTATCGATTAACAAATGAATATCACCAAACTATCGAGGATAGACTATGCGATATAATCGTACTCATTGATAACTCAAATGATATCACTTGCAACCATAAGTCCATCATTTATCTCAGGATTAAGATAGACTCTCCGATTGTCCTGATAATGAAAAGACTATTATCTACTGACGGTTCTAGATAAAGCTTTTCATTGTGATCCAGTTCAACGCACCCAGTGCACTAGATCCTTTTGCTCGAAGACACTCCGATGATTTTAGACTCATCATATCTCATTTGATCCCACTCAAATGCTAGCAAAAGAATTCTACAACTTTAACAAGATAAAGGTGCCCAACCTTTAACTTAAGTTGTGAACATTATTCAAGACTAACTAAAGAATTGTGTCTACCACATACATATCCAGATGTATGAACAATTCTTCTTTTCCCATAGTCTTTAGACCTTATGATTTTTTACTTTGACAATTATAATATAAACTATAAATGCTATACGATTTGTTAAACCAGAAATCACTTTATTAATATGAAAAAGATTGTTAATTACAACATTACACTCTTGCTATTGAGCATAATCCTAACATATTCAAGACTAACTAAAGAATTGTGTCTACCACATACATATCCAGATGTACGAACAATTCTTCTTTTCCCATAGTCTTTAGACCTTATGATTATTTACTTTGACAATTATAATATAAACTATAAATGCTATACGATTTGTTAAACCAGAAATCACTTTATTAATATGAAAAAGATTGTTAATTACAACATTACACTCTTGCTATTGAGCATAATCCTAACAATCTCCCACTTGCGCTATAGCAAATGTGTCATATCTCTCAAGCCCATATTCTCTAGATGCCCATCGAAACTCTTCTAAGGTAGAGCCTTTGTGAGGGGATCCGCTAGATTTTCGGCTGACGCGATTTTGGTAATCATCACGTCACCTCTTTGAACAATCTCCCTTAAAAGATGATACTTTCTTTCAATGTGTTTACCTCTCTTGTGACTTCTTGGTTCTTTCGAATTAGCCACTGCTCCACTGTTGTCACAGTAGATAGTGATCTGCTTATTCGCACTAGGAACCACTTCTAAGTCAATCAAGAATTGGCGGAGCCAAACAGCCTCTTTGGCAGCTTCGCATGCAGCAACATACTCAGCTTCCATGGTGGAATCAGCAATACAAGATTGCTTGATACTCTTCCATATAACTGCTCCTCCTCCAATAGTAAACACAGCCCCTGATGTGGATTTTCTGGAGTCAAAATCTGATTGGAAATCAGAATCTGTATACCCAACGGGAACCAAATCCCCTCCAGAGTATACAAGCATATTATCTCTCGTTCTCTTAAGATACTTGAAAATATGCTTGACTGCCGTCCAGTGATTAGGACCAGGTTTCGATTGAAACCTGCTAACTATGCCAACAACAAAACAAATATCTGGTCTAGTACAGAGCATTGCATACATGAGACTTCCAACTGCCGAGGCATATGGAACTCTACTCATGAATTGCTCTTCATGCTCATTCTTAGGAACTTGTTCCTTAGAAAGCTTGATTCCATGTCTGAAAGGTAACATACCTTTCTTGGAATCCTGCATGGAAAACCTAGACAAGATCTTGTCTATGTATGAAGCTTGGGATAATGCAATCGTTCTATTCTTTCTATCCCTTATTACTTGGATACCTAGAATAAAACTTGCTTCTCCTAAGTCCTTCATATCAAATTGTTTTGTTAACCATTCTTTTACTGATGTCAATACACCTACATCGTTTCCAATGAGTAGTATATCATCAACATAAAGAATCAGGAAAACCAACTTGTCACCTTTAATCCTTTTGTATACACAAGGTTCATCAGGATTCTGAATAAATCCAAAACCTTTGACAACTTGATCAAACCTTATGTTCCAGGATCTGGATGCTTGCTTTAATCCATATATGGATTTCTGCAACTTGCATACCTTATCCACTTGGCCCTTTTCAATGAATCCCTCTGGTTGCATCATGTAGATGCTTTCGTCAAGACTTCCATTTAGGAAAGCTGTCTTGACGTCCATTTGCCAAATCTCTAGATCTAAAGATGCTGCAATGGATAAGAGTATCCTAATGGATTTAAGCATGGCCACAGGAGAGAAGGTTTCCTCGTAATCGATACCTTCTTTCTGTGTATACCCTTTAGCTACCAATCTAGCTTTAAAGGTTTCCACCTTTCCATCCATACCTCTTTTCCTCTTGTATACCCACTTGCACCCAATGGGTTTATCCCTTTAGGTAAGTCTACAAGGGACCAGACTTTGTTATCGAACATAGATTCAATCTCGGATTGCATTGCCTTTTGCCAATGGCGACTATCAACATCCTCCATAGCTTCCTTGTACGTATAGGGATCATCGTCGTCCGGGAGATTCTCCACTGATTCTCCCAGACCGATGTATCTTTCGGGTTGTGTTCTAACCCTCCCACTACGACGAGGAATGGTAGGTTGTTGATCTTGTGTTGGATCGGAACTTACAATTGGGTTAGGTTGTGTAACCTCTCGTGGAATTGTATCTCCTGACATCTCATTCAGGACAATTCTACTTCTAGGCACAAATCATTCATATAGTCCTTTTCCAGAAATTTAGCATTCGTCGAAACAAATACTTTAAGGTCCGAAGGACTATAGAAATAATATCCTTTAGTTTCTTTGGATACCCTACAAATATACATGTTTCTGAACGGGACTCCATCTTTTCTGTCTTTCCTTTTAACACATGCGCAGGACAACCAAATATCCTTAAGTGTTGTAAACTAGGCTTGCGCCTAGTCCACAACTCATGCGGTGTTTTAGGAACAGACTTAGATGGTACATCGTTTAGAATGTATATAGCAGTTTGTAAAGCATATCCCCAAAAAGAAATAGTAAGTGTTGAATAACTCAACATAGACCTAACCATATCCAAAACAGTTCTATTTCTCCTTTCTGCTACCCCATTCTGTTGAGGTGTACTTGGTGCAGAAAACTGAGAAACTATCCCATTATCAATAAGATATTGCTGAAACTCACCAGATAGATATTCTCCACCACGATCAGATCTCAAGATTTTTATGTGTTTCTCAAGCTGATTTTCCACTTCAGCTTTGAATGCTTTGAACATGTCAAAAGCATCCGACTTATGTCTCATGAGATACACATAACCAAATCTCGAGTAATCATCTGTGAAGGTGATGAAGTACTCATATCCACCTCTAGCTTGAATGCTCATAGGTCCACATACATCAGTGTGTATCAATCCTAAACATTCAGTGGCTCTTGCACCTTTGGCAGAGAACGTCCTTTTGGTCATTTTACCTTCCAAACAAGATTCACAAGTTGGTAGATCATCAACCTTTAAGTCACTCAAAGGTCCGTCACATACCAATCTTTTAATCCTATTAAGGTTAATATGACCTAAGCGTAAATGCCAAGGTAGGTTTCATCTGTTGATAATTTTACTCTTTTATGATTAGGTTCCGTTATTTCTGTGTCTAACGAGTGAGAGATATTTCTATGCAAAAAGTATAGACCGTTTTCCAATGTACCTTTGCAAATAATTTTGTCATTCTTACTAATAATAAAAACTTTATTAAAAGTAACCGAATATCCAAATTTATTCAAACAAGAAACTGAAATTAAATTCCTCTTGAATTGAGGTACATAATAAACGTCTATCAAATCTAAATGCCTTCTAGAATCCAAATAAACTCTAATATCTCCCACTGCACTTGCAGACACTAACGTTCCGTTGCCCAAGCGCAAATTGATTTCATTCTTACTCAGCTTTCTCCTTTCTTGAAACCCCTGCAAGGAATAACAAACATGATTAGTGGCTCCTGAGTCTATGATCCAAGAATCTGTAGAATCAGCCAAAAAACATGTTTCAAGATAATTCAAATTACCTTCTTCCTTCTTGTTCTGGGACTTTGGGCAATTTCTCTTCCAATGTCCCTTTTCACCACAAAGGAAGCATTTCCCTTTGATCTTGGTTACTTTCTTGGTCTCCTTCTTGATAGGCCCAAGTTGCTTTTTCTTCTGTTGTTTCTTGACCTTTTGACGGGCCTTAACAGTAGCAACTTTACCAACCATATGAATCTCTTGACCTTTGCCTTTCACAAGGATCTTTTCAGCACTTTGAACATCTTGCATCAGGCCTTGTAAGGTGTATTCCTTTTTGTTCAAAGTGTAGTCCAATTTGAACTGATCAAAGGAATCTGACAATGAATTGACAACCATATCAATCTTTGTCTCACCATCTATCTCAGCGCCATGCAGTTCAGCAATGTTGAGATGTGCTATGACTTTCATCATGTGATCTTTCACAGCCTGTCCAGGTTTCATCCTAAGATTCATAAAAGCAGTCACTGCCTCTCTCTTAGTCGTCCTAGACTTCATAGCAAACATCTCCTCTAGAGACATCATTATATCAGCAGCGGACTCCATTCCTTCATGCTGCTGTTGCAACACGTCGGAGATAGTGGCCATAATGTAACATTTTGCCATATCATCTGAAGTCTTCCACTGCTCATACTCATCTCTATACATTATGCTAGATTCATTATTAGGAGCAGGTGGTTTAGGAGTAGTTAGAACAAACTTATGTTTTTCACTTTGCAGCAACAACCCAATTTTCCTTTTCCATGTGACATAATTATCTCCAGTTAAAGTGTTATCTTTCAGGATGTTCATAAGTGATGGGGTCATGATTTCTGAATAAAACAAAACATATATAAGTAAATAATCATGATAAAGCACTTTTAAATATTTATCTTGAATTAAATAAATAACTCAATCATAAAATTCAACGGTGATCTAACACCCATAAATGTTACGCCTCCTTTGGGAGTTCGCACCATTTACTAGTTAGACTAGGTCCCACCTAATTGTTAACATAACAACCAGCGGTTTCAATTTTAGCCTTGCAATTTTACTGACAAGAACTCTTGGGAGGATATTAATAAAATTACATTGAGTGTGTTACCAAGATATCGACCCTCAATTTTCTCTCACGAAAATCCCTCCTTGGGGAGTAGATCTCGTTTGAGTCCATTGTCTAGTCTATCCTTGTAAGGAAGTATGTTGCTAAATTCCATTCATGGACGCCCCTTGGGGGGATTACCAATAAATAATAAAGCTCAACCAACCTTGGAGGCCATAGGTGTTACAAAAACACCTTCTCCCACTCAATTATTTAAGGCGTGTGATTAAATCCCATAGAATGATTTACCGAGTTATCTAGATGCCAATTTAGATACCTAAATCATTCAATGCATGTTTATACCAAAAGAGATATATGCATGGCACTCCTATTCTATATGTCATGTTATCATACAATAACAAATATTGTAATATTTAAGCATAAATTAAATAGCAACAATTTTGGCCCATCCTAGAAAAACAAGTAAATTACAATTGTCAGGAATACAAGATCTTCAGGTGGCCCATCAACCATACGCTCATCCTTCGGCCCAAACCCCATGGGCGTGCACAACCCACAACCCCACAAAGGGGCTGCGCATAAGGCCTTCAAGGCTGCCGTGCGCAGCCCACCTTGTAATGGGCTTGCCATGCGCAGCCCAATCAACTCCTAGGGTGCGCACGGTGCTCGTACTCGGTTCCGGTTGCTTCGTTTTGCTTCGTGTCTTCGAATCTTCAAGACCTAAATATATTACGGCAGTATTTAAACAAATAAAATACTGCAGTATTTTTTTTTTTTTTTTTAATCACTGCAGTACTTTTTACACATAAAATACTGCACATAATAAAAATAAAAAAACTGCAGCAGTGATAAAAAAAATACTGCACTTATATTAAAAAAAATAAAAACCTAGCAACTACCAAGAAGGAATTATGGCGATAATAGACCACCCTTCTTGTTACAACTCCGAAACAAAAATTACATTGAAAATCTAGGACCAAAATCGAGCAATAACGATCCACGTAAAACATATATAAATCCATACATCACATGTAATTATATATTTGAATACCTAGAGT
This sequence comes from Acer saccharum, assembly GCA_030490815.1. NCBI lineage: Eukaryota > Viridiplantae > Streptophyta > Magnoliopsida > Sapindales > Sapindaceae > Acer > Acer saccharum. The sequence goes on from CM059876.1 coordinate 26,241,496, forward strand.
GCCATCTCTTTCTAAACATGCATAATCACAATAAAAGAAATAGATCCACGTATATATACGTTAATTAATTAAAACGGTTTAACCTAGGCTCTGATACCAATTGTAGGGAAAAATAACAAAAGTAGTACACGCAGCGGAAGCGATACTAAAATTAGATTTAGTGACTTTTAAAAAAATTTTCCTTTATGAACCTTAAACCCTTTTAATCAATAAACATGCATATACATTAACAAAAAGTAGATTACCTTTTGTCGCGTGATCCGATTGACTTACGTCGATGGTAATCCGCAAGACCTTCAATCCGAGCACGAACGTGGATCACCTAGGAGCGTGGTCTCCCTTTTCTTTGAATTGCAAACCTGTGAATGGACAAAACAAAACTTTTCTTTTCTTTGTTAGTCACAAAACAATCAAAAGAATGTCTAAGATTATTCCGGTCACTTTTGAGTTCTCAATCTAATGATCGAAACTCGCGTGAACCTAGATCGATATCGTATACACAAGCTTATTGATGATTAAGCAATAGTATACTATCAAAGAATAATCTAGCACTCCTTTTTGTCTTAGTAGAATAAAAACTCTCAATGAATGAAGAAGAAGAAGAAAAATAAAATCTCAAGCACACATGTATGTGGTGGCCGAACCCTACAAGAGCACTTATATAGGTTGGCCGAAATTTTCTTTCTTTTTCCTTTAGGGTTGCCGAATTCTATGTAGTTTTAGATTAGGGTTGGCCGAATTTCATCATGTCACTTATATAGGGTGACCGAAATTCAACCCTAATTCTTTTCAACTTTATAGACTTCAAACCCTAATCCAACTCATTGATTTTCATTCTTTTATTTTGACTAAATAAAAAGACTCCTTATTTGATTAAATAAATAAAATTTATTTATTTATTTCCTTATCAAACAAGTCTTTTACTTTTAGGAAAGATTTGTTTCTTTAATTAAACAATTAATCAATAAATTAATTAATTCTTATTTAATTAAAACAAATGAAACAAAATAACATATTAGGTTAAAACATTAACCTTGCCGCCCCACTTATATAAAATTGGGCCTAATATTATTTTCTTATTTCATTTAATCCATTGGACTTTAAATAAAAAGCCCACATGTGAACCAGACCCATTCTTACTAAAAGAAACAAGCCCACATGTCTTTCATTAATATATTAATATAATTGAGCAACCCATTACATAAATAATGTGCATATTATATTCTTAATATATTAAATGCAATTCTAGATGGACCCTTAAATTGGTCCGGTAGAATATATCAAGTGATCCATGCAAGTCCGTGTGAATTGGGGATCTTGGCGTGCCATCTAAATTTAAGCTTCAATAGACATAACCTAATCACAATCAACAAATGATTCACTTAGGTCCGATCCATTAATTTTAACTCATTCCACTAAAGAGCTAAAACTGAACTCTTAAATAAAGATAGAAAAGGAAGATGCTCCTCATTCATACCCTAGACAATCATATTGGAGATAGTGTATCCTCGTGATTAATATCAGTAATCGCCAAGAGTTCATAGACCGCCTATAACTCTCCAAGTTACCATATTTACTCATATGACCACGTTTTGAACTTGGATATTTTGACTTGTCCAGAAGCCATGTTTTCAATAGACACTATCGAAAACTCAACGTTGAGATTTAATATCCAATTACCTCAAAACATCCATATGATAATATTATACTCTCATTTTATTAAATGGAGCCACGATGTCCATATCTATAAATGAAGTCCTCTATCGATTAACAAATGAATATCACCAAACTATCGAGGATAGACTATGCGATATAATCGTACTCATTGATAACTCAAATGATATCACTTGCAACCATAAGTCCATCATTTATCTTAGGATTAAGATAGACTCTTCGATTGTCCTGATAATGAAAAGACTATTATCTACTGACGGTTCTAGATAAAGCTTTTCATTGTGATCCAGTTCAATGCACCCTAGTACACTAGATCCTTTTGCTCGAAGACACTCCGATGATTTTAGACTCATCATATCTCATTTGATCCCACTCAAATGCTAGCAAAAGAATTCTACAACTTTAACAAGATAAAGGTGCCCAACCCTTAACTTAAGTTGTGAACATTATTCAAGACTAACTAAAGAATTGTGTATACCACATACATATCCAGATGTACGAACAATTCTTCTTTTCCCATAGTCTTTAGACCTTATGATTATTTACTTTGACAATTATAATATAAACTATAATGCTATACGATTTGTTAAACCAGAAATCACTTTATTAATATGAAAAAGATTGTTAATTACAACATTACACTCTTGCTATTGAGCATAATCCTAACAACTAATGCATCTACATCATGCATTTCTTTGATCAAAATACTACATCATTCCAAGTGACATAAAAGGAATTTTTGGTGTGTGATGGAAAGAAAGGTTTGTGTTTGGCCTCAAAGTTGGTAGTTGGAGCACACATCACAACATGGACAGTGTTTGGGCATTTGGTAGCTAAGCACACATGCCTAGAATCATTTCCAGAAGTCCGTCTAACTAGGGAATACAAGTCTAACAAGCAGTCCACACTTTTATTGTTCATGGCATCCAATTATGCAATATGAGATCATGTATAATTTGGAAAAGTATTTACCCTCATAAAGTGAAATTTTAGGCTCTGTTCCTTACGGGTAGTCTCCACTATTGGTTCATGCAATCTTGCGCTCAATTCTATTCACTAGGCACAAGATAAAGGGACTATTACACCATGTGCAATGTCATCTCGAAATGCCATTGTGATAGCTACAATTTAGTGATCAATGCATGCACATTTCCTTGATCAACACATACCTCTTAGCATCTTTATTAAACACATATGTTCCCTTGGCTCAATCGGAATTCTTTTAAAATAAAATTTAAAATTTTTTACACAATTTAAACTAAGGAAACAATATATACAAGCACTATATACATATGTTCAATCATGTGAAGGATTGGCTAAGTGTTAATGTGCCCACACCCCCAAACCTAAACTCGACATTGTCCCTAGTGTTCGCACACGGAAGACAAATAAAGAGTTCGTTGGTTTGGTTGTTTGGCCAACAAACAACTTATCAATCTCATGTAAAAAGGAATCCATATGTACAACACCTGATATCCTATCCATCATGCACACTACTTTCAAAAATCCTAAGCACTATCAATCAATCATATAATATTTTCCACACTTAGATCTAAACATTTTACTAACTAAGAAAATATATGCAAGTAAGCAATATAGATATATAATAATAAAACTAAAAAGACTATAACTATAATCCCAAAATAAAGTACTGGGTATACAAAAATGCGGAATAATGCCCCGCCCACAAAAATCCATGCGGCGTACCAATCCGCCTACATGAAAAAGTCATCGTCACTGAGGTTTAAGGGTGTGAAATGTACTCCTCTGATGGAATAGCAGAAAATGGGCTCAGGCGGAGGTGGTGGTCCAACATAAGGAATGATGTGCGTCGGGGACTCAGGCTCCTCTACAATGTACTCCATCAGATGAGTAGTCGTCTCCTCATATCCATCCGGAAGAAGCTCAATGTTCACTACACGGGACTCCACATACGCCACATGCTCCACCTGCTCAGGTATCTGCTCCTGGAATGGTTTCCGATCCTCCATCCCCTCTGGAAATAGTCCTCGCATCTCCTTCGTGTAAATCCCTCTCAACTGGTCCGGTAGACTCCTCTCTACCTCCGGTTTCCCTATCACCTGTTCTAATATCTACTGTTGCTTATATAGTAAGTCCATGAAGTTGAAATTCTGCTGATATAGGTCTGGCGGAGCCATTGGACTGAAAAATAAATCATCAACATCAATAAAAGTAAAGGGATTAGGTATACCTGTCTCTGGCAAGGGTGGAATAGTTGATGTCTCTGGTGCTGCAGGTGTCTCGTCGTGCCTACGCTTCTGACGGCACTCCACCTCCCGATCACTCGAGTGATCACTCTGCTCACCCATTTGGTAGCCCATCAACTGTGCCACTGCTCCAGTTAATCCTTTCACCTGCCTTGCAAGGCGGCGAACAGTCCGTGATAGGGCGGTATTAGACTCTATCATTTCCTTGTGGGACTGCATCATCTTCTTCACCCACTCTGGTTCATTTCCCTCTCGCTGAGACTCTATCTCCTCAGACTCATCCTTATCGACTCCTACATCAGACTCCTCACGACCCTGTGCTTCTAGTCTCTCCTGCTCTCTCCTCTTGATTAACCTCCGCTGGGCCAATCTCTGCTCCCTCTGCTCACGCAAACTGAGAAGCTTCTCTATACCTGGCTTTCCTTCAGCCGCTTCATTGTAGGCCCTTCTGCCTACATGTCCTATAGGTGTCAGAATCCCATCTGCTGGCAAATCCACTCGAAGGCCTGCTCTTCGTGCAAATTGGGTGATCAAACACGGAAAGAATAGGCTCAAATTGCTTCGTCTCCCAGACTCTGCTATTCCCTTCACTATCGTACAGCCCAACATCGAATTCCAATTGGTTTTTCATAAGGTAGATCATAATAGCTATCTTCTTCTTCAAGTCTGTCCGGTGTCCACTAGGAACGAGGGAGTAACTAAAGTATATACTCCAAAAATGCTCCTCGAACCCTAGATCTCTTTAGTAGACCTTGCCGTCCCAAGGGATGTCTTCGTTCCCGGTGAGTGCAATGCCAAACTGCCAGTCATAATGCTCAAAGATGGCATTTGGCTCGCATCCCTCCTCCCACTGAGGATAACTCTGCGTGTGGAGGTACTCATTGATTTGCTCGGCGATCATAGAGATGGCCTTCCTTCGAACCATAACCGGGGCTCCCCTCTCGAACTCATCAGGGTCTATGCCAGCATAAAACTCCTGAACAATCCTTCAGTTGGCTCTCTTTGGGAATGACACATAAGCCTCCCACTTTCTCTGACGGATCTCGTCAAAAATCACCGTCTCCCCCAATTCATCGAAGCTCACGTCTCTCTTGATGAGGATGGGTCTCCTAGTGGTGCTCTCAAGCCGCTCTCCATAGATTTCCTCAGCCGTCCTCTCTAGGGCATGAGGATTTTTCTTTTTCTTTTCCCTTTCCCTTTCAGGATGCATCTCCCTTCTCAAATGTAGATGCTTTCCTTTTAGGTCCCATCTGTGTGGTTAGAGCAACAAAAACACAACAAGCAACTCCAAATAGATTAGCACATGGGTTAGTGACAACATTTGCAAACTACATTTTATCTAAACAATTTCTATAACTACTTAAACCACTAATACTATGTGAGTGTGTGTGTCTAATTCAATCAAACCATCAAGTTAGGAGCATCAATACAATCGCATTCAAATGGAATTGGGTGCCAATTATATGCACAATATATGCCACATATACGTATTGCCATCAAGCATTTTATCCATGCAAATGTAGGTACAATTAGCATCAATTCAATCACACATGTGTGTACATTGTATCCAAGTTGTGCAAACACAGCTTAAATCACATTAACAATCATAATCAATTTGTCTTTAACATGTGCACACACAATTGCACACACTACATTTGGTATATATTTGGTGCACACATAGCTTGCCTCAACATGAACAATCAACATCCAAATTACTCTTCAAATGTGTACACACAGTTTGCATATCATTTCAATCATCAAGTCCTCACACAATTTGTACAAAATAGATTGTCAATATACATGCACATCACTCGCAATTACCATATTTCCTTCGTCACCCAATTCTTCATCAATCAACCACAAAGCAAGCTTTCAATCTATTATTCCATTAACATGCATAATCTTATGCAATTTTCTTGCAATCACAACATCACAAGAACCAAAAATCATAGACATTGAAATTTCAAAACCCCAAATTCGGCCAAGTATGAACCCTAACATGAAAAAGCTGCGAAATTGAATCAAACCTGGGGAAAATGGTTCGAAATTAGTCCTATTATGCATAACTAACATCAATTGCATCAATGAATCTCAAATAATTCAATCAAACTCAAGAACCTTGCAAGAACCCTAACTGTCGCAACCTAGGGCATTTCAAGATGAAATTTTACATGAATTTGTGTTCAAACGAGATTAGAGTTAGATTACTTACCTTTGCCTTGAAGTTTCGAATGAATTCGAACAAGATTGGGGAAGAAGTTTCGTGGTTTCTCGTGGGAAAATGGAAGAAGTTTGAAAAGAGGAAAGTTCTGTCGTGGAAAGCGACAGGTCCTATTTATAGGACTGGGATTTGGGCGGCCTTATGCCCATCGCACAAACCTGCCGTCCCCTATTTTTGCATCAAAACGCTGGCGTTTTGGTCATTGGGGACTACGGCGATTTTGTTGAAGGCGGCTTTATTCGCGCCGCATGAGCTCGCCGTGTCTGATTTATGTTGGCGAGCTTGTGTCTTCTAGAAGGTGGCCTTATTCCAGCCGCATGAGACCGTTGGAATTTCTTCTCTTCATGATTGGCGAGTTCCAACATTCTGGATAGCGGGTGAAAATATATATAAACGTGTCCTAAAGTAATATAGAGGGGGGGGGGGGGGGGGTGGTGAATAGATTTTAAACATTTTTACCCAATTTTCGAGATTAGTCAAATTTACGAAAATGCCCCAATCTAGTCAATAAACAAAAACAAGCATATAAGTGCGGAAATTAAGGAACACACAATATTTACGTGAAAACCCACACGGGGAAAAAAACCACAGGCTGTTATGTGCGCCACACGAGAACCTCGAATCCACTATTTACAAATACGATTACAATTTAGGTTGACCACATCACACCTAAAATTACTAATCCGTCTTTGCTACCCGCGGGCCTTTAATAGTGACTCTAGTCTCTTGCTTGCAAACTACCTAAGAGGTAATTACAAGACTTGTCTCTAAAGTGAAGAGATAGCACAACCTAAGGTGAATATGTGAAATACTCAAGATGCTAAAAATGCAAGGTTAGACATTCAAACTTATCTAGGCATGGATGAACATGTTAGACACTCCTAGATATCATATCACTAGATGACATGCATATAACAACACTAAATAAGCAACCAAAATCCTATATGCATAATCTATCACAAAACAACTCACAAACCACAATAAAACAATCTTGAAACTAAGTCAAGTCATAAAGATGCAATCTTGAATCAATTCAAGTAATAAAAAAGCTATCTTGTAAAGCAAGAACATATAGATATGAGAATGATGTTCTAGATACAAGTCATGTGAGTAAAACTAACAACCCTAAATGAAATCAACCTAGAATCATGCTAGATGATGAATGAAAGATGCAAGATGGAGGGTGTTTGTGTTTTGGAACCTTAAAGATGAAGTCTTGATGCCTTGAAGTGGAAGATGCTCAAGAAGCTCTCAAATGTGTAATTTTTTGCTCTAGAAAACGAGCCAAGGCAAACAAGACACATATATATGAGATCCAAATGAAGTGATGTCGTTTTGAAGAAAACGATTCAGCTTCTCACGGGCAACCGCTGCGTGTACCGCTCAAGAGGCAACATGCCTGGGCAGCGGTACATCAAGCATGAAGACATTGATCTGGCTCGCTGCGGAGGACCGCTGGCTAGGCACATGCCTAGGGGGCGGTCAGGCCGAGGTAAAGCACAGACAGTGCATCAGCTCAAGTTTTGAGCGCCCCAAAATATGACCAAACGACATCGAAACCTTTCGAATAATATATCGTTGGAAAGGTATGGAAGTCTACTTTCTACTCCAATTAACAAAACATGATTTGGATAAATGAAGAAAAAGTTATGGTCATTTGAGTGACCAAAGGTCAGATTCGGATAACAGCTGTGATGCCCTGTTTTAGTGGTCACTTTGGAAATTTCAAAACCAATCCAAAAGGTCATGAAATATAACAAATAATATGCCATTGGAAAGGTATGGGTGTCTAGTTTGACAAAAATTTTACAAAACTCAATTTAAATCTTTTGATAAAAAGTTATGGTCACAAGACCATACAAAGGTCGGTTTTGAAAAAAACGTTTAAAACATTAAAATCTAATGTTTTTAAACTAGACACTTTACTCCAAATAACCAAACCGAATCTAACACTTATCCAAGAGAAGAATGAGACCTTCTCAAGTGGTCAACCATCACGCTAAGACATGCACACCATCGTGCAAGCGTGGACATTTTCGATCACACAAACGGAAACGAATTACACCACACTTAAGACAAACATACATGAAGTGCAAGTGTGGGAAGTGACAAGTGGATGCAACCTAGAGTCTAGCATGGCATGGCAATTATCAAACAAGGATGCAATCAACAAAACATGCAACCAATGTGAGTGTGTGCAACTACATCTCTTCAAAATAGAGTTAAGTCAAGAGAGCTACCTTTGTTGAAGCTCTTGATCACACAATGAGGTTTTCTTCCATTCTAAGCTACCCTTACATATAGAACCCCATTGTGATTTTGCCAACGAAATACGCCAATCAAAAGTGAGGCAGTTACAGCGGGCTTATTCCCGCCGAGTTGGAACCCGCCGAAGTCCTTCGTGTGTGGCCGCAGGTTCGTCTCTTCTGGAAGGCTGGACATGTCCTGCCGAGATGAACTCGCCCATTTTTGACTTCAGTTCCCGCGAGTTCCAGCATTATGGAGGGCTGGACATATCCTACCTTCCAGAACTTACCAACTTTCCCTTGTCCTTCAGAAGCACCTCCGCGGGTTTGTACATTCTGGAAGGCTGGACATATCCTGCCTTCCCGAACCCACCGGAGTGAAAAAGCTTCCTCTTCATTTCCTTCAATTTATTCTCTTGATTTCCTAACACCTATTCAATATGGCACAGCAAACACACCAAATACAACACATATTTCCTACATTAATTAGTCTACAAGAATGTGCTTAACCTATAACGAGGATTTTAAAACCCCCAAACCTTTCTTTTGTGCGCCCTATCTCTTAGTGATTTAATTTCAAAGCTCGGCGGGTACACAAGAGATTGAGTTGGGTTGTCAATTTCCCAATCACACATCAAAACAATTCAATTTATTCAAACATCAAATATGTACAATGCAAAATACATCAATGTTGTAAGTGTGTCCTGTTAGGATTATGCTCAATAGCAAGAGTGTAATGTTGTAATTAACAATCTTTTTCATATTAATAAAGTGATTTCTGGTTTAACAAATCGTATAGCATTTATAGTTTAATATTATAATTGTCAAAGTAAATAATCATAAGGTCTAAAGACTATGGGAAAAGAAGAATTGTTCGTACATCTGGATATGTATGTGGTAGACACAATTCTTTAGTTAGTCTTGAATAATGTTCACAACTTAAGTTAAAGGTTGGGCACCTTTATCTTGTTAAAGTTGTAGAATTCTTTTGCTAGCATTTGAGTGGGATCAAATGAGATATGATGAGTCTAAAATCATCGGAGTGTCTTCGAGCAAAAGGATCTAGTGCATTGGGTGCATTGAATTGGGTCACAATGAAAAGCTTTATCTAGAACCGTCAGTAGATAATAGTCTTTTCATTATCACGACAATCGGAGAGTCTATCTTAATCCTGAGATAAATGATGGACTTATGGTTGCAAGTGATATCATTTGAGTTATCAATGAGTACGATTATATCGCATAGTCTATCCTCGATAGTTTGGTGATATTCATTTGTTAATCGATAGAGGACTTCATTTATAGATATGGACATCGTGGCTCCATTTAATTAAATGAGAGTATAATATCATCATATGGATGTTTTGAGGTAATTGGATATTAAATCTCAACGTTGAGTTTCGATAGTGTCTATTGAAAACATGGCTTCTGGACAAGTCAAAATATCCAAGTTCAAAACGTGGTCATATGAGTAAATATGGTAACTTGGAGAGTTATAGGCGGTCTATGAACTCTTGGCGATTACTGATATTAATCACGAGGATACACTATCTCCAATATGATTGTCTAGGGTATGAATGAGGAGCATCTTCCTTTTCTATCTTTATTTAAGAGTTCAGTTTTAGCTCTTTAGTGGAATGAGTTAAAATTAATGGATCGGACCTAAGTGAATCATTTGTTGATTGTGATTAGGTTATGTCTATTGAAGCTTAAATTTAGATGGCACGCCAAGATCCCCAATCCACACGGACTTGCATGGATCACTTGATATATTCTACCGGACCAATTTAAGGGTCCATCTAGAATTGCATTTAATATATTAAGAATATAATATGCACATTATTTATGTAATGGGCTGCTCAATTATATTAATATATTAATGAAAGACATGTGGGCTTGTTTCTTTTAGTAAGAATGGGTCTGGTTCACATGTGGGCTTTTTATTTAAAGTCCAATGGATTAAATGAAATAAGAAAATAATATTAGGCCCAATTTTATACAAGTGGGGCGGCAAGGTTAATGTTTTAACCTAATATATTATTTTGTTTCATTTGTTTTAATTAAATAAGAATTAATTAATTTATTGATTAATTGTTTAATTAAAGAAACAAATCTTTCCTAAAAGTAAAAGACTTGTTTGATAAGGAAATAAATAAATTAATTTTATTTATTTAATCAAATAAGGAGTCTTTTTATTTAGTCAAAATAAAAGAATAAAAATCAATGAGTTGGATTAGGGTTTGAAGTCTATAAAGTTGAAAAGAATTAGGGTTGAATTTCGGTCACCCTATATAAGTGACATGATGAAATTCGGCCAACCCTAATCTAAAACTACATAGAATTCGGCAACCCTAAAGGAAAAAGAAAGAAAAATTCGGCCAACCTATATAAGTGTTCTTATAGGGTTCGGCCACCACATATATGTGTGCTTGAGATTTTATTTTTCTTCTTCTTCTTCATTCATAGAGAGTTTTTATTCTACTAAGACAAAAAGGAGTGTTAGATTATTCTTTGATAGTATACTATTGCTTAATCATCAATAAGCTTGTGTATACGATATCGATCTAGGTTCACGCGAGTTTCGATCATTAGATTGAGAACTCAAAAGTGACCGGAATAATTTAGACATTCTTTTGATTGTTTTGTGACTAACAAAGAAAAGCAAAGTTTTGTTTTGTCCATTCACAGGTTTGCAATTCAAAGAAAAGGGAGACCACGCTCCTAGGTGATCCACGTTCGTGCTCGGATTGAAGGTCTTGCGGATTACCATCGACGTAAGTCAATCGGATCACGTGACAAAAGGTAATCTACTCTTTGTTAATGTATATGCATGTTTATTGATTAAAAGGGTTTAAGGTTCATAAAGGAAAATTTTTTAAAAGTCACTAAATCTAATTTAGTATCGCTTCCGCTGCGTGTACTACTTTTGTTATTTTTCCCTACAATTGGTATCAGAGCCTAGGTTGAACCCTTTTAATTAATTAACGTATATATACGTGGATCGATTTCTTTTTATTGTGATTATGCATGTTTAGAAAGAGATGGCACTCTAGGTATTCAAATATATAATTACATGTGATGTATGGATTTATATATGTTTTATGTGGATTGTTATTGCTCGATTTTGGCCCTAGATTTTCAATGTAATTTTTGTTTCGGAGTTGTAACAAGAAGGGTGGTCTATTATCGCCATAATTCCTTCTTGGTAGTTGCTAGTTTTTTTTTTATTTTTTTTATATAAGTGCAGTATTTTTTTTATCACTGCTGCAGTTTTTTTTATTTTATTATGTGCAGTTTTTTATGTGTAAAAAGTACTGCAGTGATTAAAAAAAAAAAAAAAATACTACAGTATTTATTTGTTTAAATACTGCCATAATATATTTAGGTCTTGAAGATTCGAAGACACGAAGCAAAACGAAGCAACCTGGAACCGAGAACGAGCACCGTGCGCACCCTAGGAGTTGATTGGACTGCGCATGGGCAAGCCCATTACAAGGTGGGCTGCGCACGGCAGCCTTGAAGGCCTTATGGGCTGCGCATGGCAGCCCCTTTGTGGGGTTGTGGGTTGTGCACGCCCATGGGGTTTGGGCCGAAGGATGAGCGTATGGTTGATGGGCCACCTGAAGATCTTGTATTCCTGACAATTGTAATTTACTTGTTTTTCTAGGATGGGCCAAAATTGTTGCTATTTAATTTATGCTTAAATATTACAATATTTGTTATTGTATGATAACATGACATATAGAATAGGAGTGCCACGCATATATCTCTTTTGGTATGAACATGCATTGAATGATTTAGGTATCTAAATTGGCATCTAGATAACTCGGTAAATCATTCTATGGGATTTAATCACACGCCTTAAATAATTGAGTGGGAGAAGGTGTTTTTGTAACACCTATGGCCTCCAAGGTTAGTTGAGCTTAATTATTTATTGGTAATCCCCCCAAGGGGCGTCCATGAATGGAATTTAGCAACATACTTCCTTACAAGGATAGACTAGACAATGGACTCAAACGAGATCTACTCCCCAAGGAGGGATTTTCGTGAGAGAAAATTGAGGGTCGATATCTTGGTAACACAGTCAATGTAATTTTATTGATATCCTCCCAAGAGTTCTTGTCAGTAAAATTGCAAGGCTAAAATTGAAAACGCTGGTTGTTATGTTAACAATTAGGTGGGACCTAGTCTAACTAGTAAATGGTGCGAACTCCCAAATGAGGCGTAACATTTATGGGTGTTAGATCACCGTTGAATTTTATGATTGAGTTATTTATTTAATTCAAGATAAATATTTAAAAAGTGCTTTATCATGATTATTACTTATATATGTTTTGTTTTATTCAGAAATCATGACCCCATCACTTATGAACATCCTGAAAGATAACACTTTAACTGGAGATAATTATGTCACATGGAAAAGGAAAATTGGGTTGTTGCTGCAAAGTGAAAAACATAAGTTTGTTCTAACTACTCCTAAACCACCTGCTCCTAATAATGAATCTAGCATAATGTATAGAGATGAGTATGAGCAGTGGAAGACTTCAGATGATATGGCAAAATGTTACATTATGGCCACTATCTCCGACGTGTTGCAACAGCAGCATGAAGGAATGGAGTCCGTTGCTGATATAATGATGTCTCTAGAGGAGATGTTTGCTATGAAGTCTAGGACGACTAAGAGAGAGGCAGTGACTACTTTTATGAATCTTAGGATGAAACCTAGACAGGCTGTGAAAGATCACATGATGAAAGTCATAGCACATCTCAACATTGCTGAACTGCATGGCGCTGAGATAGATGGTGAGACAAAGATTGATATGGTTGTCAATTCATTGTCAGATTCCTTTGATCAGTTCAAATTGGACTACACTTTGAACAAAAAGGAATACACCTTACAAGGCCTGATGCAAGATGTTCAAAGTGCTGAAAAGATCCTTGTGAAAGGCAAAGGTCAAGAGATTCATATGGTTGGTAAAGTTGCTACTGTTAAGGCCCGTCAAAAGGTCAAGAAACAACAGAAGAAAAAGCAACTTGGGCCTATCAAGAAGGAGACCAAGAAAGTAACCAAGATCAAAAGGAAATGCTTCCTTTGTGGTGAAAAGGGACATTGGAAGAGAAATTGCCCAAAGTCCCAGAACAAGAAGGAAGAAGGTAATTTGAATTATCTTGAAACATGTTTTTTGGCTGATTCTACAGATTCTTGGATCATAGACTCAGGAGCCACTAATCATGTTTGTTATTCCTTGCAGGGGTTTCAAGAAAGGAGAAAGCTGAGTAAGAATGAAATCAATTTGCGCTTGGGCAACGGAACGTTAGTGTCTGCAAGTGCAGTGGGAGATATTAGAGTTTATTTGGATTCTAGAAGGCATTTAGATTTGATAGACGTTATTATGTACCTCAATTCAAGAGGAATTTAATTTCAGTTTCTTGTTTGAATAAATTTGGATATTCGGTTACTTTTAATAAAGTTTTTATTATTAGTAAGAATGACAAAATTATTTGCCAAGGTACATTGGAAAACGGTCTATACTTTTTGCATAGAAATATCTCTCACTCGTTAGACACAGGAATAACGGAACCTAATCATAAAAGAGTAAAATTATCAACAGATGAAACCTACCTTTGGCATTTACGCTTAGGTCATATTAATCTTAATAGGATTAAGAGATTGGTATGTGACGGACCTTTGAGTGACTTAAAGGTTGATGATCTACCAACTTGTGAATCTTGTTTGGAAGGTAAAATGACCAAAAGGACGTTCTCTGCCAAAGGTGCAAGAGCCACTGAATGTTTAGGATTGATACACACTGATGTATGTGGACCTATGAGCATTCAAGCTAGAGGTGGATATGAGTACTTCATCACCTTCACAGATGATTACTCGAGATTTGGTTATGTGTATCTCATGCGACATAAGTCGGATGCTTTTGACATGTTCAAAGCATTCAAAGCTGAAGTGGAAAATCAGCTTGAGAAACACATAAAAATCTTGAGATCTGATCGTGGTGGAGAATATCTATCTGGTGAGTTTCAGTAATATCTTGTTGATAATGGGATAGTTTCTCAGTTTTCTGCACCAGGTACACCTCAACAGAATGGGGTAGCAGAAAGGAGAAATAGAACTCTTTTGGATATGGTTAGGTCTATGTTGAGTTATTCAACGCTTCCTATTTCTTTTTGGGGATATGCTTTACAAACTGCTATATACATTCTAAACGATGTACCATCTAAGTCTGTTCCTAAAACACCGCATGAGTTGTGGACTGGGCGCAAGCCTAGTTTACAACACTTAAGGATATTTGGTTGTCCTGCGCATGTGTTAAAAGGAAAGACAGAAAAGATGGAGTCCCGTTCAGAAACATGTATATTTGTAGGGTATCCAAAAGAAACTAAAGGATATTATTTCTATAGTCCTTCAGATCTTAAAGTATTTGTTTCGACAAATGCTAAATTTCTGGAAAAGGACTATATGAATGATTTGTGCCTAGAAGTAGAATTGTCCTGAATGAGATGTCAGGAGAAACAATTCCACGAGAGGTTACACAACCTAACCCAATTGTAAGTTCCGATCCAACATAAGATCAACAACCTACCATTCCTCGTCGTAGTGGGAGGGTTAGAACACAACCCGAAAGATACATCGGTCTAGGAGAATCAGTGGAGAATCTCCCGGACGACGATGATCCCTATACGTACAAGGAAGCTATGGAGGATGTTGATAGTCGCCATTGGCAAAAGGCAATGCAATCCGAGATTGAATCTATGTTCGATAACAAAGTCTGGTCCCTTGTAGACTTGCCTAAAGGGATAAAACCCATTAGGTGCAAGTGGGTATACAAGAGGAAAAGAGGTATGGATGGAAAGGTGGAAACCTTTAAAGCTAGATTGGTAGCTAAAGGGTATACACAGAAAGAAGGTATCGATTACGAGGAAACCTTCTCTCCTGTGGCCATGCTTAAATCCATTAGGATACTCTTATCCATTGCAGCATCTTTAGATCTAGAGATTTGGCAAATGGACGTCAAGACAGCTTTCCTAAATGGAAGTCTTGACGAAAGCATCTACATGATGCAACCAGAGGGATTCATTGAAAAGGGCCAAGTGGATAAGGTATGCAAGTTGCAGAAATCCATATATGGATTAAAGCAAGCATCCAGATCCTGGAACATAAGGTTTGATCAAGCTGTCAAAGGTTTTGGATTTATTAGAATCCTGACGAACCTTGTGTATACAAAAGGATTAAAGGCGACAAGTTGGTTTTCCTGATTCTTTATGTTGATGATATACTACTCATTGGAAACGATGTAGGTGTATTGACATCAGTAAAAGAATGGTTAGCAAAACAATTTGATATGAAGGACTTAGGAGAAGCAAGTTTTATTCTAGGTATCCAAGTAATAAGGGATAGAAAGAATAGAACGATTGCATTATCCCAAGCTTCATACATAGACAAAATCTTGTCTAGGTTTTCCATGCAGGATTCCAAGAAAGGTATGTTACCTTTCAGACATGGAATCAAGCTTTCTAAGGAACAAGTTCCTAAGAATGAGCATGAAGAGCAATTCATGAGTAGAGTTCCATATGCCTCGGCAGTTGGAAGTCTCATGTATGCAATGCTCTGTACTAGACCAGATATTTGTTTTGCTGTTGGCATAGTTAGCAGGTTCAATCGAAACCGGGTCCTGATCACTGGACGGCAGTCAAGCATATTTTCAAGTATCTCAAGAGAACGAGAGATAATATGCTTGTATACTCTGGAGGGGATTTGGTTCCCGTTGGGTATACAGATTCTGATTTCCAATCAGATTCTGACTCCAGAAAATCCACATCAGGGGCTGTGTTTACTATTGGAGGAGGAGCAGTTATATGGAGGAGTATCAAGCAATCTTGTATTGCTGATTCCACCATGGAAGCTGAGTATGTTGCTGCATGCGAAGCTGCCAAAGAGGCTGTTTGGCTCCGCCAATTCTTGATTGACTTAGAAGTGGTTCCTAGTGCGAATAAGCAGATCACTATCTACTGTGACAACAGTGGAGCAGTGGCTAATTTGAAAGAACCAAGAAGTCACAAGAGAGGTAAACACATTGAAAGAAAGTATCATCTTTTAAGGGAGATTGTTCAAAGAGGTGACGTGACGATTACCAAAATCGCGTCAGCAGAAAATCTAGCGGATCCCTTCACAAAGGCTCTACCTCAGAAGAAGTTTCGATGGGCATCTAGAGAACATGGGCTTGAGAGATATGACACATTTGCTATAGCGCAAGTGGGAGATTGCTAGGATTATGCTCAATAGCAAGAGTGTAATGTTGTAATTAACAATATTTTTCATATTAATAAAGTGATTTCTGGTTTAACAAATCGTATAGCATTTATAGTTTATATTATAATTGTCAAAGTAAATAATCATAAGGTCTAAAGACTATGGGAAAAGAAGAATTGTTCGTACATCTGGATATGTATGTGGTAGACACAATTCTTTAGTTAGTCTTGAATAATGTTCACAACTTAAGTTAAAGGTTGGGCACCTTTATCTTGTTAAAGTTGTAGAATTCTTTTGCTAGCATTTGGGTGGGATCAAATGAGATATGATGAGTCTAAAATCATCGGAGTGTCTTCGAGCAAAAGGATCTAGTGCACTGGGTGCATTGAACTGGTCACAATGAAAGCTTTATCTAGAACCGTCAGTAGATAATAGACTTTTCATTATCACGACAATCGGAGAGTCTATCTTAATCCTGAGATAAATGATGGACTTATGGTTGCAAGTGATATCATTTGAGTTATCAATGAGTACGATTATATCGCATAGTCTATCCTCGATAGTTTGGTGATATTCATTGTTAATCGATAGAGGACTTCATTTATAGATATGGACATCGTGGCTCCATTTAATTAAATGAGAGTATAATATCATCATATGGATGTTTTGAGGTAATTGGATATTAAATCTCAACGTTGAGTTTTCGATAGTGTCTATTGAAAACATGGCTTCTGGACAAGTCAAAATATCCAAGTTCAAAACGTGGTCATATGAGTAAATATGGTAACTTGGAGAGTATAGGCGGTCTATGAACTCTTGGCGATTACTGATATTAATCACGAGGATACACTATCTCCAATATGATTGTCTAGGGTATGAATGAGGAGCATCTTCCTTTTCTATCTTTATTTAAGAGTTCAGTTTTAGCTCTTTAGTGGAATGAGTTAAAATTAATGGATCGGACCTAAGTGAATCATTTGTTGATTGTGATTAGGTTATGTCTATTGAAGCTTAAATTTAGATGGCCCGCCAAAGATCCCCAATCCACACGGACTTGCATGGATCACTTGATATATTCTACCGGACCAATTTAAGGGTCCATCTAGAATGCATTTAATATATTAAGAATATAATTGCACATTATTTAGTAATGGGCTGCTCAATTATATTAATATATTAATGAAAGACATGTGGGCTTGTTTCTTTTAGTAAGAATGGGTCTGGTTCACATGTGGGCTTTTTATTTAAAGTCCAATGGATTAAATGAAATAGAAAATAATATTAGGCCCAATTTATAAGTGGGGCGGCAAGGTTAATGTTTTAACCTAAAAATATTATTTTGTTTCATTTGTTTTAATTAAATAGAATTAATTAATTTATTGATTATTGTTTAATTAAAGAAACAAATCTTTCCTAAAAGTAAAGACTTGTTTGATAAGAAATAATAAATTATTTTATTTATTTAATCAAATAAGGAGTCTTTTTATTTAGTCAAAATAAAGAATAAAAATCAAGAGTTGGATTAGGGTTTGAAGTCTATAAAGTTGAAAAGAATTAGGGTTGAATTTAGTCACCCTATATAAGTGACATGATGAATTCGGCCAACCCTAATTTAACTACATAGAATTCGGCAACCCTAAAGGAAAAAGAAGAAAAATTCGGCCAACCTATATAAGTGTTTTATAGGTTCGGCCACCATCATTTGTGTGCTTGAGTTTTATTTTTCTTCTTCTTCTTAATTCAGAGAGTTTTATTCTAAAAGACAAAAAGGAGTGAAGTATTCTTTGATAGTATAATTGCTTAATCATCAATAAGCTTGTGTATACGATATCGATCTAGGTTCACGCGAGTTCGATCATTAAGATTGGAACTCAAAAGTGACCGGAATAATTTGACATTCTTTTGATTGTTTTGTGACTAACAAAGAAAAGAAAGTTTTGTTTGGTCCATCACAGGTTTGCAATTCAAAGGAAAGGGAGACCACGCTCCTAGGTGATCCACGTTCGTGCTCGGATTGAAGGTCTTGCGGATTACCATCGACGTAAGTCAATCGGATCACGCGACAAAAGGTAATCTACTTTTTGTTAATGTATATGCATGTTTATTGATTAAAAGGGTTTAAGGTTCATAAAGGAAATTTTTTAAAAGTCACTAAATCTATTTTAGTATCGCTTCCGCTGCGTGTACTACTTTTTATTTTTCCCTTCATCCTTAGCCTAAAAAACATTGTTTGCCTGCATTGACTAGATTTGAGCCATTAGACCGAAGAATTTACTTGGAAACGAGCCAAAGGATGTGGAATTGAGGGCCAAATATAACACAAAATTGGTACGATCAAATACCCCCAAACCAAACCTTTGCTCATCCTCGAGCAACTAAGAATATTTTTTTAATAAATTGGACTGATCTAAAGGGAAAAAGCATCACAAACGATCATATGTTGAAAAACCCCTAGACAATATCTATATATATAAAGATAAAAAATAAAAAGTGACAAAAAGTAATAAAGCACAAAGACCTAGGGGGAAACAACCCCAAAACAAGAGGCACGCAGGCCACACCAAAAAGAAAAGAAAACATCAAGAAAAACGAAATACTCCCGGCCCATGCAGTCATTGCCAACTAAAGAAGAACAGAATGGCGAGGCAGAGAACCACCAAGAATCAGCCTGAAGCTCCAAAGCATGCTTAGAAGCGTATCTGGAACCTGATTCCCCCATCCCCCCCCCCCCCCCCCCCCCCCCCCCAAAATATGGGAAACCTGAAAATCCATATGTGAAGAATAAAAACAAGGCTAGTTGGCACTGATGCCCACTAAATTCAGAATAAAAAGACAATGATCTAAAAATTTCATAGACAACAAACAACAAGAACCGCATTGCCAACTAATTGTGAGATACAAAGAAGTGTGATAATGAGGATAGGCTCATGAAAACAATTTGAGGGAACTTAAAGGCACTCCAAGGGAAACTCGCACAATCACAAATCCTACACTTAAAAACACCCTCGTATTGGGAACTACTCACTCTCACACATCGAGCATAATTTGCTTCGACTACAAGTCCTCACATGGATTCCCTCTTTTCTTACCACTGAGAGTCTAAATTCACACTCATGCAAGTGTATGCAAATGAGAATTTATGTATTGGAATCAAAAGCATTGCATACAATTAATCATTGAAAAACTGCTAACTTAGTGAACTATCCTAGGAAAGAATCAAATGCTATGAACGTGGAAAGAACATGCTTCAACTCACATTCTCAAGCTAGACTTCTTCGAAGATCAAATAGGCCTTTCCCTAAGTTGTAATAGGGCCATGGGTGAAATGTGGTGAATGAAAGAATAGGAATGGAATGCAAAAGTCACCATCATGCTATGAATCATTACATTACACACCATTTAATCTAGCTCTATTTGCTTTCAATTCTTTGAACATGAGCGTCTAGGCTTTGACTTTCACTTACCATTGTACTTTACAAATTTTGTACTCTAATTTATTTGAGTACTTAACATGAAGAACTTCAAGGCTTTAAGTGCTTTTGTTTTCTTCTTTTCTTCCTTTTTCCATTTTTTATCAGCACACTATTACATTTGACATTGAGGCTCTAAGTGCTTATTTTAGCACTTTTACATTTGTGAACCCTTTTTCCTAGCACAAATATGCACCTTATGCCTCAGTACATGCTACCTTTAACATATGAGAGCTTTTCCTTTCAATTTCCACAACTACACATCCTAACATGATTGACAACAAAGGTAAGGCATGCATTTAAGTTATATGGTTATATGATAGTGTTGTGGGCATGAATGAAGGTTAGTGTTTGGCCTCAAAATTGGCAATAGAGCACACACATTAGGGATATGGAAATGTGTTTAGGCTAAGTTTTGTAGTTAATTCACACATCACCTAAAATCATATAAACAAATCCATTATCAAGGGAATATAACTCTCCATCAAGCAGTCCTCTACTCCACTAATTGATGCATGTTCTATGGCAAATGATGCATATGACATGAAAAGTGTTTAGGATTTGAAAAATGTTTTCACTCATAAAACTACGTGCTTTGGCTAGTGTTTGTGAAACTTTCAATGGCAATCTCGACTATTAAAACAATGCATTTGAGCATCGAGTCCCCTCAACTAAGGTACTAAAAAGATGGGACTAACCCATGAAGTGCAAGTGAGACCCTAGAATGACAAAGAGATACTTAACATAGCACAATAAGCATAAACAAATTCGCCACAAATACACGCTTAAGGCATCTCACCAAGCTACTTTAAGCACAAAAACTGGTCATGCAACAATTTTGAAAAAAAAAACTGAACAGAAAAATGACTCAATGACACAAAGACGACTCAAAACAAAGGCATCTACAGCCCCAAACAAAAAAATTCAACATTGTCCTCATTGTTGGAAAGAGAGCCCTGCCTAAAGGTGCGTACCTAACACAACACACAAAACACAAAACCTAGGCACTAATCATGCACAACCAATGCCCAACAACAAAATATAAACAAAATAAAGGCTCATATATAAAAAGGCAATAACAATGCATATAATCCTTCAAAGCACATGGCACACAATTTCCAAAATGTAAAAATTGACATCAAGCATTCAAAACACAATTGCAACCCCCAAACTAATTTCGGCTATTTATGGCAATTAAAATCTATACAATCACACACATTCTCATGCTTTAGAGCCTCCGGCTCACTCATCATCCAAAATCATCATTCAAATCAAAATTTTAAGCATCCACCAAATATCATCCATCCAAACATCAAAAAAATATAACAAAAGTGAATAAAACAAAATGTAAATCAATTCAGAAATTTAAAAGCATCCTAACTAGAACAAAAGTAAATCAGTTCTATGAAATTAAATAGCAAATAAAGCAAGGTAGAAATGTGGATCTCAATCCTCATCTTCGTCTTCCTCTTCATTATCCATCACTCCCTGATACTGTTTGGAAACAAATAGTAGTAACAACACAAGTTCGCCACTTCAAGGATAAGAATCTCACCACCTTAAAGATAAGAACTTAAACTAAGCTCACCACTCAAGGGAATCCACCTTAGAGATAAAAACTTTGAATAAAAGACACCTCAAAGGGTTCTGAATTCATTCATTGATCAACTGCCCTATTGCAATCCGAAAATGGGGTATTTAAACTTGGAACAACCCCCAAGCATGGGAAACACAAGATAAATAAAGTCTAGTCTTGGAACAACCCTCCAAGAATAGGAATAGCCAAAATTAAAGTTCCAAGATAGCACCAACATCAATACAGATCACATTTTATGCTTTTAAACTAGTTTGACTACTTCGACCAGAATTTCTTCGACCGTGTTCATCCTTATACTCCTCATGTTGGTACTCTTTGTGTTCTTTGCTCCGCTTTCCCTGAGACTCATGCCCACCTTTTCTTTGAGTGTGCTTATAGCAAAGTCATATGGTCTCATTTGAAGGATATGTGTGGCCGGCCTTGGAATGGTCAGAGATGGCCTAGTTTATTGCTTGGGCTTCTCAACGTTGGAGGGGGAAATCTCCTTCCATTGTTTTAAGAAGCTTTGTCTTGCTGTGGCGGTTTACTCTATTTGGAGAGAAAGGAACAATAGAATTTTTGGGAGCCCTCATAAGACCAGCATCGTCGTTACCCATTCCGTTATTGATACTATTCATAGTAGGCTCTTATCTATCAACTTGAAGGATTTGCCTAATGTTGTTTTAAAGTGGAATATTTCTATTAGTTGATTTGTTTGCCTTGTGTTTTTGTTTGTTTGAGCCCTTTTTTAGCTCTTGCTTCTTGTTTTGCTCGTGTGTTTGAGTTGGTTTGAGCTTTTGTTTTGCTCTTGTTTTTCCTGGGGTATGCCCCTTGTATTTTGTACATTCTTTCTCTCTTTCTATGATACTATTTATTTAACCCAAAAAAAAAAAAAGATAGCTAAATGTCCATATTCAATGCTTCTAATTAACTATATAGCTAATAGAAACATTAAAACAAATAGTGGGCTGGTCAACAACTAAATTTTGGGCCTTAGTACTTCATGGACCATTAAAACCAAAATGGGCTGATTCTTTACTAAGAGAGTTAACATTGGGCTCATGTTGGGCTGCCCACGTCCATTATTCATATTGGGATGCCCACTGGCATCATTCTCCCCGTGTTGAAAAAAAACTTGTCCTCGAGTTTCTATGGAGTTGTCTTTTTGATATCGGTGAAGAAACTTCCCTTGCAATGGAACTTGAAAGAAAACAATGCACCCTAAACTTTCCAACATTTGTAATTATGTCCATCCATTTACACCAATAAGATGAGATGTATGAATTAATTTATGTAGGAACAGAAATGTTGGAGAGATTGCTAAAAAAAATAATATAATAATTGAAATGTTGGAGAGATCCTTTTGGAGAAATGGACATGAGATTCATAAAAAACAGTCTTCAAACATCAAAACCTTTGGATTTGGTCCTTCGAACTTATCATCATTATCCAAAGATTGGTGGTTTATCCAAATTTACATGAGATGAAATAATTCTGATTTCATCATGATAAACCAACTGATGTGATTTGTCTTTTTTTGGGTAAATAAATAGTATCATAGAAAAGAAGGAAAGAATGTACAAATTCAAGCGGCAGACCCTAGGAAGCAAAGAGACAAGAGCTGAAAGGCCCAATAAACAAGAACAACAAGCTCAAACAAGAGCTAAACAAAGGCTACAATTAGCACAACCAAATACAAAAGCCAAAAGCAAACAAGCAAGCCTAAAACAAAATGGATTATCTAGAGTTGATGTTCCAATTCAATGCAAGAAGAACTGATGAATTGTCAATTTGCTGAAAATCATTTATGTTTTCAATTTCATCAAAAGAATCACTCAAGTCACCATATTTGTATTCATCCCAAATAGGCTCAATTTTGTCGAACGAATCATCATATGAATCTCTATAAGAATCTTCATTATCAAAAGTAGGAATCTCTGATGTAAAACAATAGACATCCATACCAGCTTTTTGATCCATTGAATGAATCAATAGGTTCTCGATGAGTTGCAAAAGCTGTTGTAGCTGTTGTATTTGTTGCTTTAACTCATCAATAATGAATTGATCCAAACGCTGCTAGAGTTGATGGATTTACTGTTTTAAATTATCAATAACAGCTTTTCTTCATTGATCCACTCCTTTTCTTCATTGATACACTCCTTTCCTTCGTTGCTGGAGTTGTGGATGGCCAGCCATTGATATAACAAGGAAAAAAAGAGCAACCTTGAGCTCTGATACCAAATGATACCGTTTGGAATGTAAACAGTAAGTAACAAGACAAGTTCACCACTTTAAGGATAAGAATCTCACCACCTTAAAGATAAGAACTGAAACTAAGCTCAACACTTAAAGGAATCCACCTTAGAGATAAGAACTTTGAATAGAAATCAACCACAAGTCTAATTTTTGATAATCTGAAAACTCCCTTTCAAATCCGAAAATAAGGATATTTTTTCTTGAAACAGGCCTCCAAGCATGGGAAACGTAAGAGAAATAAAACCTAGCCTTGGAACAACTCTCCAAGCATAGGAAACAAAAGAAAATAATAACAACTTTCAACAAAAAGTAAATACAACTTCCAAAGAGCCATAATTAGACCAGATTCCATGTATCTAATGAACTAAGTGGCTGGTTGAGTAATTAAACCACATAGTGGGCTGATCAAGTGTGAAATCTTGGGCTTTAATCACCTCTTGGACCATAAAACCGAATTGGGCTGATTCCTCATTAAAAGAGTTCATGTTGGGCTCATTTGCATCTTCAAGTGGGCTCATGTTGGGCTGCTCCTGGCATCATTCCCTTCCCTTGGGATCCCGCTCTACTCTAGCTCTCTCCTCAGCTTCTCTCCTAGATTGCTCCATTGATCGTCACATTTATGTACCTATTTGAGGTCCCCATTACCTAGTTTTTGTACTCGTTTTTCGAGTATGTTTCGTATATAATGTGTTTTGTTGAGCTTGTATAGGTTATATTCCCTACTGATGGTGTTTGAACTTAAAGTAAAGTTGGGAGGCAAAAATGAGCAAAAAAAAAAAGGAGATTTGGAGGCAAAAATGGCTGAAATTGTAAAACGCTTGTGCAAAACATCTAACTTCGGAGGGTCATATCTTCCTACTTTGATCGAACCATGTTTCGATCCATATATATTTGGAAAGCCCGGAAATTCTAGTTTCCAGCAATTTTACGGATTACAATTCTGAGTCTTCTAGAGGGAGTTATGCCCATTTTAATAACTGCTACACAAGGACCCGTGAGGACCAACAAAGTGACATGCAGACTGAGAGCCAAAATGCCTCCAATAGACTTCGTTAGTTCAGACCAGTGAACTGACGGGATAAGCCAGTGGACAGTTTTTAAGCCAATTTTAGAGAGGCAATGTTCCTTTCATGCCCAGATTGTGCCCTAGCCTCCCAAGCCTATAAATGAACCTCTTTCCCCAACATAACCTATATTAAAATCCCAAAACCTACACAACATAACCTATTTTATTTATCGGAAAAAAAAAAACATAATCTATATTAAAATCCCAAAACCTACACAACCTCTCGACACTTTCCTTCTTCACAAATCAAGAGAGAGATAAGCCTTCAAAGGCGTCCATGGAGGTTTTTCCTCCATGGATTGCCTCTCCACCACCATCTCTACCCTTCCTACACCCATCTTAGAGTATATTGCAAAGAGAAAGGAGTGGTCTTTTGAGAAATTTTGAGCCATTAAGCAAGGAGCTTTTGAAGGAGTGTCTTCAAGGGTTTTCTCTTTTATCATTCTCTTTGTATTTATTGTTGTCTTTGATGTATAAATCCCCACTTGGGAATATTTGTAAACTACCTTGTGTCTTTTATGTAATAATTGTTCTTAAATTCGTTTGGGTCTTGATTCATCCTTAATTATTATTATTGTGATGAACTCTTGTCTCTACATTTAATGTTCATGTAAGTTAGAAATTGATATGTGTTCATAATTGGGATTAGGAATAGAATAACTTAATTTAGTAGTAATTTAATTAAGCATCCCATGATTGTACGTATGTTGATGGATAATTCGAATGCATGATTGGATTGATGTGAGTGCTTGGTTTTTGATTAGGCTAAATTTGAGGATTAGAGTTAGGTATACACCTTACTTGACTTTGATTGTTGCTCTTAAGGATGGATGAAATTCATGAAGGTATACACCCTACTTGATTGGATTTTGGTTCTCAATATTTATGCTTAATGAATCCTTGGTTGTTGCTTATGATACCCTCGATGATTAGCAATTGAGGGTTAGATAATTTGGTTATTATTATTTTTTCTTAATAGAATCCTTGGTTGTTGCTTACATGATATACCCTTAGTGAGTAGCAATCAAGGGTTAGATGATTTTGATTCTTAATCTATGTGCTTAATGTATCTTTGGTGCAAAGTGCTATGTGTACCGCTGTGGGTTACACAGCAGTGGCACAACGCAAAGGGACAGTGGTATACCTGATACATGTAATGCCTCGAGTGAAATACTGATGTGCCTAACATAGCGGTATAGACAGCGAAATTCTCTAGGAGCAAACCGTTATGCCTACCGCTGTGTGAACACACTGCAGTGCACACAGCGGTAAACTTGATTGATTTGAAAGAAGAGAGAAATGAAGCATGAAAGCACACCATAAAACAAAACACAAATGCAAGTGATATGACAAGGTATGAATTGTATGTGTGTGTGCAAGTAAATATCTTCAAATGAATCAATGACAACTGATATACCTGTAAGAGCTCTTGAGCTTGATGATTTGGGGAAACCATTGAAGCTTGATCAAGAATAATAAAAAGCTTAATCTACCTTACACATTGAACCCCCAATGTGGTTTTTCAACGAAATAAGCCATCAAGAAGTGAGGGACTTAAAATCTCTTGCCTATTTCGTGACTAAACCACTACTCACAATTTATCCTCACAAATAAATAGCTAATGGTCAACAACAGTTTTTCTACATTACATAGAGATACCTAAAAACTAGATCTTTAAGGCTTCGATCTCTTGTAGAATAAACAACCCTGCACAATCATGGACACTACACTTTCCAGACAAGTGTATGTGAGGTGATCAAGAGTAAAAACTAAAAAACAACATAAGAGCATTTGCATTAAAGTAGAGCAACTGAAATGAAGTGAAATGAAGTTCAATGCATGCTAATGCTCCCCCTAAATGGTTACTCCCCCTCAACACATAATTCTCTTAGAACAAACAACATACCAAAAACTCCCTTTTCTTTCATAAATACTACTCCCCCTTTTTGTCATAAGAAAGACAAAAGAGTATACCCATCCGAGTTACTTTAGCAAAGAGTTATTTACACAAAAGATAATTGCATAATCATTACACGAATTTTATGCAACTTAAATAATTGGAAGAGAATCAAGGAGATTTATTTTAAGCAGAATGTGTGAAGTTGTTGCTTTGGATGCAATACATATAACCAAGGTTCAAGCAATGGTATTTGGCAAAGCAAACATCAAAAGAGTTTCCAGAAGAATTCAAACCAATTTACACCCTTTTGTCATAAACAAACATGATATAGTTTTCAAAAGTTTGTAACACAAACAACTATATCTATCCTTAAAGGCAAACCAAGATGTGGATCAAGAGATCCTATTTGATTTTTCTGGATGAATATCCGTATGATGGTAGTCTGATTGTACCATTAAAAGAGAGACAAGACTAAATAGATGAAGCATCCTTATTGATTGAATGGATACGAGATCCTTATTGAGTTTAGTATTGTCAATTGCTTTCACACACATTTGCATTCAAGTTTGAGCAAACAAAGATATCATGCATATCAATTCAAGCATGTCAAAATCAAGTTCACATGTCATGGAGATAAATTATAGGTCATTCAAGTGTACTTCACAATCAATTCTCACTCCCCAAAAAACGCTCTACATGGCTGGATGCTTAGGTTTTAGGGTTTCGGTGCCGTTTTGAGATTTCGATCCTCCTCCATTCAGGTTCTAATCTTCTTCATCGAAGTTGTAGATCGTGAAATTGCATGTAACTTGGAATAAAGAATCTTGTGATTTGGAGTTTTTTTCACAGAGTTACGTCAGTTTCAAGTTTTTGCACTGATTTGTCTTTTATTTTAGGGTTAAACCGCCGTTTTGCTTTTTGGCCCTCTTCCATTAAGATTCAGTTCATTTGTCCTTCTTCAAGTTTGTAGATAGTGATTTTTTATGCAACCTAGAATCAAGAACTTTGTGATTGGGGTTCGTGCCACTGAGTTACATCTGTTTCAAGTTTTCTGTTCTGGTTTGTTTCTCTAGGGTTTCTCTGGTTCTATCATGGAGGATCCACTATGTTCTGGTTTCTCCTCTCTCTTAGAAGCTTGTGTTGTTAACAAGAGTAATAGTAGGGTTTCAAATAAGGCTCTCTCCCATGGAGTTGGATTGAGTCCTCAAATTGAAGATGTTTCAGCTGGTAACGATACTATTGGTTATGGAGCTAGTTATCTCTTGAGAATGAAGGTGATGTGAATAAGGGGGCTGTACCAAAGGATCCATTGCAAGTTCCATTTGGGCCGATAACAAGGGCAAGGGCTAGAGATTCAAAGATGCAATCAATGGCTTAATTTAAGGCACTTGGGCTGATTCTGAATTGTTGAAGTCCAAGATGAGCCCACATGAAGGCCAAAGCTTAATTAACATAATCAAGGCAATTGATTGGGCTGATTACAAGGAGCATGACATGGCAGAGTCCATTTGCAAGGCGGGCGATTAGTAAATGCATCAGATCAGTTTCGAAGGGCAGTTTGGGGACTTCATAACTTTTGTTTCCGAATGAACAGCTGACATGGCTTATCTCATTGGAAATATCAGCACTTTATCTTCAATTTTGTATTTTGAATCAAGTCATTTGAAGGTCTCAAGAGAGAGTTATGACTGAATTCATTCTGGTGGCTAGATTCAACTAATCTACGGGATTTGAAGAGTTTTACTTGATATCAGTATTAGCTTTATTATTTTCTTGTAATTTGCTTTGTCAATTATTTCTCTTGTGTTTCCCATGCTTGGAGGGTTGTTCCAAGGAAGCTATATATTTGGTTCTCTCCTATGTAAAAAGGATACCTCCTTGTGGCATTCAAAACCAGACTTGATAATAAATTGAGAGTGTTTTCTCTTTGGTTCTTCATTGAACTTAGAACTTATCAAGGATACCTCCTTGTGGCATTCAAAACCAGACTTATCACTCACCTTCGTCTCTTCTTGAGTGTGGCGTCTACAATACTTCTTGATACCATTGGTTCTTATCTCCATATAGAAAACGGGTCGCGGTCCTTTAATTTCTGTATTTCACAAACTTGATTCAGAAAACGATCCTTCGTTACCATATATTGGTTTCGGGTCTCACTGCTCTTGGTGAGGTTCATATCAGAAGGTTTATCAGCTAAGGAGCAGCTAAGAAAGGAACTTCGGACCCGTCCGAAATAGTTCAACCTGAAAATAAGCCTGTTAGCTACAGTAATGCGCTTCAAAATGTTCTTACTTCTCAAAATGCAGGTGGTTCTAACCGAATGCCCATGAAGCTAAAATTCCATCAGCCTGTTAAATGGAAATAGGAGATGTGTTGCCTCACCTATGAAAGTTGCTGATGATGGATGTAAGGCTTGGTGAACTGCTTAGTGGGTTATTTTATTTAGAAGAAGCTCCCTTTCACTCTTGTTAACAATATACTAAGAGGATTTGGGGTAATTGTGGTCTTCTAGAGGTGCCTGCTAATGAAAAAGGGTTCTATTTTTTCAAGTTCTTAGACGATGAATCTGCTCTTAAATTCTTGAGGATGGTCCATGGCTTTTTGCTGGAAGAATGATAATTCTTTTGTTAAAGCTTTTGTTTAGCTCTTCTTATGAGCTTTGTTTTGTTTAATTTTTTGGGCCTTTGTGCTCTGGTTTCTTTGTTTCCTGGGGTATGCCCCTTGTACTTTTACTTTCTTCCTTTTTCTATGATACTATTTATTTAACCCAAAAAAAATGATAATTCTCAAGAAATGGCACTCTTGGCTTGTTTTAACGAAGGAATCTTTTTTTTTTTTTTTTTTTGGGTAAGTAAATAGTATCATAGAAAGAAAGAAAGAATGTACAAATACAAGGGGCATACCCCAGGAAACAAAGCAAGAGCTAAAACAAAGGCTCAAACACAAGCTCAAACAAAGAGCAAACAAAAACAAGAGCTAGACAAAGCTAGTCGCCTAGAGATTGGTTGTATGCGTAATTGTATGGACGACCTTTTGATTCTTCGTCGTTTTGGTCTTCAGGGTCGCCCTTCTAAAGCCCCAGTGATCAAGAGTGTGGTTTGGTCGCCTCCGGCCCCTGGTTGGATCAAAGTGAATACAGATGGCGCTGCCTTAGGCTCTCCGGGGTTGGTGGTTGTGGTGGTATTTTTCAGAACTGTAGAGCCTTTGTGAAGGGTTGTTTGCTATTCCTCTTGGTCAGGTTTTCGCGTTTGAGGCCGAGCTTCTAGCGGCCTCATTGGCCATTAATTTTGCTTGGAAGTATGGGTGGCATCGTATCTGGCTGGAGAGCGATTCTTCTTATGTGGTTCAGCTTCTTTCTTCTCGTTCTGAAATGGTTCCTTGGAGGGTTCGTCAGGCGTGGCAGCGCTGCATCTTCCAGATCTCGCATATGGATTTTCAGGTTTCCCATATTTTCAGGGAGGGGAATCAGGTTGCAGATACGCTTTCTAAGCATGCTTTAGAGCTTCAGGCTGATTCTTGGTGGTTTTTTGCCCCGCCGTTCTGTTCTTTTTAGTTGGCAATGACTACATGGGCCGGGAGTCTTTTCGTTTTTCTTGATGTTTTCTTTTTCTTTTTTGGTGTGGCCTGCGTGCCTCTTTTTGTTTGGGGTTGTTTTCCCTTTGGGTCTTTGTGCTTTTTGCTTTTTGTCACTTTTTTCTTTTCTTTTATCTTTTATATATATGGATACTGTCTAGGGGTTTTTCAGCATATGATCGTTTGTGATGCTTTTTCCCTTTAGATCAGTCCAATTTTTATTAAAAAAGACAAGAGCTAGACCAGGCTAAAAAGCAACTAGAGTTAAGGGTTGACATTCCAATTCAAGGCGATATTTGGGTGATCGTTTAAATTAATTGAGGAAAGCCGGCAACGAATTGTGTCAATAATGGAGCGAGCAACAACTGAACTAGTCTTTTGAGTACCTTCAAAAATGCGACAATTACACTCTCTCCAAATATGATAAACTGCAACCCCAAGACAAAGCTTATTAGCAACAATAGTAGGAGAGTTCCCTCTCCAATTTGTGGACGCCCAATCAATAAAAGCATTCCAACAAAGGCCATGCCAAGGAGACCCACAAATGTTCAGAAGTTGAGTCCAAACGGCTCTACTGAATAAACACTCAAAGAATAGGTGGCCATGTGATACGAACCCCGTCGATTGTATCAAGATTGATGCCTAAGATCGTTCTAACCTCTGGTTCGGATGGAAACCGCGACCCAACACCTATATCGAGATGTGAACCTTGGTATAAAGGAGTACGCCACAATCAAGGATGGAATACTTGATTGATAAGTCAAGGAGGAACGCCACAGAGAAATTTGATAAGTTCTAGTTAGTTCTCAAAGAACAAAAGATAAAATTCTCTCCATTTCATTCAAATCAAGTCTACTGAAAATTACATCAAAAGGACCCTTAAATACTGAAACTCTAAAACCAAAAAGGAAATAAATATTTGGCAATTAATGCCTTACAAACGGGAAAGAAAATAAACTAAAACAAGCAACTAATTGACTTGCTCCTTATTTGGAAGGCTAAATTTTGGAAACAAATCAACCCTTAATATTTGGAAACAAATCAATTCATTATTCATTGAAAATCCAAAAAAGAACAGCTAAAATTGAAACTCCTGCACACGCCATAGCTTGTGCCTCACGCCCAAGCCCTCTGCCACATGCCGAAGTCACTCTTATTCGGCCCAATCAATTGCCATGATGATGTTAATTAAGCCTTGGTCTTCATGTGGGCTCATCTTGGACTTTAATAATTCGGAATCAGCCCAAGTGTCTTGAATCAGGCCATTTAGTGCTTCCTTGAATCTCTTAGCCCTTGCCCTTGTTATTGGCCCAACCGGAACGTGCAATGGATTTCTTGATGTAGCCCCATTATTCTCATCATTCCTCCCTCTTGAAAAGGATTTGTCCTCAAATCGTCACCTACATCAAAAGGAGACAAATCAGAAACATTGAAGCTTGCACTAACATTATACTTCCTAGAAGATCTAACTTGTAGGTATTGTCATTGATCCTTTCAAGCACTTTAAATTGGCCATCTCCCCTAGGAAGTAATTTAGAACGCCGCTGGATTGGAAACCGTTCCTTCCTCATATGCAACCACACCCAATCACCGAGTTCAAACACAACTTTCTTGCGCCCTTTATTAGCTTGATTGGCATATTTGCTCAGTTCTCCTCTCAAAGTTTTGTCGAGTTTTTTCATGGATTTGCCTAACAAAATCTGTCTTTTTCTTCCCATCCAAGTTAACATGCTCATTCACAGGTAAAGTAAGTAAATCCAAAGGAGTCAATGGGTTAAAACAATGCACAATTTCAAAAGGCGAAAAATGAGTTTCAGAATGCACACTCCTATTATAAGCAAACTCTACATGAATCCTCCCATGTTTTCAAGTCTTTTGTATTATAGCACGCAACAAGGAAGATAAGTCCTATTAACTACTTCAGTTTGACCATCAGTTTGTGGATGACAAGTAGTAGAAATAAAAGTTTAGTTCCTAACTTACCCCACAAAGTTTCCAAAAGTAGCTTAAGAACTTAGCATCTCTATCTGAAACAATGGTTTTAGGCATGCCATGCAATCTAGCATCTCTATCTAAAACAATGGTTTTAGGCATGCCATGCAATCTAACAATTTCTTTGAAAAACAAATCAGCAATATGTGATGCATCATCAGTTTTATGACAAGGAATGAAATGTGCCATTTTAGAAAACCTATCAACAACCACATATATAGAATCCTAACCCCTCTTTGACCTAGGCAAACCCAGCACAAAATCCATAGAAATATCAATCCAAGGTCCACTAGGTATAGGCAAAGGAGTATACAAACCATAAGGCTTAATCCTAGACTTAGCTTGTCTACATGTAAGCATTTCTCACAAATTCTTTCTACATCACGTTTCATATGAGGCCAAAGAAGTGTTCATGCAAAACATCGTGTCTTAGCTATACCAAAATGCCCTATCAAACCTCCCCCATGAGCTTCTCTAACAAGCAATTCATGCAAAGAACTCTTAGACATGCATAATTTAGTTCTCTAAACAAAAATCCATCATGCCTATAAAACTTGTCAAATGCAACCTTTTCACATGCATTGAATACATTGCTAAAATCTAATCTTCAACATACAATTCTTTAATGTAGTCAAACCAAACAATCTAGTGTCCAAAGTAGAAGTAAAACATACCTTCTAAACAAAGCATCAGCGACCATGTTTCCTTACCTTTTTTGTACTTGATCACATATGGAAATGTTTCAATGAACTCCACCCACTTGGCATGCCGCTTATTTAGCTTGTGCTGCCCCTTTAAATGCTTCAAGGACTCATGATCCATGTGAATCACAAATTCTTTCGGCCAAAGGTAGTGTTGCCAAGTTTCCAATGCCCTAACCAAAGCATACATCTCCTTGTCATAGGTAGGGTAATTCAAGGCTGCTCCACTTATTTTCTCACTAAAAAAGGCAATGGGACGTCCTTCTTGCATTAGAACAGCTCCAATACCTATTCCTGAAGCATCACACTGTTGTATGTATAAATTCGCCAACCTAACACGTCATCAAAAGAGCTAACGAAAGACTGCCACGTCACTCATTGACCGGGTTAAGGGAGGAAGTTTACAAGTCAAATTATAAAATAGCTCAAACCAAAAGGAAGTCAAGATGGTCGCCAAAGCTAAATACCTACTCGCCGAATGTAGAAGTGTGCTCGCCAAATATGCAATACCCAGAAAGTAAAGGTACTCGCTGGACCAGCACACTGGGCCTGAACCGACTCGGCAGAAACACAGAAATAAACCCTAAACTTTTAGAAGACCCAGAACAACAAGGAATCATAAAAAGGAAAGTAGACCTGATCCGTGACAAGAAAGGATCCTAGTACGAATCAAAGAGGGAAACCTTTCACCCACACGGCTAAAAAACAAGGGAAACCCTAATTAAACATGTATAAATAGAACCACCTATCCCATGAGGAGGGGGTTCAGAAATCGGAGAGAAGAGAGCAATTGTAAGAGAGATCTAAGCGTGTAACAAAGCAACGAAAACCTAGTATTATTTTTCTGCCCCAAGGGGCGCCGTGGTTTTTTTCCCATTCAAGGTTTTCCACGTAAAATCTGTCTTTTGCATGCGTTCTTAATTTTCTTGTTTTATATTAAATTGATATAATTGTTGAGTGCGTGGCAATCCAAATTTCACCGTCAACAATTGGCGCTAGAATGAGGGGGATCTTTGAACAGAAACTTCGAGGGACCCTTGCGAATCAAACAGCATGAACAACGACAGCGACAGAGATGGTAACTCCAGCGGAGATTTAGTTGTTGAACCAACCGCACCGACGGGAAGGGCAGTGATAATCGGGGAACAATCAGCAGCAACACCAGGAACTAGGGCAGCTGATCCCGGGATTCTGCAGCACTTCCAAGCTGCATTGGTAAACTTAATCAGCGAAGCCAGCAAAATAGGACTTTCGCTCCCCATAGGGTTGGGAGTTTCATCTCCTTACGAGTTGACCACCTCTGGAATCCATCCACCTGGAAGGCTACGATCAGAAGTTCACATTGCAATTCCCGATACTCAAGCAAGACAATCCACTGAGGAGACTCCCCAGGACCACACTGAGGATTTCGAGGGGAGAAAACAAAGGAAGGGAAAAGGTGTGATGAATGAAATCCAGGGAGGAACGAGACCATGTGCGAAACACATGGGTCAACTCCAGTGACACATATCAACGGAACCGGTGGAGACACCGTTCCATCTCATCTAAAGATAAGAGTCCTCGTCCACGAAGGGAGTTACGATCCAAAAGGGCGAAGCGAAGGAGATCCAAGAGCACTGAAGACCGAAGAAGCCCGGATGAAGAGGCAATCATGGTAGAATGACAATCAGAGTAGACTCGATCCAGCAGGAGAACCAATTGGTCAGCGAGATGTCACCCTACAAGAGCTCTCAAGAAAAGTTTCAGCAATGGCGCGAAGGTATGGTCGTAATTTATCTTCGGATGATGAGTCAATAGCCCATTCATCGAAACTATTGCTCGTACCCAATTTCCAGACAGATTTAATGCCAACCATTGAGCAGTACAAGGAGAATAAGGATCCGAAGGAGAACGTTCACCGATTCCGTAACATCATGGCCCAGTACTCATCCAACGATGATTTCTCTTCTTTCTCGGGCCTCAAGCTAATTCAACCAAGAGCAATATTTTTCTTTTGGGTGTGCCTAATGACAGTAGACAGCAGCTCTTCAACATTTTTGGCTATAATGTTGGCTCGCTTCCTATCAGGTTTTTAGCATTTTGATTTGAGCTTGATCAGAAGTCCGCCAAATAAGGGATCTCTAGATTCCTAGAAGGAAAGAAACGATCTTCTCGCCAATTGCCACTGAATGCCCCGAAAAACTCTAGGTCACAATACCGAATTCAGAGGATGGTGGGCAAGTATTGAGACTTATATATTCATCGTATTGTCACAGAAAGAGAGGACCACAACTTGAGCCCTAACTCTACCAAAGTTTTTTTTTTTTTCCACTTATCGACATGTATGAGAACTCCATCACCATTGTCAACCGAGTGTTTTATCTCATCACCATAGCTATCTAAAGTCTTTGTTGTATTCTTATCATGTCTTTATTGTCATAAAAAAAGAGTTGTACGTGATACCATTATTACATTAATTTTTGCCAATCATTATTATGGCTTTTCACAGGTTTTATTAGGAAGCTAAGGGTATCGAACTTGATACCTCTCCGACTAAGATCTACCTTGATTTTAGTCATATTGAATTGTTAATTGGAAAAATCACCCCAGTGACAATTTTCAATTAACACTATTTTTTACCCGAAAAAAAAAATGATGAGGACCAGCAAGTTGATCACCATTCGGCTAAGGTTGGAAAATATCCAAATCCTTTAACCTTTCATGGAGGACCAATGACACGAGCTAAAGCTAAAGGATGAAAGAAGCCTTAACTTGTTTAATGGAAAGCATTTGGAAGGAGCAAGCTAGTCAAGATTTGGTTAGGTTCTAAGGATGCAAGAAGTCTAAAATGGTCAACATGTTTCAAGCAAGTCCAAATCACGAAGACAAGAGTCCAGCCTTGTTAGAATGAAGTATTTAGCCTATCTTGAAGAATAAAAGGCCATTCAGCAATGTTGGGTTTTGTGCGCTTATTTTTATGTTAGTTTGGGTTTTAATTGTTTGGGTTTTTAACTTGACATTTATGGTTTTGTTTTGTTAAGTGTGAGTTCATGTGTCCTTTGATTAGGAAAAAGAGTTTCAAAGGTTGAATCATTTATGGCCAACATTCATGGTCTAGTTGTCATGTTAATGGGCGGTTACACATTGAACGGGCGATTACATTTGTGTTTGGTGGCTGATATTTTCTTTGTACTGTTCTTGGCCTCTGTTCTATATAAACAAGGTTGATTTCTTTGTAATAACATATTTGATTAATATAAGCTTATTTAGCATTTTGTGAGTGTTTTTGTTTTTAAGTTCTTGCATGAACTTTGGAACTTATCAAGCTTATTCACTTGTGGCATTCAAAGCCTTAAAATCTTTGTTTTCTTTTAAACTTATCAAACTTCATAGTTTGTGTCGTTTTGGGGAATCAATGTGTTATTCTAATTATTATTTATCATCATTCCATTGATAAATTGATTAGAATAGTTTCTCTTACTTCAATCTTGAATGATCGGGTTTGTTTCAATTAGTTGGAGGGTTTTAATTTGCATTCCATATGTATAAGCTATTTAGCTATTAGGGAGTATGGTTGCTAAGTTAGTGATTTCCATCACCTCATCTCTTGTAACTTATCTACATGTGAGCAAGTTGAATTTTGGCATCCAAGATTTGGCCACATGAATTATAGAGACTTGAAAGTCCTTGATAGGTTGAATGTTGTGAGAGGCCTTCCCGGGAAGAAGGTTAAGGGAGTTTGTGGACCTTGTCAACAAAGGAAGGAAACCAAAGTGTGCACAAAAAGGGTAAATACATTTCCACCAAGGAGCCATTGGAACTGATGAGAATCAAGAAGCTTCACCAAAGGATCCATTTCATGTTCCAGTTGGGCCAATTACAAGGGGCAAGAGGATCAAAGAAGCATTTAATGGGGGCTGATTCTGGGTTGCTGAAGTCCAAGTTCAGTCCACATGAAGGCCAAATCCGGGCTGAATTTCGTGGGCCTCTACAGAGTGCATATGAAGTCAGATTGTCTATTATAAAATGTTTTCGAAAAGCCCAAGACGAGCCCTATAGATGTTATGAAGACTCCGTCATCCGTAACAGATCACAACAGGCCCATATTCGGTCATCTATCTTGTTGCGCGAAGACTTGAGCTGTACAAGAGCTGGACGCCGGGCTGAACTTCGTGGGCCTCTACAGAGCATCTGAAGTCAGATTGTCTATTATAATATGTTTTCGGAAAGCCCAAGACGAGCTCTACAGATGTGATGAAGACTTCGTCCTCTGTAACAGATCACAACAGGCCCAAATTTGGCTATCTAGTTTGTTGCGCGAAGACTTGAGCTAAGGAGTCCGAATTTCAGCATATTTCCTAATAAAGAGCTGATTATGGTGTGAGATACAAGCTAGGGTTGGAGGATTCCGAATTTTAGCATATTTCTTTTTTTTAATTATTTCCCAAATAAATAGTTGATTTGTTTCCCAAACAAAGTTAACCAGTTGCTAGTTTTTATTCTTTTACTTTCCTAATTGTAAGGCAATTAATTGCTGAATAGTTTATTTCCTTTTCTTTTGTCGTCTAGGGTTTAGATATTTTCTTAGTATTTAAAGGACGCATTGATGTATTATTTTAAAAAGATTAGACTTTGAATGAAATAAAATTGATAGAGAGTGTTTCTCTTTGGTTCTTCATTGAACTATGACTTATCAAGGTTCTACCTTGTGGCGTTCAAACCTTGACTTATCACTCACCTTCTTTCTCTTTCTTGAGTGTGGCGTCTACAACCTTCTTGATACCGTTGGTTCTTATCTCCATATAGATAATGGGTCACGGTCCTTTATTTTCTTTGTTTTTATAAACTTGAATTAGAAAACGATCCTTCATTACCATATATTGGTTCCGGGTCTCACTATTCTTGATGAGGTTCATATCAGGAACTCCTTTACATGGACCTCATGGGTCCCATCCAAACCGAAAGCTTAGGTGGTAGAAGGTATATTCTTGTGGTGGTTGATGACTTCTCTAGGTTCACATTGACCTATTTTATTAGAGAGAAATCTGAAGCTTTTGAGAAATTCAAAATGCTATATGTTAAAATTCAAAATGCGAAAACTTCTCATATTAAAAGTATTAAGAAAATTAGAAGTGATCATGGGAAAGAGTTT
Source organism: Acer saccharum (assembly GCA_030490815.1). NCBI lineage: Eukaryota > Viridiplantae > Streptophyta > Magnoliopsida > Sapindales > Sapindaceae > Acer > Acer saccharum. The sequence continues at coordinate 26,279,792 of CM059876.1, forward strand.
GGGCCGTGTGATGTTGCTTGGCACAATGTCCTTAGAAACCTTTAGGCTGAGGCAATCAATACGGCTTGTTATATAGGAATGAATATTTCCGGCTCGGGACTAAACAAACATCCTATGAGTTATGGAAGGTTAGAAACTCAATGTTAACTACTTCCACATCTTTGGAAGCAATGCTATACTTAATGACAAAGATCAACTTGGCAAGTTTGATGCCAAGAGTGATGAGGGTATTTTCATTGCATATGCACTTAAGCAAGGCCTATAGAGTTTTCAACTTAAAAACTCAAAGTGTTATGGAATCATCAATGTTGTCTTTGATGATTGTAAGCCCAAAAATGATAACCATGAGGAGAATGTTTGTGAAATTGATGACCTTCCTTTGAAAGAGAGTGGTGAGACTTCAAGTGATGTGAAGTCAAACCAAGTGAAGAGGGTGATCTACCTCTTAATAGAGATCTACCTTTGGAATCTAGTGAACCTGCTCCTTGAGTTAGGAAACTCCATGATAAAGATGATATTATTAGAGATGTTAATGACGGTGTTAGGACTAGGCGTCAAATAGCTAATTAAATTAGCTATATTTGTTACAACTCTCAAATAGAACCCAAGAAGGTTGATGAGGCCTTAAATGATGAGTTTTGGGTTCTTGCCATGCAAGAAGAGCTAAACCAATTTGAAAGAAATGAGGTTTGGACTCTAGTTCATAGACCTAAGAGTACCGATATCATAGGCACCAAATGGGTGTTTAGGAACAAATCCAATGAAAATAGCAACATTGTGCGAAATAAAGCTAGGCTTGTTGCATAAGGATACTCTCAAATTTAGAGTATTGGCTTTGAGGAGATTTTTGCTCCCATTGCCTACCTTGAGTCTATAAGGCTTCTCTTGTCCATTTCTTGTGTATACAGTTCAAATTGCATAAAAATGGGTTGAAGTAGTATGTCTTGACCCTATATGGGGAGCTTAAGCAAAAAGCAAAATTGCATAATCTTGCATTGTGCTACATTGAAATTTTATGCCTTTTTTTTTAATCACTTGAGATGATTGGTTGTACATGCTTTTATGTTTTTCCTCTTAATAAGTGTGCTACATTGCCTTTCTTGAAATCCACGACATATTTATGCTCAAACATGCATTTTTGGACTAGGAGATTTACTTTGGAAGTACTCTAAGTATTTTAAAATCTAAAGTCTCTATTTCTTTATTAGTTGAATAAGGTTACTATCATACGGGTATCTTACCCGGAAAAATCAAATAGGGTGTAAGAGTCACTTATGCCTTCTTTTACTTATAAATTTGGATATAGTTGCTTTTTAAAATGATTGCTTTTTTTTTAATAAAATTGGACTGATCTAAAGGGAAAATGAATTGCTATTTTTTTAATAAAAATGAATTGCTTAAAATATATATCCTTGCTTTAATTCATGACAAAGGGTGAAACTGGTTTGAATTCTTTTAGAAACCTTTGCTGTTTGCTTTGCCAAATACCATTGTTTTTGGACTTGAATGCAACATAACTTGCATGCAAAGCATTTTTTTTTTTTTTTTTTGGGTAAAAATAGTATAATAGAAAGAGAAAAGAATAAAATAGCATGCAAACATCTTTGTCACACATTTTCATAAAATATAACTCCTTTAATCTCTTACTTAATTGAGTTGTATAAAGTTGCTTATATAATTATGCATATAAGCTCTCCTTGCTAATGCTTACCTATTATGGGGACTCCCTTTGCCTATCTCATGACAAAACAGGGAGAAAGGTTGTGAGAAATAGTGTTTTCTTAGTATCACATTTAGGGGGAGTTGAGTTGAGAGAGAGTAACCCATTTTGGGATGTTGCCAAAGAAATAAGCCAATCAAAAAGTGAGGCATTTACAATCTCCCCATTTGGCTATTTCGTCGGCAATCCCAAAAAGGGGAAGACTCCTTTTTGCCTATCTCATGACAAAAGGGAGAGAAAAGTTGTGAGAATAGTGCTTTCTTGTATCCCATTTAGGGGGAGTTGAGTTGGGAGAGAGTAACTCGTTTTGGGATATTGCATTTAGGGGGAGTTGCATTACATTGCATGATTACATTTTTTTTTTTTGGTAAATAAATAGTATCATCGAAAGAGAGAATGTACAAAAACAAGGGGCATACCCCAGAAAACAAGAGCAAAAACAAAAGCTCAAACCAGTTCAACACATGAGCAAAACAAGAAGCAAGAGCTAAACAAGGGCTCAAACAAACAAAAACACAAGGCAAACAAATCAACTAATAGAAAATTCCACTTTAAAGCAACATTAGCTAATCCTTCAAGTTGATAGATAAAAGCCTACTACGAATAGTATCAAAACGGAACGGGTAACGACGATGCTGGTCTTATGAGGGCTCCCAAAATTCTATTGTTCCTTTCTCTCCAATAGAGTAAACCGCCACTGCAAGACAAAGCTTCTTAACAACAATGGAAGGAGATTTCCCCCTCCAACATTGAGAAGCCCAAGCAATAAACTAGGCCATCTCTGACCATTCCAAGGCCGGCCACACATATCCTTCAAATGAGACCATATGACTTTGCTATAAGCACACTCAAAGAAAAGGGGCATGAGTCTCAGGGAAAGCGAAGCAAAGAACACACAAAGAGTACCAACATAGGAGTATAAGGATGAACACGGTCCAACGTTGATAGTCTCCCTCTAATAGCTAACCAAAGAATGACGCTCATCCTTGGAATGTTATGTGAATACCACACAAGCTCAAACCAAGGAACCAAAGGATGAGGAGCCTTAAGACTAGCCATGGTAGAGGCTGCGGTGTAAATACCATCAAGTGTAGGAAGCCACTTAATACAATCCTCCAACTAGAATTAGGGTTGTAAGAAGGCATGTGGTTCTTGATTTCAAGAAGGTCAATCGACATAGAGCAAGGCCAAACCCACTGATCACTAAGAATAATAGACTGACTTTAGCCTTATTCGGAAGACCTGAGTTGTAAATTGCTGTAAGCTCCAATTTAAAATAATAGGGCCATCAGGATGCCAATTATCAACTACAAGGAAGTGCCGAGACCATTACCAATGATATGCTGAATCAAGGGACGAGCAATGGGACGAAGCTTGAGGAGCTTTCTCCAATTCCAAGAACACGTTTGAGGAGCTTTCACCTCCCAAATACTCTTGTTAACCAAAATGTAGGCCATTAATTCAAGGAAGAGCTTTTCCCACTGAAGGACCTGACCGCTTCATTGCCTACCACGGTGGCACTCCTATCAGTCCGACCCGCTTGTTAGGAACAAGGGCCCGCCCACTTTTAACCACCGCGCCTACTCTCAGACACGCTAGGATTAAGCATTGCTCGACCTTGAACCGGCCTTCCTCCTACAAGAATGCTTACGAAAAAAGGGTACCTGACCTAGTGGGGGAGCCCGCCTCCAAAGCTACGATCCGTCTGGTCCAGCTCCCGCCCCGTTATCCAATAGAAGGACCGCTTCTTCCCGCAGCGGACCAGCTCCCAGTAGCCAGCCTCGCCGCAGAGATCACTACCTCACCCCCCACAGCACCTCCTGCGACTCGAGCGGTCCTCTCTAGAAGAACCCTGGGAGCTCATTAGCGACTCCGCTCCGTAAGGGCTGACGCCAGCCCTTGCCTCCAGCTCACATGGATAAAGAGGGTGCTGGAACACCTGCAAGGCCCAATGTCACCCTTAATAAGAAACAGTAAGCACGACTGAGGAAAGACAGCAGCCGACGGTCGAGATCGCCTGCTAGCCCGCTACGTCAACGGCTGGATGACGTTCCATTTCAGCCCTAATTGAAGGTCAACTATCCCTTACATGCAGAGAGATGCTGGTTTCCTCAACAAAATACTTGCAGAAATGCAGCAAGCATGAAGAAGGAAATGGTGGAAGAAAGCACCTAACAGGTGTAGTGGGACAGGCGCTGACACTGTCCCCTGCCAGGCCCGAACCTTGATAACGACTTCCCACCGCGACGAAGACCCCTTGCGACCAATCAAAACTCGTGGAAACGCCACCTTTTCGCCACCTTTTACAGCAGCACGGTCGAGATCGCCTGCTAGCCACGCTACGTCAACGGCTGGATGACGTTCCATTTCAGCCCTAATTAAAGGTCAACTATCCCTTACATGCAAGAGGATGCTGGTTTCCTCAACAAAATACTGCAGAAATGCAGCAAGCATGAAGAAAGAAATGGTGGAAGAAAGCACCTAACAGGTGCAGTGGGACACGCTGACACTGTCCCCTGCCAGGCCCGAACCTTGATAACGACTTCCCACCGCGACGAAACCCCTTGCGACCAATCAAAACTCGTGGAAACGCCACCTTTTCACCACCTCGTGGAAACTAGGGCCCCCACCTACCAAACTGATGCTCCCGCCAAGGCAAAGCCAGGAGGGCACAATCCTGATCCTTGATTCCTTGTGACCGCCATTGTGGATAGGAGGGAACGATGGAGATTTAACCGGGGATTCCCGCCTAAACAGATGACCTCCACCTACCCCCATACCAGAGACACTATAAATGCCCCTACATCCCACAGAGGAAGGGGTTGGCCCTGGAAAACCGAAACACTCCGCCTAGTCAAAACTCCTACGTGTGTGTTTTACTTGGCTACTACCCCGCCAAGTCAAACTCCTATATGTGTGTTCTACTTGGCTACTACCCCGCCTAGTCAAAGCTCTTATGTGTGTGCTCTATTTGGCTACTATCTCGCCTAGACAAAGCTCCCATGTGCAACCTATTGAGTCATTTTCCTGCCTAGATTGAACTCTTACATGTTGTATTCCCATTCAGCTAGTAAGCCCTTTGTAATAGCCGGATGTAGTATATGAATTGATGTATGATGTACTCCATTGTTAAGTAATAAAAGGCACACCTTTCTACCCCTCCCAAGGTATACCAGTCGCACCACACATACTAGCACGCTACCTCAACCTCTGTACAGTACCGGTCCTGTTGTACAGTACGGTCCCTGGTAACCGGACCCAGGGCTTCCCTCGACCCCCCTGCATCGGGAAGAGGGGATCCACACTACCCAATCCGAACCAGCTGCGGTGCACCCGTACATCGCGGTCCAGGTTATCCCGTGGAAAACCCCAACGGATTTTTCAGGATAACAACTCTTATCTTTAAGGTGATGGGTTTTAATCCAAGTAGACCAGAGGTTATTGAACCATGCACTAGATTCCACAGATGCTGAATCATTAGAGCTTTATTCCAAGAAATGAGATCCTTGATGCCAAGACCACCCTCATTTTAGGAAGACATATATCATCCAAAGCAACTTTCGCCCCTTTACAATTTCCATCACACACCTTTCCACAAAAAGAGTAAAGCTTCTGCTCAATATTCCTCAGAACCTTTGAAGGAAGATAAAGGTGACTAGCCCAAATGACTTGAATACTAGACAAAACTGAGATAATGAGCTGCAACCGACCCGCATATGAAAGACAACGATTCATCCAAGAAGAAATTCTGGTCGAAACTTTAACCAAAAGAGGAGAGCAATCAAGATGACTTAACTTTGAAGAAATGATTGGAATCCCCAAATACCTAGGGAGTGAGCCAACATTGTAGCCAAAAATATTGATGAGCTGCTGCTACCTACTGTCATTATGCACCCTGGAAAGAAAAATATTACTCTTGGTCGGATTAGCTTTGAGGCCAAGAGAGAAGAGAAATCATCAAGAGACTTCTTGAGAACAATAGCAGAGTAGAACCATGACAAAGTATAATAAGATCGTCCGCAAAACAAAGGTGAGATAGCTTAATCTTATCACACTTCCAGTGAAATTTAAAGTGAGGGGAATCTTGAATGTGCTTGGCTAATAACTTAGTGAGAACCTCCATCGCAATAACAAAGATATAGGGAGACATAGTATCACCTTGACGTAGCCCCCTCTTACTATGAAAGAAACCAGCAAGCTCACCATTTATAGAAATAGAGAACTTAGGAGTTGTGATGCACGCTTTAACCCAGTTAATAACCTTCGAAGGAACATGAAAAGCAGCAAGGCTATAACAAGAAGTCCAATTCCACCGTATCAAAGGCCTTCATTAAAACCACCTTCAGAGAACACTTGGGAGAGCCATCATCTTTATGGTAATTCCTCATAAGCTTTTGGACAAGAAGGATATTATCACCAATCCATCTTCCAGCCACAAAAGCTGATTGCGGAGAGCTTATAATGTCAGGAAGGATGATCTTAATCCTATTTGCAATGATCTTCACGATGATCTTATAGAGAGTATTGCAATAAGAGATCGGTCTAAAGTCTGTCATTCTAGAAGGATTTGGAACTTTAGGAACCAAAGCTAAGATCGTTGTATTGAGCTCTTTGAGAAGATGACATGTTCAAAAAATTCTTGAACAGCATTGATCACGTCTCCACCAACAATATCCCACGTCTTTTTAAAGAAATGGGCATTAAAACCATCAAGCCCTGGAGCTTTATTAGGGTGAAGCGAGAAGCAAACCTCACGAATCTCTTCATTAGTGACGCCCCTGCTCATCAAAGCTTGATCATTTGAAATATGATTATGAATTAAAGTTTGAAGCATACCAGCTCTATTCAAGAGGGAACTGAGCAGCCAAGGATATTTTGAAAGTGGCGAATAGCCTCATTTTGAACAGGAACATCACCATCAATCAAAGCACCGTCTTCCCCCAAAATAGATAGAATTTTGTTTTGATTGTGTCTACCATTGATGGCCTTGAAAAAGTAGGACGAATTCTGATCCCCAGCATGTAACCATTGGATTCTTGACTTTTGCTTAAGAAAATCTTCCTCAGCTTGAAGAGCCCTAGTATAAGATTTAATAATATCCTCTTCTTGCAATCTAAGAGTATTATCAATGGGATTGGCATCAAGAAGACGTTGACACTCTTCAAGTGCTTCTTTAGCCTCATTTAACTTGACCGTCACATCACCAACCTGGTTCTTATTAAGAGATTTTAAACCCTTCTTGAGAATACGAAGCTTAGAGCAAAGCTTAAATTGCATGGTACCATGAACCTGTTCGTGCCAACAGCTCTAAACAAGAGGAAGAAAATCTTCCCTCTCCGTTAGAAAATTAAAAAACTTAAACGGGCAGTTCTTCTTTCTTCCTTGTAACCCAAGCTTAACCAAAGAAGGACTATGATCTGAGATGCTAGGGAAAGAAAAATAGCTTCAGAGTTCATGAACTTACCAAGCCAAGCATCATTAACAAGCACCCTATCCAATTTCTTAGAGATACAGTCATCATTACTCCGTTTGTTACACCAAGTGTGAAAAAAACCCAAAAAACTAGATCATCAAGTTCAGCAGCTTGTAAACAATCTTCAAATTCATCCATAGCAGCTGATCTTCTTAAAGAACCCCCACTAGTATCATGAACCCCTCTAGCAACGTTAAAGTCTCCAAGAACAATCCAAGGGGTACCAGCTGAAAGATTAGCACACATATTCTCCCAAAAAGCTCTCCTTGCTCTATCATCATTAGAACCATAAACAAAAGAGATTCTAAATGTGTCATTATATCAAGAAGACAAGCATGACAGTGGATAATCTGGTCGGTTTCACAAATTTTGCTCACTTTAAGAATTCTAGGGTCCTAACCAACCCAAATCCTTCCAAGGCTATGACTATTGTAGTTATCAAGCATTCCCATTCTTTGAAATAGATTTGATAACATTGGGTTATTAATAATTCTCACCCGATTTTCAACCAAGCAAACCAAACTAAGCTTTAAATCAATCAATCTTCCTTACCTCCAGTTGTTTAGGGGCAGCATTAAGACCCCTAATGTTCCAACAAGCGAGATTAATCATTAAGAGGTTGAGAAAGCATCACCTTAGCTTGCGAGCTATTATCCTTGCCTTAGCTTGTGAGCTATTATCATTGCATGATTATATTATTTGATTGTATTGGTTTATTTTCTTAAGGCAATTGCAAATGCTCTCGTTATAAGCACCTCACACACACTTGTTCTTGGAAGGTATCTTTCATGTTGATTGTGGTAGGTTGGAATTTTCTACAAGCTTTGGATTGACTCTAAGATGTTGAAGATTTAGATTAGGAGCTTTATTGTAATGTAGAAAATTTTGTTGACCAACCATCTCTTGTATTTGTGAGATTGCTTTGTTTGTAGTGGTTTTATCACGAAATAGCCAAATGTGGAGATTGTAAATAACTCACTTTTTTATTGGCTTATTTGGTTGACAAAATCAATGAGGTTTATAATTGTAAGGGTAGCATAGGTTTGAAGAACTCTCCTCAAATGCTATTGGACCTCATTGTGGACTTCAAGTGCTTCAAGAAAGGTAGCTTACTTGTCATGACTCTTAATTGAACACATTTAGTTGCACACACACACGCATCTCATGCATTTACATATCTTGTATATTTTTGTGTGTTTCATGATTGATGCTCATGCATGTTATTTCTCACTTAACACTTGCACACCATTCATATAGATTAGGTAAACCTTGTTGATTTGAAAAGAGATTTTTTCTCTTTGTCGCGGTCCGTACCACTTCGGGTACCGCAATTGGTTCCCTTACATGAACCACGGTTCTTGTCAAGTGTAGTCTTTGATAATTTTCACCGTGTATGCCGAGACTGGTGCAGTTGCCTTTGCAGCGGTCCCAACCACGTAGTTTGGTAGGAGAGTGACGCCGTGTATACCGTGGTGTGAACACTTTGTCCATACCACGGCATGCACTACAGTATGACATGTTTTTGCAGCTGTTTAGCTAAAACGTGGTCATTTCTTTTAGGGCTTCCTATATATATGCCTTTTTCTCTCCTTGGTCGACCTAGAACTTATAATTTGAGTTTCTTATTTATTTATTTATTTTGGTATCCGTGGGTGTCCGGGCTAGCTTGCGTGCACCTCGACTAATCCCACGAGGCCTTGAAGTTAACAGTTCGGTAAACCTCCAGTGGCCCCAAGAGAAACGTGGCTGCCAGGGATCGAACCCAGGACGTTTGAGTTTATGGCTCGCCCCAGTGACCAGCAGCACCACCCCTTGGGAGTTATAATTTGAGTTTCTTGAAAACTTGAGAGTGTCTTGCAAGAAAGTTATCAAAATTTGATTTTTATCAACCAAAACTCAAATACCTATCATCCATTCATGTTTCAAACATCATCTAGCATCATCTAGGTTGTGTTCTGATATGAACATCACGAAGAGTAGTGAGACTAGGAACCAATATATGGTAACGTAAGGATCATTTTCTAATTCAAGTTTATAACTACGAACAATATAAGGACCGTGACCCGTTATCTATAAGTGATAAGAATCAATGGTATCAGAAAGATTATAGATGCTACACTCAACAACTAGGAAGGATTGTGAGTGATAAGTCAAGGTTCGAACGCCACAACGTAGAACCCTTGATAAATATGAAGAACCAAAGAGAAAATTCTCTAACAATATTATTAATTCAATTCAAGTCTGATTACATAAGACCTACATGCATCCCTTTTATACTAAATATATCTAAGACCTAAAAAGGGAATAAATATTCGGCAATTAATGCCTTACAATCATGAAAGAAATAAAGACTAAAACTAGTAACTAGTTGACTTGCTCCTTATTTGGAAAGCTAAATTTGGGAACAAATTAGCCCTTTATTTGGGATACAAATCAGCTCTTTATTTTAAGATAATTAAAATAGAAATATGTTGAAATTGGATTCTCCCCTAATCATACGCCGCTCATAATGTAGGAAATATGCTGAAATTGGGTCTTCACGTGGGCCCATCTTGAAATGAGTCATTTTAGAATCAGCTCATATCTCTTAAATCAACCCATCAAGTGCTTATTTGATCCTCTTGGCCCTTGTAATTGGCCCAACTGGAACATGTAATGGATCATTTGGTGATGCTTCTTGATTCTCATCATTCCCCCTCTCCTTAAAAGGATTCAACCTCAAATCTTCACCGTAATGTTGTTGATAACATGCATCACAAAGGATGGTTCTCCCCTTTCATCTTTGTTTGATGAATTACCCTTGGAAGGCATATTTTCTCTCCTTTTGGTATAACCACCATGAGTTACATGCCTATCAAACTGTCATGGTCGCCCCAAAAGGATATGGCCCGCATGCATTGGCACTACAACACACAAGACTTCATCTTTGTACTTCCTAATGAAGAATGACACCATCACCTGTCTAGTCACCTTGATTTCTCCAAAATCACTTAACCATTGTAGCTTATATGGTTTTGGGTGCTTCAAAGTGGCCAAATTCAACTTTTCAACCAACTAGTGCTATCCACATTAGTACAACTTCCCCTATCAATAATCATGCTACAAACCTTATTATGGCATCGGGTGTGAAAGATATTATCATGTTGTACCTAATCATCTTTCTTGGTTTGCACACTAAGATCTCTTCTTGTGACCAAAAGCTCTCCATCCACCGGATACTCAATGTCACTTACATCCTCCAAAGGTGGTATTGACTCATCATCAGATTCACCTTCAGATTCGATGTCACCATCATCCTTCAAAATCATGACTATCTTGTTTGGACATTGAGGTGCAATAACTTGTTCCCAAACACTTAAGCATTTAATATCTCAGTTTCTAGAAGGTTGGGAATCTTCTTTACCTTGGTTTGGTATGCCTCCATCTTTGTGATCTTTGGAAGGTTCGGCCTTTGGCCTTGAAACTAGGCTAGTCATCCCTCTTGTTCCAATTCGGTTCCCATGATGAAGAAGAACCCGAATGTTGCCCAACTCATGTAGAACCCTTCCTCTTCAATCATTGTTCCAACCTCATATCCAACTAATTAAACTTTTGTATCATGGTCTTGTACAAAAATTTGAGATCTATCGTTTCTGGTACATTGTCGGACATTTTTTTTATAACCTGCAAAAAAAAAGTTAGTAAGCCTCACAAACACTCCTTCACGAGTTTACTCTTAATAATGATAGCACTCACACTCGTGTTTAACTAAATTTTAGCTTTTACCCTCTCTGATGAGCTCGCACTCTCTTGCCTTTTCCACTCTTTGTTCACTCTTTTTTTTTTTTTTTGATGTACCGGACTTAATCAAACTTTTTTTTTTCTAGTACGGAACTTGATCAGACTTGTATTATTTTTTTTTTTTTACCGGACTTGATCAAAAAAAATTAAGCAAAGTTTAAAAGAAATAAAAAAGGATAGATCAAACCTGATTTAGAACCCTAAGCTCTGATACCAACTGATATGAACCTCACCAAGAGTAGTGAGACCCGAAACCAATATATGGTAACATAAGGATCATTTTCTAATTAAAGTTTATAACATAGAACAATATAAGGACCATGACTTGTTATCTATAAGAAGACAAGAACCAATGGTATTCTCAAGGACTAGGAAGGATTGTGAGTGATAAGTCAAAATTTGAATGCCACAAGGTAGAACCCTTGATAAGTTCACAAGTTCTATGAAGAACCAAAGAGAAAATTTTCTAACAATATTATTTCAATTCAAAGTCTGATTACATAAGAACTACATGCATCCCTTTTATACTAAATATGTCCAAGACCTAAAAAGGGAATAAATATCCGGCAATTAATGCCTTACAATCAGGAAATAAATGGAAAATTAATGCCTTACAATCAGGAAAGAAATAATGACTAAAACTAGCAATTAGTTGACTTGTTCCTTATTTGGAAAGCTAAATTTGGGAAACAAATCAGCCCTTTATTTGAGAAACAAATCAGCTCTTTATTTTAAGATAATTAAATAGGAAATATGTTGAAAATTAGATTCTCCCCCAACCATACGCCACTCATAATGTAGGAAATATGTTGAAATTGGGTCTTCACGTGGGCCCATCTTGAAATGAGTCATTTTAGAATCAACCCATATCTCTTGAACCAACCCATTAAGTGCTTCTTTGATCCTCTTGGCCCTTGTAATTAGTCCAACTGAAACTTGCAATGGATCCTTTGTTGATGCTTCTTGATTCTCATCATGTTCTTCATGGGTTTTCTTAAACACACAAGACTTGGTAAGTAGAACATCATCTTCATCCATTCTTGTGTTATTGCTAAACAAGATATCTCCTTAATGACTTGTATCAAGATTAGATTATTATCTATATGTTGAGATTTTTGTGTTTTGTGTTGTGTGTTGGGCTTTGTTTGTGATAGCTATTACATCTAGGGTTATATTTGCTTATATAGCTAAGTTGTATGCATGTCATATAGCAATATGATATCTAGGATTGTTTCACTTGTTCATCTATGGCTAAATAAGCATTAAATGTTTTGACCTTGTATTTATGCATTTTGAATATTGTTCATATTCACATTAGGTTGCATTTATCTTCTTTTGAGAGTTAAGTCTTGTATTTACCATGGGTAGTTTACAAGCAAGAGCCTAGAATCACTATTAACGGCCTACGAGTAGCAAAGATGGATTAGTAATCGAATAGGTATGATGTGGTCAACCTAGATTGTAATCGTTTTAGCAAATAGTGGATTTGAGGGTTCGATTGGCAATGCCCGTGAGTTTTTACCCTCTTGGGGTTTTCTCACGTAAAACAAATCATTGTATCATTGCCATTATTTTCCACACTTACTTTACATGATGGTTTATGTTATACATTAGGGGTTTGTGATTAATATTGATTAACTGAAAAAGTTGGCGATTAATTTGGTTAAAACCTATTCACACCCCCCCCCCCCCCCCCCCCTCTCAGTTTACTTAGACACATAATAAAATATATATTTTCATGTCTAACTGTTCTTCCAATTCGATCGATGTTATCGTTGATTGGTAATACTGCACCTCGTAATGATCTTTTATCGTGCATACACTTAGAATTATGTACTAACAAAATGCCAACAAGTAAAAGACAATAATCAAAATATACCACAATATAACAAAACACAAATACTACTAAAGCAATCTAAACAAAATTAAACTCGCTGATCCTCGACAGTGGCGCCATTTGATGAAAGGCCTTTTTGTCGTTTAAATCATCCGTAAAAAAATTTATAAATCTCAAGTTGCGCTCAAAAATGCTTTTCAAAACAAGTAGCAAGTGGGTATCATTCCACAAGGATCGGTTGTTTAGCAATCAAATTAGACTCTAGCAATCAAAGTGCTTTAGAAGTAAAATGTGATGATTTGTTGGAAATTATAAACTAAATGCAAATAGCAATTAAACTAACTAAATGCAACTAAGATAATAAGAAGTGGTGTGAAAGATTATGAGATGAATGTGGGAATTGACACAATCACAACACAAATAGTGGAGAACCATTTTATCTATTTAAGAACAATTTGATCAACAAGAGCCAAATCTACCTCTTAAATGTGGATCAACTGTGATTGAGCTAATCCTCTACTACACAACTACAATGGTTGGTTTATGAGAGGGTTCACTCAAATACTAGGTTCTCAACTACACAACTACAATGGTTGGTTTGTGAAAGAACATGCTTAATCCCTGAATTCTTTACTACATAACTACAAAGGTTGGTTTGTGAGAAATTGCCTTTAAGCATAGATATATTTAAGATAGTTAAGATGGCTTGGATTGGTATTTTCTCAATCCACCTCTACCACTTTTTAGCCGTGATGTGTCAGATTGGTATTTTCTCAACACATCCCTCCAATTCAAGATAGCTTGCTTAGTGACCTAAATGTTGGTATCTCTACTCAAATTGAGAGTTGGTATTTCTACTCAATCTAAGGAAATATCTCCAAACTTGATTTGAGAGTTGGTATTCCTACTCAACCAAAGGGGATCAATGAAATTTAAAACATCAATTAATTTGACAATCAATCAATGAGTTGAGAGTTAGTATTTCTACCCAATCCAAAGAGTTAATCAAATACTTTTAAGATCAATAAATGGAACTAATTAATCAAGTACTTCTATAAATGGTCACCACCCACAATCCATGTGTAATTATATCAACTCCCACAAAGGAGATTAGCTACTCAAGACACAAATACAAAGATGAATTAAAGAAACAAGAGATAGGAAGAAACCCATTGGTATTTTGTGATCTTTTCAAGTCTTCTAGTTTCTCTCCTTCTTCAATGTGCAGAATCTTGAGTTCCTTGAGAGTGGAATTCAGGCTGTGGTGAAAGGAGGTGAAGTGAGAGGTGTAGGATGAGTCTTGGTGATGACATTTGGTAAGGAAATGAAGGTGAAAGTGTTTTGATGTAATAGAGTATTTCCTAGATCTAGATGAAGACATATTTCAGAAAATGTAAGTGTGGGGCGTGTGGTTAGAATCAGAAATGAATGTATATATAGGTTCCAAAAAATAGGCTTGAAAAGCTAATGTATGCAATTCTGACGCGCGAAGTGCGCGAGTAGTGCGCTGGTGTTTACCGACGCACACCTACTATCTGGACAAATGATGAACTTGGTTTCCGGTGCACTACTAGCTATCTGGGCACTCTTGAATTTGGGCTTCCGGTGCATTGGTACGTTCACTGGTATGGACCGATGCACTACCAACCATCTAGGCCCTCTTGAATTTGGCCTTCCGGTGCACTGGTACGTTCACTGGTATGGACCGGCGCACTACCAGCTATCTGGGTCCTCTTGAATTTTGGGCTTTTCGGTGCACTATTAGGTTCGCTGGTGTGGACCGACTAAGATCTGTAGCAGGAAGTGCGTTGGTAGTGCGCACAGTGACCCGCGCACTAGGGTCTTCATCCTCGCATTCTTTGGCTAGTTTTGCATCCGAAACACCCGCTTTCCATTCGCAATACCAGAATTACACCAATTGCTGCAATCACTACAAAAGAGCCAATGAGACACAAATAACACTCAAAAACGAGACAAAGGACATGGACTTGAGGGCCAAAATATACACAATTTTGGTACAATCAGCTATTTAGTGGAGTAACTCCGAGGCTAATAATCATGGAATATTAGTTAAAGAGTTTAATTAATATTTCTAATTATTATTAGAGCTCAAAACTGTGGGTCCATTAGGTCCCCTTACTAGCTCTTTATGATTAATGGTACAAGGGTCACGGTTAATTAATTGGATAGTCCAATTAATTGTGTTACGAAAGTGACACGAATAAATTCAGGGAACTAATTAAATAATATGATTATTTGATTAGTATATTTGAAATTATTAAAACATGTGTCTAAATTACCTAGATTTGGGGGGGGGGGGGGGAGGGGATAGGTTTAATCAAGTTAATTACCAATTTTTCTTTATTAGTCAATATTAAAAATCACCCAAATTTAAACAATACAATCAACTAAATTTAAGTGTGGAAAAACAATAAATTGCATGTTGATTGATTTACGTGAGAAACCCACAACTTGGAAAAACTCATGGGCTATTGTGCTAGCCACACACGGTCCTCAAATTCACTACTTGAATGAAGTTTACAACCTAGGTTGACCTCAAGTCAAACCATACTTGGTCACTAACCCTTTCACTCTACCCAACGGGCCTTTAATAGTGATTATATACCTACTTGCCTCTGCACTAAACCACTTAATCACAAGGCTTAACACCTAAAGAAGATAACACAACCTAAGTGAATATAAAATGCATAAATGCTAAGTCAACACATTTAAGCTTAACTATTCATGAATGAACATGTCAAATAATCCTAGAAATCATGTTCCTACATGTCATATATCAAACTTAGCTATACAGAATAAAAGCAATCCTAGATGCAATAGCTATCACAATACAATAACCTAATCAATCAACAGAAAAGCTCAACATATAGATAAAAGCTTAGTCTAGATGCTAACAATCATAAATGATCTTTTTTTTTTTTTTTTTGGTATCCGTGGGTGTCCGAGCTAGCTTGCGTGCACCTCGACTAATCCCACAAGGCTTTAAAGTTAACAGCCGAGTAACCTCCAGTACCCCCAAGATAAACATGGCTGCCAGGGATCGAACCTAGGACATCCGAGTTTACGGCTCACCCCAGTGACCAGTGGCACCTCTCCTTGGGATTAAACAAAATTTTAAAGGAAAAACACACTAGAATACTATGATACTATTTATTTACCCAAAAAAAAAATAACACTAGAATAGATGAA
>CM059876.1:26296311-26478479 GCA_030490815.1 Acer saccharum
TTGGAAATGCTTGGGGTTTGTAGCTCTCTTCGAGACCAACAATTTTGGTTTTTGAATCGATTGATTTTGAGTTCGTATGAGAGAGATATGATCAAAACAAGTAAACAAAAAAATGTAGAATTCTGATGCGAAAAACTTCAAGTGTTCTTCAAAAATTCTCTAAGTGTGGAGGGAAGGAGGTAAGCTTAAAAGGAGGGAAAGAGAGATTTTTTACTGAGCGAATCAAAAGCCACCACATCACCACCCCATGGGGGGCACGTGGGGCCCACGGAAGCAGAGGGCTCCCTTGGCCGTGGGGCCCACGGCCTCCCACACGGGCTGGCCTTGTGGCCACACGTGATTCCAACTCCTCTTGCACGCTCTGTCGGATCTTCAGCCCATATCTTGAGCATCCGACCTCCAATTTCGAATCTGTTTTTGGATTATGAACCGTGACTCCCTCATGCATGACTACGACTACTCAACTTTGAAAAATGGTTGAGAAATCATCTCGGAATCTGACGATGAAGTCAACACAACAAATGAGAACGAAAAGTAGCATAGTCAACTTGTTTGGACTCGAAACCTTATGAATGAGTAACCGAAACGACCGGAACTCAATAAGGCATTAAATAAGAGCATGTTCAAGTCCTAAACAAAAAATCCAGAAACAAATAAACATATATTCACACAAGCATGCCATATCAAGGAGATAGTCACAAATCATGCAATTTCACAATGTTTGTCAATACTAGATCAATGCATGAGCATGCTATGAAGTGTGTGAATGTGTTATACCAAATTTTTGAACCACGATGCAGGGACACACATGTATGAATTGTGTATGTGTGCGCTAACGCCTTGCAAGAGGATGGAAGTCAAGATTTACCTTTGACGATTTTCACCTCTTGAAGACGACTTTTGCACTAGACGTTGCTCTTCACTCTTTAAGCTTTCTTTCTTCAAATAATGTCCTAAGTAACAACTAATACAATCATAGAGTTTTTTGCAATGGAATTAAGCCAATACAAATCATAAACCTTATAGCCCTCACGAACAGGTTTGAAGCATGAGCAACGCCAACGACAAAAAAGGAAACTCCAATGGCGATAACCACCGCCAGGTCCCTGAAGCAATCGGAGTAGCAGGAGATGGAACGTCAATGATTGGAGAACAATTGGTAGTAACGGAAGAAACCAAGGTGGCTGATCCGGGAACCCTACAACACTTCCAAACCGCTCTGATGAACCTAGTCAGCAAGGCCAACAAATTAAGGCTCACGCTTCATATAGGCATGGGGATTTCTTCTCTCTATAACTTAACAACAAACATGCCTGGGGACCATCCATACGAGAGGCTACGGTCAGAAGTCCATATTGTGACCCCGGAGGCCCAAACGAAGCCATCAATAAAGCAAATACCTCAGGACCACCCTAAAACCTTTGAAAGAAGAAGACAGAGGAAACACAAAGGTTTTGAAAGTATACAAACATAGTTAAATAGCTTAAAGCATACCTAAAGGGGGGTGAATAGGTTTTTATGCTTTTTTCAATCCCTTGAACAAACTTACATTTGTTCTCAAGATAGCCTTACATACAACATATAAACCAAGAATTCATACATAGACAATATAAGCATGTGATCATTTAAGCATAGTCTATGTATATCAATTAGTTGCATGAGGTATAATAACATGTAAGGTTCACTATTTGTATTGGCTTGATTCCATTGCAAAACACTCTATGATTGTATTAGTTGTTGCTTAGGACATTATTTGAAGAAAGGAAGCTTAAAGAGTGAAGAGCAACGTCTAGTGCAAAAGTCGTCTTCAAGAGGTGAAAAACGTCAAAGGTAAATCTTGACTTCCACCCTCTTGCAAGGCGTTAGCGCACACACACACAATTCATACATGTGTGTCCCTGCATCAGTGGTTCAAACATTTGGTATAACACATTCACACACTTCATAGCATGCTCATGCATTGATCTTGTATTGACAAACATTGTGAAATTGCATGCTTTGTGACTATCTCTTTGATATGGCATGTTTGTGTGAATATGTGTTTATTTGTTTTCGTATTTTGTGTTTAGGACTTGAACATGTTCTTGTTTAATGCCTTATTGAGTTCCGGTCGTTTCGGTTACTCATACATAAGGTTTCGAGTCCAAACAAGTTGACTATGCTACTTTTCATTCTCATTTGTTGTGTTGACTTCATCGTCGGATTCTGAGATGATTTCTCAACCATTTTTCAAAGTTGAGTAGTCAGTAGTCGTGCGTGAGGGAGTCACGGTTCGTAATCTGAAAACGGATTCGAAATCGGAGGTCGGATGCTCAAGATATGGGCCGACGAACCGAGGGAGCGCGCGAGAGGAGTGTGAATCACGTGCTGGCCACTTGGCCAGCCCGTGTGGGAGGCCGTGGGCCCCACGGACAAGGGAGCCCTCTGCTCCCGTGGGCCCCACGCGCCCCCCACAGGGTGCTGATGTGGCAGCACGTGATTCGCTCGAAAAATTCTCTCCTTTGCCTCCTTTTAAGCCAACCTCCTTCCCTCCACACTTGTGCAATTTTTGAAGAACACTTCATTTCCCGCATCAGTTTTTCAACAATTTGTGCTTACTTGTTTTGATCATATCTCTCTCATACGAACTCGAAATCATTCGATTCAAAAACCGAAATTGTTGGTCTCGAAGAGAGCTACAAACCCCAAGCATTTCCAGAGGCATTTGACTTCGGCATTTTTCTCAGCTGGTCCATTTCCAGTCCGTGGTCAGTGTATGATTTTCAACTTCTTCTTTTTCAATTTCATCTTTGATCATCTATTGATTCTTTCCATTTGATTGATGAAATTTGTTGAGAAGTATATTAGATCACATGCTAGGGTTATTTGATCATTTGTTAATTGAGATTTAGCTTTGTGATTAGTCTTGAACATTTATGTGCTAAACTTGATTTATCATGAAATTGATTCTAGAAAATATATGTGTGATGTGCTTCATGTTATTTTCTATGTTTTATTTCATGATCTAAGAACTAGGTTTTTAGTGTGCTAAATTGAATATTGATACCTTTGTTCTTATTGATTTGCATGTCTTGATTTCTAGATAACATTTGTGATTGTGTGTTGAAATCATATTCTAGACTATCATTGAACATGTACATTTTGCTTGATTGATCATCTAGCTTAATTTGATTGTGCTTGCATCATTTGCATCACTTAGATCATTGCCTTGTGAAAGGTTGAAGTCTCTTGCAAAGTGAGTGAAGCTTTGTCTTGAGCAAGAAGTCTTGGCTAGGAAAGTGTTCCGGATAGCCAAGCAAGAAGTCTTGATTAGAGTCGGGAGGACTCGGATAGTCAAGCAAGAAATCTTCCTAGAGACGTGAGCGTCTTGGATAGGAAGTTGCTTTCTAGAGGTGTAGGACATATCTCGGATAGGAAGTAGGCTTGGTAGTTCACTTGCCCGAGGGTAGATTAGGAGGTGATAGCTTGAGCGGATATCATGTGTTGATAGCTTGAGTGTGTAAGTCCTTTTCGTATAGTGGATTGCTTTGCCGGTGGTTGTGGTATCAACCCGTGGATGTTTCCTCTTTGAGGTTTTACCACGTTAAAATCATTGTGTTCAATTTTGCTTTACTTTCTTTTATCTTCCATATATTACATTGTTTGCACATCTTGTAAATTGATTAACTCTTGTCTTAGTGAAATCAATTCATTTGCTAAATCTTATCAAGTGTGCATTTTGCTTTGTAATTTTCCGCATTATTTTTAATTGGAAGAATTTGGAGCCTATACCTATTCACCCCCCCTCTAGGTATATTTACACTATATTGCTTAAGGGAATTTCATAACACAAAAAACTCAATAACAAGAAATACTTGTATTTCAATTATTTGTTCAATGTATTACAAGTATTAACAAATATAACAATACACAAAGGTAAACACTATACAAAAGAAATATATATACAAATATGATCAAATGAATTTGTTCACAAATCACACTTTACAAAATCTTGTTCCAATATACATCACAAGTGAATAATATGCAACAAGATAACAACATACACATAAACAAATATAAGAGATAGAGATGGGAAGAATTAACACAAAAGATTTTTTAACGTGGTAAAACCTACAATGAGGAAACATCCACGGGTTGAACTACTACCATTGGGTACTATATATATTGGATGACAGATTAGAAATTCCCCAAAAGTGACCAACCTATGATCTACTCTCTATTAGAGTCTATGTCTACTCAATCCCTATTGGAAGATACAAAAACCCTCAATGATGCGAAACCACCATATATTGGACTCCATACTAAACTAACATCGTTGGATGATTAGAAATTCCTCAAGCATGCATACACATCCCATGTACCACACTCTATTGGAGTCTATGTCATACCAAACGCCCGGGCCTACCAATATTGTAGCCAACTCCCTATCCAAGGCACTCATGCCTCTAGAGAGCCTCCCTTGCATAGCTATCTGAACCTTCCTGATCCTAGCCATGACTTCTTGCTTAATTATCCAAATCATCCTGACTCTAGTTAAGACTTTTTGCTTGGTTATCCGAACGCCTTGTCCTAACCAAGTCTTCCTTGCTTGACTATCTAGACACCTTATCCTAGTCAAGACTTCATGCCTTTTACAAAGACTTCCTAGTGTGATCATGTGAATGCAAATGATACAAACAATCAATTCATCATAGAATATGTGATCAATACATTCTACGGAACAACTAGACCTAAACATGTGAGAACACAAGTAATATATTCTAGATGCCAAAACATGAATTAAACCTTGAGCATGTGAAAAACACCTAACACAAAAGCTCCTAGTTTCATTCGCACAAATAACACTTGAATAAATCATAATCATGAAGCACATATTCAAGATGTCACAAACATACACAAAAATGCTAGAATCATAAAATGTATTCAATTAATATTCTAGCCAAAGATTTAGAGCAAGGATATAACGATAAATCAATTAAATCCTAGATGTCTCTAAAAACACATATACAAGTATTAATCCTAGATATTATCAATCAAAGGATCAAAGCACATTTCAAAGATTATTAATCATAAAATGATTCAATTAAGTCACAAATAATCCTAGATATCAATCTAATCACAATACAACTCTCAAATATGTAAAAAAAACCTAGAATCCAAGAAACTAGTTCACATATGTCTCTAATTAGACTTTTGATTAGGATTGAATGTGAAGCTATCTTTCTCAATAGCATTCACCATACATATACATACATATAGAAGAAGAAAACCCAAGCAAATTGAAGGTTATAAAAGAAGAAATCTCAAAGATATGACAACTACCTTGCAATCACGAGCTGGTTCAGTTTTGATGGTGAAACCACTCAAAAACTCGATCAAACAGCTTCAAGACCACTTAGAAAAGGTAGAGTACTAGAATACGAACAATCTCCAACTTGAATCAACTAATTCTGACTTCGTATGAGAAAGTTATGGTGTTTGGAAGGTGAGAAAAAGTTAAGAGAAAATTATGGTATGAGATTTTCTAATTTTTTCTTCTTCAAATGAATGGGAGGGAAATGGAGAATTCAAAAGAGATGAAAGAGAGGGAGAAACGGACCAACTAGCTATTGCCAAGTCACTAGGCACGTGTGGCACACATGGGCAGAGGAGTGTGCTAACCGTGTGGCACATGGCCTCCACACGTGGCCACCAAGCTTGGCCGTTGGCCATGCTTGCTTCTCTCATGCACCGTTCGTGTTTTTTGGCCGTATCTGGGCCTCCGAACTTCGATTTTGAATCCATCTTTGGATTACAAATCATGACTCCCTCATGCACACCGACTACCAAACTTAGATAAAAGGTTCAGAATTCATCTCGAAAAACGACGACGCAGACAACTTAATGAATGAGAACGCAAAGTAGCATAGCTACATTGTTTGGACTCAAAACCTAATGAATGAGTAACTGAAATGACTGTGTTAGGTTTTTGGTTTGTCTTGGCATATATTCCATATCAAAATGATAATTATCTTGTATTGTTTAGTGGTCGTTATCATGATGATACAAAGCTTCAAGGAAAGACTCGGCTACGGTTCATGCAAGGTGGTGGTTTGTTAAGGGGAATTAGCTTCATTGCTCTTCAAAGGTATAATTGACCTCATTCCTCTTACAAGGCATATGCACACACACACAAATCATTCATGAGTGTCCTTGCATTATTGTACACCATTTATATAACACATTCACATGTTTTAGTATGCTTATGCATTTTAGAAATGTATGTTTTAAGACTATGTCTAGGAAATGGCATACGTGTGTGAACTTGTGTTTATTTGTTTCTATTTTATTGATTTTGGACTTGAACATGATCTATTATGATTCCTTATTGAGTCCTGGTCATTTCGGTTACTCATTCATTAGGTTTCGAGTCCAAACGATGTAGCTATGCTACTTTGCGTTCTCATTCGTTGAGTTGTCTTCGTCGTCGTTTTCTGAGATGAATTCTCAACCTTTTGTCAAAGTTTCATAGTCATTGTTGTGCATGAGGGAGTGACGATTCATAATCTAAAGATGGATTCAAAATTGGAGTTCGGAGGCCCGGATACGGCCGAAGAACGCGAGAGGAGCAAGCATGGCCATTGGCCAAGCTTGATGGCCACGTGTGAGCCACGTGTGCCACACGACCAACATGGCCCTCTGCCCACGTGTGTCACATGCGGTCCACATGTGGTGCTGATGTGGCACATGCTGGTTGGTCGATTCCTTCTCTCTCTCTCTTCCTTTTAAATATTTTCATTCCCTCCCATTTCATTTCAAGAAGAAAAACTTTGAAATCTCACCAGAATTTTCTCTCCAATTTTTCTCACCTTCCAAACACCATAACTTTCTCATACGAAGTCAGAATTGGTTGATTCAAGTTGGAGATTGTTTGTAATCGAGTCCTCTACTTTTTCCAAGTGGTCTTGAAGCTTTTTGATTGATTTTTGGAGTGGTTCTACCCAGAAAACCGAATCAGTGACGCACTCCGGACGTACCTCTAAATAAAAATAATGCTAATGGTACTTGCGATAAAAAGAAAGATGAGTGCGCGAGTCTATAACCCTCCGCATGTGTATGGATCGTTGTCAAGTATAGCAGACACAAGTAAGGGGTTATCGTTCCCACGAGAACTCTAAAAGGGGGTAAACGGATTAATAGAAGTGGAATAGATCTTCTCTACTTTAATTGAAAATATTAACTACAAAGTAACACGATTAAACTTGAAACTAATTATAGCACGGTGTGTATAAAACTATCTAGAGGGGGGGTGAATAGATTTTACGCTTTTTACCCAATTTTTCGTGTTAGTCAAAATTACGAAATTACCCTCAAGATAAAATAAACAAGCAAGTGTAATATGGTGCGGAAATTAAATTAACACTTGATTTTTACGTGGAAACCCTCACAGGAAAAACCACGGGCTATGTAAGTAAGCCACACTCGAACCTCGAATCCACTAAATGTGCAAACGATTACAACCTAATCCCGGAAGTAATCACACACCTACCTAATCCCGGTATGAGTGAACCTAGTCCGATTTTGCTTGCGATCTAAGCAACCTAATCCCGATTGCTACACACAAGACTTAGCTTCTCTTGAAGAGAATACAACCCTAAGTGAATATGTGAAAATATCCAAAATGCAACATAGAGCAAGGGAAACCCTATATGCTTATCTAAGATGATTAATATGCAATTAAGAACAATCCTAGATATCAAAACTAAATGACATGTCAATTAGTTTAGCTAATCAATATCAAGCACAAAACCTAATATGCTAGCACAATACAACTTCTCAAACATACATCATACTAATCTCAATCTTGTATTCAAGGAATATAAAATCACATACAAGTAATTAAATTGAGATTGCTAAATAAGAGAAACACAAAATATGTAAGATATTAGTGAAAAGCTTACCAAGCAAAGTATGATGAAGAATCCATGCTAGATGACATCTAGATGATCTAAGATGATGCTAGATGATGATTGATGATCATGAAAAAGTGTTTGAGTAATTAAAAATGAGTTCTTTGTGTATTTTTCTTGTCTTGAAAAATATCCTAAGTATGAAGCTTGAATATGAACTCTTGTAATTGACCTAAAGTCAAAGTGGCATATATATAGGAGGCCAAAACAAAGTGTGGTCGTTTTGATAAGTTTGCCTCAAATTTGCCTTGGGCGCTCTACGTAGAGCGCTTTGTAGAGCCCCCTGCTCTGTTCTCGCGAGAAAACAGAGGGGCGCTCTACGTAGAGCGCTTTGTAGAGCGCTTTGTAGAAGCGCCCCTACAGCACTCGAATTAAATCGATCAGGTCTGTACAGCGCCCAACGGGGGCTGTTCGTAGAGCGCTTTTGTAGAGCGCTTTTGGGAGCGCCCAGTGCAAAAATGCAATCCTAAGTCTAAGCATGACAAGGCAATTGGATATGCAAGATGCAATCAAACTAACATGCAAGAAGAGATGTTAATGAGCATTAAGGCACACAAATAAGACACACAACATACAAGGATTAAATATATGCATGAGTTGTGAGTGTGTGCAACTATCTCTTCAAGACAAGTAAGCATTTAAAGTATTACCTTTGGTGCTTGTCAATAGTGAGGTCTTCAAAAAGGGCCTAAGCAATAACAACAACATCTAAGCTACCCTTACAAAGCATCCCCACATATGGTTTGATCACGAAATAAGCCAATTAAAAACAACGGGAATCCTAACAATCTCCCCATTTGGCTATTTCGTGACAAAACCACCACTCACATTGATTCCTCACAAAGAATTAGAAACTACGGGACTACAATGATTATCTACATTACAAAGAGATAAGAAAATACAACTTCAAGTCTTCAATCTCTTGTAGAACAATCAAGCCCTGAAAATAAAGTTTCTAGCATTTCCAATACAAGTAAAGTGTGAGATTAATCATATGAGAACAATAACAAGCATTTGCATTTAAAATTTAGGCACAACATTATGAAATGTATGTGTATGCAATGCTCCCCCTCAACGGGTTACTCCCCCTCAATGTATATTCTCCCCAAAGTGCACAATAGCTTCTATATTTTGCAACTCCCCTTACCATATCCTACTCCCCCTTTTTGTCATGATATAGGCAAAGGAGTAGTCCCTAACCGGGTCACTCATAGCAACGAGAGATAGAAGCATGCAAGATTTGCATATACATATAAGTCACTTTATGCACTTCAATTAATTTGAGAGAAACAAGGAGATTTATTTGAGAAAATGTGTGAATCCAACATGCTTTGCATACAAGACATATAGCATTCAAGTCCAAAGTACAATGGTATTTGGCAAAGCAAATGACAAAGGTTTTTAATAAGAATTCAAACCAATTTCACCAATGTCATGGGAAAAGTAAGGATATAGAGATTATTGATTTCAAATTTAAGAGTAACTATATCCAACTTTATAAGCGAAACATGGCATGAGCGACTTTGCACCCTATTTGATTTTTCCGGATAAGATATCCGTATGATAGTAGCCATGTTCAACCAATAAAGAAAGAGAGACATTTGGAATGTAAATTCCTTTGAACGGATACAAGATCCTTTATTCATTTTGAGTCTCATAAGCTTTCACACAAGTTTTGCATTTTTAAGAATATGCAATCATTAATTCATGCTTTTCATGTGAGCATGTTGTATGAATTTCATGCTTTTTCATTTATCTTTAGCATGTTATTAAAGAATCATCATGTCATGGAGATAACTATAGGTCATTCACATCATACTTCCTATGTAAATCTCCTAGTCCAAAAATGCATGTTTGAACATAAATATGACATGGATTGTAGACAAGCAAGGTTCACACTTATAGAATTGAAAACATATATACATATGTACAACCAAGCTTACTCAAGCAATCAAAAGAAGAGGCATAAGTTATTTCAAATTTTTTGCAAGTTACAAGAATGCAAAATAGCTCTCTTTGCTTGAGTTTCCCCATATGGGGTCAATCATAGAACACATCACTCCACAAGACATATCCCAATAGATCTACTAAGAGTTTTAAATCGAGTAGCATCTAGAGGTTTAGTAAATAGGTCCGCAAGTTGATCATTAGTACCTACATGTTCAAGTACTATGCATTTATTTTCAACAAGCTCTCTAATAAAGTGATGGCGGATGTCAATATGCTTAGTTCTAGAATGTTGCACCGGATTCTTGGAAATATTAATAGCACTCATGTTATCACAAAAGAGAGTGAGAGTACCTTGGTTGAATCCGTAGTCTACTAGCATTTGCTTCATCCATAGGAGTTGTGTGCATCCACTCCTCGCGGCTATGTACTCGGCCTCGGCCGTGGACAAGGAAATCGAGTTTTGCTTCTTGCAAAACCAAGACACCAAGTTGTTGCCTAGAAAGAAGCAACCGCCGGATGTGCTCTTCCTATCATCACAATTTCCTGCCCAATCCGCATCACTAAAGCCAACAAGACTAGCATTAGTGTCAAAAGAGTACCAAATCCCATAGTTGGATGTCCCATTCACATAGCGAATGATCCTCTTCACGGAAGAGAGGTGGGACTCCTTAGGATCCGCTTGGTACCTAGCACACACACCCACACTAAAAGATATATCGGGCCTACTTGCGGTCAAATAAAGCAAGCTACCTATCATGCCCCGATATAGAGTTTGTTCCACACTTTTACCACTAGCATCCTTGCTTAGCTTCAAAGTGGTACTCATGGGTGTATCACAACGTTTGGCATTCTCTAAACCAAACTTCTTCACTAGGTTCTTAGCATATTTGGCTTGGGTTATGAAAATCCCATCATTCATTTGCCTAATTTGCAAACCTAGGAAGTAACTTAGCTCACCAACAAGACTCATCTCAAATTCATGAGACATAACATCAACAAATTGTTGGACCTTGGTGTTGTTGGTGGAACCAAACACTATGTCATCAACATATATTTGAGCTATGAAAAGCTCATCATTGTCTCTCTTGATGAATAGTGTCTTGTCAACACTACCTCTTGTGTAGTTATTGTCAACAAGAAATTGAGTGAGGCGCTCATACCAAGCCCTCGGTGCTTGTTTCAACCCATATAGAGCCTTTTTGAGGCGATAGACATGGTTGGGGTGGTGAGCATCCACAAACCCCTTGGGTTGTTCTACAAACACTTCCTCTTGCAAGAAGCCATTGAGGAAGGCACTCTTGACGTCCATTTGGTGCAATTTGAACTTGTGCACACAAGAGATGGACAAGAGAAGCCTAATGGACTCTAAGCGGGCAACGGGAGCAAAAGTCTCCTCAAAGTCGATACCCTCAATTTGAGAGTACCCTTGTGCTACAAGTCTAGCCTTGTTCCGCACTATGTTGCCATCCTCATCGGATTTGTTCCTAAATATCCATTTGGTGCCTATGACATTAGTGGTCTTAGGCCTAGGAACTAGAGTCCAAACCTCATTCCTTTCGAATTGGTTTAGCTCTTCTTGCATGGCAAGAACCCAAAATTCATCATTTAAGGCTTCTTCAACCTTTTTGGGTTCTATTTGAGAGGTGTAGCATGTAAAGCTAATTAGATTAGCTATTTGACGCCTAGTTCTAACACCCTCATTAACATCTCCAATAACATCCTCTTTGTTATGGAGTCTTCTAACCCATGGAGCGGGTTCATTAGAGTCCAAGTTAGGAACTCTAGTACTAGGTTGTGTGACTTCATTAGATGTCCCAACATTGGGAGTCACCATAACCCTCTCCAAAGGAGTGTCATCCTTTAAAACATCCTCCTCTTCATGGTCTTTGGACTTGAGCCTTGTATCATCAATGATAACATTCGATGATTCCATAACGGTTCGAGTCTTCAAGTTGAAAACTCTATAGGCTTTACTATTCAAGGCATAGCCAATAAAGATACCTTCATCACTCTTAGCATCAAACTTGCCAAGTTGATCACGGTCATTTAAAATGTAGCATTTGCTCCCAAAGGTGTGGAAGTAGCTAACATTTGGCCTCTTGCCTTTCCATAACTCATAGGAGGTGTTTCTAGTACCGGACCTTAGGAACACTCTATTTCCTATATAGCAAGCCGTGTTGATGGCTTCGGCCCATAGGTTCCTAGGGACATTGTTGCTAAGCAACATCACACGGGCCATCTCTTGGAGGACCCTATTCTTCCTCTCAACAACTCCATTTTGTTGAGGTGTCCTAGGAGCCGAAAACTCATGGGAGATGCCTAGGCTATCACAATAGCTTTCAAAAGAGGCATTCTCAAACTCCCTCCCATGGTCACTTCTAATCCGTTTAATGCTTCTAATGTTAGAATTCATTTCATTTTGCAATTTAGTACAAAGCATTTTAAACTTATCAAAAGTTTCGGATTTTTCTCTAAGAAAATATGTCCATGTAAATCTAGAGAAATCATCAACACAAACAAAAATGTATCTCTTTCCACCTAAGCTCTCGGTTTGCATAGGACCCATGAGATCCATGTGGAGAAGCTCTAGGGGCTCCTTGGTGGAGAGATACTTGCCCTTTTTGTGCATGCTTTTGGTTTGTTTTCCTTGTTGGCAAGGTCCACAAATACCATTGGCTTTCTTCCCAAGCTTAGGGAGGCCACGCACACACTCGAACTTTCCAAGGGTTCTTAAATCCCTAAAGTTCATGTGGCCAAGTCTTTCATGCCACAACTCAACTTGCTCATCCATGGACACATTGTTTGAGACTATTCTAGCTTCAAGACAATAACAATTGTCGCTAGATCTCATACCTTTCAATAAGGTTTGTCCATCGGGCTTTAGGATTGAGCAATCATTTTTACTAAACAAGACGGAATATCCTTCATCACTTAGATGTGAAATGCTTATTAAATTGGCTTTCAAGCCATCAACAAATAAAGCATCGGATAAGGAGGGTAAACTGGGAATGGAAATGGATCCTTTCCCTACAACCTTCTTTTTGGATCCTATCACCAAAAGTGACATATCCACCTTCCTCCATAACAAGAGTCTCGAAGAAACTCTTGTTTCCCATCATGTGCCTAGAGCACCCACTATCCAAATACCAAAAATTAGAAGAATTTGCCTTCAAGACTATTTGTGCAACATGGCAAACATTTTCATTCTTTCTAATCCACTTAGCAACAATTTTAGCTTTCTTAGTGGTCTTTGGTACATGTGCTCTATTATTCCTAGGATCATGCAAATTAATATTATCATTCCTAGGAACATGCATCATGGCTCTTTTCTTTTTCTTCTCTATCATGCTTCTAGTTTTGCACATTTTTATATAGCGAAAGCATTGTGGTCTAATATGACCAACAAATCCACAAAAGTGACAAATAGGAGTAAAATAAGGAATCATACCTTGTCCTTGTCTTTGTGGATGAAGGGGTCCATTGCGTCTTCGTTGTTAAACCGGTCTAGGTTGCTTCCAAGCTTGAGGTTGCATGATAGGCCTCTTTCCTTTGTGAGCCATTTGAGAAGGAATATTGGCTTGAGGAACCCTAGGGGGTTGAGCTTGAGGTTGCCTTCTTGGCCCCATCTTCACTTGAGCATTTGAACTTTGTCATATTTCTAACTTTTTCTTAGGAAGTTGCACAAATGAAGTTTCTTCTTTCTTCAAGCTCTTGACAAATACGGTCTTGTTAGAGGTTGAGATCTTCTTGCCATCTTCATACCCAAGACCCCTCTTATCACATGGACTCTTTCCAACACCAAGCATATGGTCAAGCTTCTTGGTGCTAGAATCCATCCTAGTCATAGATTCTCTAACTTTTTCAAGCTCCCTCTTTAGACTATCCTCATTCCTCCTAGATAAGACTAACTCCTCTTTTAGCTTATCTTCCATCTTCTTGAATTTTTCCACTTGTTCACTTAAGTGGTCATTATGAGATGCAAGCTCAAGATTTTCTTCCCTTAACATCTTGATCTTTCTTGTGCTCTTGATTGCTAAATCATTAAACTCGGCATGATATTTAGCAAACTCCTTTTTCTCCATAAATCCATTCATGGAGTTAGAAGAGGAATCACTTTCTACTTCACTTGAGTCATTTTCCTCTTGACTCATTTCCTCTCTCTCACTAGCACTTTTGCTTTTATGGGAGGAGGCAAAAGCTAGGAGATTAGCCATGAGCTCTTCATCATCCGAAGACTCATCTCCCTCATAGGAGTCATCACTACTTCCACTCCAAGTGGCGGCCATCACTTTCCCCTTTTTCTTCTCAACATGATTTGCACAATCGGGGGCAAAATGACCTATGCCACCACACTCGAAACATCGGACCCCTTTCCTTTCGGTCCTCTCTTGCCTAAGTTCAAAATTCTTGAAAGAACCCTTTTTCTTCAAATCTTGTCCTTTTGATCCAAAGTTCTTTCTTCTAAACTTCATAACCTTGTTGAACCTTTTTACAAACAAGGCAAGGTCTTCATCCGAGTCAACCTTCTTTTCCTCCTTTTCATCCTTGTAGGTTTTTAAAGCAATTCCTTTTTGCTTTTTAGTGGGTGTGGAGATAGGCCCCTTCCTAGACTCATAAGCTAGAAGTCTCTCAATCACCTCACTCGGCTTCATATCCTTATAACCACTATTTCTTCTAAAGCCGTCACCTTCGATTCAAACCTATCGGGTAGAGATCTCATAATCTTTTGCTTGATTCTCCTATCCGAATATGGATCACCAAGTTGATGGCTTTGGTTGACTATATCCATCAACTTGATCTCGAAGTCGTTGAAGCACTCATTCTCCTCCATCTTAAGCGTCTCGAATTGAGTTTGGAGGACTTGAAGCTTGGAGTCCTTCACCACTTCGGTTCCCTCATGTGCAATCTCTAGGATGTCCCAAGCCTCCTTAGCTATCCTAGTATTTTGAATCAACTTGTATTGATTTTCGTCCATGGCACACAAGATGGCATGCAACGCCTTCCTATTCCACTTTGAAGCATCAAACTCTTGCGCGTTCCATTGCGCCTTAGGCTTCAAAACATCTTCTCCTCCACCCGTGGGAGTCATCATAGGGAGATCATATCCGTCTTCCACCGCCATCCATGCACGGTCATGAATTTGGCATATGTAGGATTCCATCTTCCCTTTCCATTGGGAATAGTTCAAACCGGTAAGAAGTGGAGGCCTTGTGCTAGAAGCACCTTCGTTGCTACCACCGTTTCCACCGTTTCCACTCATAGTGTTTATGAATGAATGGAATGAATGCAAATGTATGAATGATCAAAAATCACACAAAATGCAAAACACACCAAAATAAGCAAGGATCACCTATGTATGTCTAGGAACCCGCTCTGATACCAATTGAAACTAATTATAGCACGGTGTGTATAAAACTATCTAGAGGGGGGGTGAATAGATTTTACGCTTTTTACCCAATTTTTCGTGTTAGTCAAAATTACGAAATTACCCTCAAGATAAAATAAACAAGCAAGTGTAATATGGTGTGGAAATTAAATTAACACTTGATTTTTACATGGAAACCCTTACGGGAAAAACCACGGGCTATGTAAGTAAGCCACACTCGAACCTCGAATCCACTAAATGTGCAAACGATTACAACCTAATCCCGGAAGTAATCACACACCTACCTAATCCCGGTATGAGTGAACCTAGTCCGATTTTGCTTGCGATCTAAGCAACCTAATCCCGATTGCTACACACAAGACTTAGCTTCTCTTGAAGAGAATACAACCCTAAGTGAATATGTGAAAATATCCAAAATGCAACATAGAGCAAGGGAAACCCTATATGCTTATCTAAGATGATTAATATGCAATTAAGAACAATCCTAGATATCAAAACTAAATGACATGTCAATTAGTTTAGCTAATCAATATCAAGCACAAAACCTAATATGCTAGCACAATACAACTTCTCAAACATACATCATACTAATCTCAATCTTGTATTCAAGGAATATAAAATCACATACAAGTAATTAAATTGAGATTGCTAAATAAGAGAAACACAAAATATGTAAGATATTAGTGAAAAGCTTACCAAGCAAAGTATGATGAAGAATCCATGCTAGATGACATCTAGATGATCTAAGATGATGCTAGATGATGATTGATGATCATGAAAAAGTGTTTGAGTAATTAAAAATGAGTTCTTTGTGTATTTTTCTTGTCTTGAAAAATATCCTAAGTATGAAGCTTGAATATGAACTCTTGTAATTGACCTAAAGTCAAAGTGGCATATATATAGGAGGCCAAAACAAAGTGTGGTCGTTTTGATAAGTTTGCCTCAAATTTGCCTTGGGCGCTCTACGTAGAGCGCTTTGTAGAGCCCCCTGCTCTGTTCTCGCGAGAAAACAGAGGGGCGCTCTACGTAGAGCGCTTTGTAGAGCGCTTTGTAGAGCGCCATCAGAGAGGTCGCTCTACGTAGAGCGCTTTGTAGAGCGCTTTGTAGAGCACCCCTACAGCGCTCGAATTAAATCGATCAGGTCTGTACAGCGCCCAACGGGGGCTGTTCGTAGAGCGCTTTTGGGAGCGCCCAGTGCAAAAATGCAATCCTAAGTCTAAGCATGACAAGGTAATTGGATATGCAAGATGCAATCAAACTAACATGCAAGAAGAGATGTTAATGAGCATTAAGGCACACAAATAAGACACACAACATACAAGGACTAAATATATGCATGAGTTGTGAGTGTGTGCAACTATCTCTTCAAGACAAGTAAGCATTTAAAGTATTACCTTTGGTGCTTGTCAATAGTGAGGTCTTCAAAAAGGGCCTAAGCAATAACAACAACATCTAAGCTACCCTTACAAAGCATCCCCACATATGGTTTGATCACGAAATAAGCCAATTAAAAACAACGGGAATCCTAACAAAACTATAGAGAAAGATATTGTAAACAAGTGAGATACAAGGGAAAACGATAGAACATGAGTGTTTGCATAATCATCCATCAATACAACTTTAAGCACTATTTATCTATCTAGTATGTGACCCCAATTTAAAAAGTCTTTAGCAAGATAACCAACATCTACTCATCCCAAGATGTCAAAGGATGCTTAGACTAGATTTCTTAATTCAAAAAGGGCTAGTGTCATTAATGAACATAGTAATGAACAAATAATGAACACCAAAAAGAAAAGTGAAGGAGTATAATAATGTTTTGGTCAAACAAGTTATTTCTACCCAACCACTTAATAAAACATTGAATGTTATTATGCAAGGAATTCTTGCATTGAATGTGTTGGTCACACATTAATTGCACATACTTAAACAAGATAGAATAAAATATAAATAGTCAATTGATTTAGATCATAGTTAACAACTCATGAGCATCAATCCCTCACATCTCAAGAGAGTTAGCTACACATCATATTAACTACAAATAAAGGTAACGAAAAAGAGAAAGTAATACAACCCATAAGCTTGGATGAAATCCTTGACTTTTGCTTGCAACCTTCTTCTTTTATCTCTTTCACAAGAGTTCTTTGATCCAATCTAAAACTAAGAAACTATTTGAGTTCTACAAAGTTGAGAGTATCTAGTCTATAAAATATCTCTAAGTCTTCAAAATTACACTAAAAAATATCTCTCTCTATATCTCTATATTTAGGTTAATCTAGATATTATGTATATATAATGTATGAAAATATCAGGCTGAAAAAGAGGTGGCCGACTCGAATCTGCGAGTTCTTTTTGAAATGTGCGAGTATGTGCGAGCAGTAATGACCTCGCAGCGTAAGCTAGTGCTTGACCAAGCTCGCAGTTCTCCTCTCACAGTTGGTTCTGGGTTTTTCTCAAATCTGAAATCTGCGAGTATGAACTCGCAGTATTGAAGTCACAATTTGGATCAACTAGGCTGGTCTTACAGTCAAGAGGTAGCAGTTGCGTCTAATGTTGGACTACGAGTTATGCTCTGCTAGAAGGTACTCACAGTGTGGTCTGGAACTGATTAGGAAACACGACCTGTGAGAACGTTCAAGCAGCGTCACATCGCGGCATCTTCTGGAGAAAATGTGCAAGGTTGGTCCTGCGATTACGTACTTGCAGATTCCCAAATTCTTCCAAATACACCCTTTTTCCCTCCAATTTTCCAATAAGGGCCAAAAATCACTTTGGTAGAGGAAAATACCTGAAAACACTAATAATCACTATTAAATATTATAAATACCTCAAAAATGGAAAAAAAGGGAGGAAATAATCGCTCAAAACATAGACATATTTAGAGCGATCAATCAGCTCGTGCGATTAAGGTAGTGTTCATATCTTTGAGATTTCTTCTTTTATAACCTTCAATTTGCTTGGGGTTTCTTCTTCTATATGTATGTATATGTATGGTGAATGCTATTAAGAAAGATTGTTTCATAATCAATCTTAATCAAAAGTCTAATTAGAAACATATGTGAACTAGTTTCTTAGATTCTAGGTTTTTCACATGCTTGAGAGTTGTATTGTGATTAGATTGATATCTAGGATTATTTGTGACTTGATTGAATCATTTTATGATTGATAATCCTTGAAATGTGTTTTGATCCTTTAATTGATAAAATCTAGGATTAATGCTCTAGTATGTGTTTTTAGAGTCATCTAGGATTTAATTGATTTATCATTATATCCTTGCTCTAAATCTTTGGCTAAAATATTCATTGAATACATTTTATGATTCTAACATTTGTGTGTATGTTTATGACATCTTGAATATGTGCTTCATGTATATGATTTATTCAAGTGTTATTTGTGTGAATGAAACTATGAGCTTTTGTGTTAAGTGCTTTTCACATGCTCTAGGTTTAATTCATGTTTTGGTATCTCGATTACATTAGTTGTGTTCTCACATGTTTAGGTCTAGTTGTTCCAAGGAATGTATTGATCACAGGTTCTATGTTAAATTGATTGTTTTCATCCTTTGCATTCACATGATCACACTAGGAAGTCCTTGTAAAATGCATAAAGTCTTAACTAGGATAAGGTGTCCGAATAGTCAAGCAAGGAAGTCTTGGTTAGGAAAAGAGGTCCGGATAACTAAGCAAGAATTCATGGCTAGGATCGGGAAGGTCCGGATAATCATGCATGGGAGGCTCTTTAGAGGTATGAGTGCCTTGGATAGGGAATTAGCTTCTATATTGGTAGGCCTAAGAGTATGGATAGACATAGACTCCAAAAGAGCGGGGTACATGGGATGTGTATGCACTCTTGAGGAATTTCTAATCTACCATCGATGTTGGTTTTGTATGTTGTCCAATAAATGGTTGCTTCACATCATTGAGGGATTTCGTACTTTCCAATAGAGTTGGGTAAACATAGACTCCTATAGGAAGTTGATCTAAGATTGGTCACTTTGTGGAATTTCTAATTTACCATCCAATATATATAGTACCCAATGGTTGTAGTTCAACCCATGGATGTTTCTTCCTTGGAGGTTTTACCACGTTAAAAAATCTCGTGTTAATTCTTTTTATCTCTGTCTCTTATATTTGTATTTGTGTATGTTGTTGAAAGTTCTCAAATAAACTAGGTGTGTACTAATATATCAATCTAGAGGGGGGGGGGGGGGGGGGGGGTGAATAGATTTTAGCTATTATTACCCAATTTTCGCATGCAAGTCAATATGACGAAAATACCCCTACTAGTCAAAAATACAAGCAAGTGTAATATAGTGCGAAATTTAAATAACACTTGATGTATACGTGGAAACCCAACCACTGGGAAAAACCACGGGCTGTTTAGTGCGCCACACTCGAACCTCGAAATCCACTAATTGAAATGGAGTTTACAACCTATGTAGACCTCGTCTAACACTCCGGTCAATAACCCCCCACTTCTACCACGCGGGCCTTTAAAAGTGGCTCTAGTCCAATTGCTTGAGGCCTAAGCAATCTTAGCCTCAAGACTTAATTCTCTAAGAAGAGATTATGCAACCTATGTGAATATGTATGAATATTCAAATAACAAACAAGGCTAGAGAACCTTAGATGCTTATCTAGGATGATGATATATTCAATTAAATCAACCCTAGATATCAAGAGCTAGATGACATGTCAAATAGCTTAGCTAATCAAGATTAATCAAAAACCTAATTAGCTATCACAATACAACACTCAATCAATTCATCACAATTAATTCTCTATTCTTGTATTTATCATATGATTAAAAACATACAAGTAAATTAAAAGAGAATAGCTTGATAGTAAAAATACTAAAATAAGATGAACTTAATCAAAATCTTACCAAGCAAGTTGTGATGATGCAAACCCAATCATGGATGCTTTCTATCTAGACATAGAAGATGCAATATGAAATTTGATGCACAAAGGATTTTATTTGAGTGGTTAAAGGTGAGTTCTTTTGTATTTTTCTTTGCTTGAAAAATGTTCTAAGTAAGAAATCTGAAAATCAACTCACTTGATTGACCTAAAGTCAAAGTGGCATATATATAGGAGGCCAAACCAAAGTGTGGTCGTTTTGATAAGTTTGCCTCAATATTTGCCTTGGGCACTGTACGTAGAGCACCTCTGTACAGCGCCCCCACTCTGTTCTCTCAAGAAAACAGAGGGGCGCTGTACGAACAGCGCTTTGTACAGCGCTCGTACAGCGCCTTCCAAAATTGAATCAGACCTGATGCATTTAAAAATGCATTTTCAACCAAGTCAAGATGGGCACTGTACGAACTGCGCTTCCAACAGTGCTTTGTACAGCGCCTGTCACTATGTATGAAATCTTAAGAACATGCATGGCATGGCATGGCATTGGTCATACAAGATGCAATCATGTAAAGCATGCAAGAAGAGATGTTAATGAGCATTAATGAGCACATAATAACAACACATACACAACATACAGGAGAATGAATTATGCATGAGATGTGAATGTGTGTGTGCAACTAATCTCTTCAAAGCAAATTAAGCACATAGAAGTTTACCTTTGGTGCTTATCAACCTTAAGGACATGAGAGGGTCTTGAGCTTGAATATCAATCACTTAAGCTACCCTAACATACAATCCCCAACACGTGGTTTGTCCACGAAATAAGCCAATCAAGATATGGGAATCCTTACAGTTGTTATCTTGTTGCATATTATTCACTTGTGATGTATATTGAAACAAGATTTTGTAAAGTGTGATTTGTGAACTAATTCATTTTGATCATATTTGTAAATATAATTCTTTTGTATATTGTAATTTTTGTGTATAGTGATATTTGATTACACTTGTAATACAATGAACAAATATTGAAATACAAGTATTCTTTATTGTTGAGTTTATGTGTCCTTATACCTCATACAACTAATTGATATATATAGACAATGCCTAAATCATCATATGCGTATCTTGTCTATGTATGAATTCTTGGTTTTATGTGTTGTATGTAAGGCTACCTTGAGGGACAAACAAAAGTTTGTTTAAGGGATTGAAAAAGGCGTAAAAACCTATTCACCCCCCCCCCCCCCCCCCCCCCCCCCCCCCCCCCCCCCCCCCCCCCCCCCCTTTCTAAGTATACTTTAAGTTATTTAATTACGTTTGTATACTTTCAGACCTAGACTCAATAAGGAATCATATGAGATCATGTTCAAGTCCAAAATACAAGAAACACAAACAATTAAACACAAGATCACACATGTATGCCATTTCCTAGTCATAGTCTTAGGACATGCAATTCTACAATGTATGACAATTTGAGTTCAATGCATGAGCATACTAAAACATGTGAATGTGTTATATAAAATGTGCACAACCATGCAGGGACACTTATGAATGATTTGTGTGTGTGCCTATGCCTTGTAACAGGAATGAGGTCAATTATACATTTGATGAGCAATGAAGCTGATTCCCCTTAACAAGCCACCACCTTGCATGAACCGTAGCCGAGTCTTTCTTTGAAGCTTTGAATCATCATGATAACGACCACTAATCAATACAAGATAAACACCGTTTTGATATGGAATATATGCCAAGACAAACCAAAAACCTAACAGGTTTACTAGACAACACTTGATTTTTACGTTGTCTAGTTTAGGGAATTTTCGTAAATTTGACTAAACGCGAAAATTGGGTAATAACGATTAAAATCTATTCACCACCCCCCCCCCCCCCTCTCTAGATAGTTTTATTCACACCGTTAATTATTCCTTTCAATTGGTATCAGAGCAGGTTCTTAGATATACTTAGGTGATCCAAGCTCATTTTTGGTGTGTTGTGCATTTCTTTTGAGAGATTTAAGTCTTGTGTGATATGTATTTTTGACTTGCTAAGGGTATTTTCGTAAAATTGACATGCACGTGAAAATTGGGTAATATCGTTTAAAATCTAT
The DNA here is from genome assembly GCA_030490815.1 of Acer saccharum. Lineage (NCBI taxonomy): Eukaryota > Viridiplantae > Streptophyta > Magnoliopsida > Sapindales > Sapindaceae > Acer > Acer saccharum. The sequence goes on from CM059876.1 coordinate 26,318,560, forward strand.
TCACCCCCCCACCCCTCCCTAGCTTTATAAAGAAAACACACCGTGCAATATTTCATTTCAGTAACGGTAGTTTAGATGTTGTTGTTATTGCTCAAGCCCTTTGAATACCTCGTCTTGATAAGCATCAAAGGTAAATGTCTATGTGCTTACTTGTCTTGAAGAGATAGTTGCACACACTCACAACTCATGCATATGTTTAATCCTTGTATGGTGTGTGTCTTATTTGTGTGCTTTAATGCTCAAATATCATCTCTTCTTGCATGTTAGTTTGATTGCATCTTGCATTGCCCATTGCCTTGTCATGCATAACTTTAGGATTCTTGCTTTGCAAAGGGCGCTGTTCAAAGCGCTCTACAAAGTACTGTTCTGAACAGCGCCCCTCATACCTGATGCAAAATTGGACAATTAAATGCATCAGGTCTGATGGTTTTTGGTTGGGCGCTGTACGAGCGCTGTACAAAAGCGCTGTTCGTACAGCGCCCCTCTCAGACCCGAGAGGTCAGTTTATGGGCGCTGCACAGGCGCTGTACAGAAGCGCTCTACGTACAGCGCCCAAGGCAAATTTGAGGTAAACTTATCAAAACGACCACACTTTGGTTTGGCCTCCTATATATATGCCACTTTGACTTTAGGTCAATTAAGAGAGTTCATATTCAGATTTTATACTTAGGATGTTTTTCAAAGAGAAGAAAAATTCCAAAAACTTATTTTTAATTACTCAAACACTTTTTTCTTGATCATCAATCATCATCTAGCATCATCTTTGATCATTTAGATGTCATCTAGCATAGATTCTTCATCATACTTTGCTTGGTAAGCTTTTCACTAATATCTTACATATTTTGTGTTTTTCTTAACAAGCAATCTCATTTTATTACTTGTATGATTTTCATATATCTTTTGATACAAGATTGAGATTAGTGTGATGTATGTTTGAGAAGTTGTATTGTGATAGCTAATTAGGTTTTGTGCTTAATCTTGATTAGCTAAACTATTTGACATGTCATTTAGTTGTTAATATCTAGGATTGCTTTAATTGCAAATTCATCATCTTAGATAAGCATATAGGGTTTCCCTTGCTCTATGTTGCATTTTGATATTCATATATTCACTTAGGGTGTTATTCTTTTCATTGAGAAAGTAAGTCTTGTGTGTAGCTTCCGGGATTAGGTTGCTTAGATCGCAAGCAAATTAGACTAGGTTAACTCATACCGGGATTAGGTAGGTGTGTGATTACTTCCGGGATTAGGTTGTAATCGTTTTACACATTTAGTGGATTCGAGGTTCGAGTGTGGCTTACTTACTAGCCCGTGGTTTTTCCCGTGAGGGTTTCCACGTAAAAATAAAGTGTTATTTAATTTTCGCATTTTATACTTGATTTATTGCTTTATCTATTTAGGGGTAATTTCGTAATTTTAACTTAACACAAAAATTGGGTAATAAGTTTAAAATCTATTCACCCCCCCCCCCCCCCCTCTAGATAGTTTCATACACACCGTGTTATAATTTGTTTCAATCTATAACAGTCAATAGATAATAGTTTTTTCATTATCAGGACAATCGAAGAGTCTATCTTAATCCTGAGATAAATGATGGACTTATGGTTGCAAGTGGTATCATTTCAGTCATCAATGAGTACAATTATATAGCATAGTCTATCCTCGATAGTTTCGTGATATTCATTTGTTAATCGATAGAGGACTTCATTTATAGATATGGACATCGTGGCTCTATTTATTAAATGTGAGTAGAATATCATCATATGGATGTTTTGAGATTTTGGATATTAAATCTTAACGTTGAGTTTTCAATAGTGACTATTGAAAGATGACTTCTGGACAAGTCATAATATATATCCAAGTTCAAAGTGTGGTCATATGAGTAAATATGGTAACTTGGAGAGCTATAGGCGATCTATGAGCTCTTGGCGATTATTGATATTCTTCACGAGGATTCACTATCTCCTATAAGATTGTCTAGGGTATGAATGAGAATCATTTACTTATTCCATCTTTATTTAAGAGTGCAATTTTAGTTCTTTAGTGGAATGAACTAAAATTAATAGATTGAATCTAAGTGAATCATTTGTTGATTGTGATTGGGTTATGTCTATTGGAGCTTAAATTTAGATAGGCCCGCCAAGATCCCCAATCCACACGGACTTGCATGAATCACTTGATATATTCTACCGGACTAATTTATGGGTCCATCTAGAATTGTATTAAGACATGTGGGCTTGTTTCTTTTAGTAAGAATAGGCCTAGTTCACATATGGGCCTTTTAATTAAGGTCCAATGGATTGAATGAAATAAGAAAATAATATATGGCCCATGTATATGTATATGGGGCAGCAAGACTAATATAAAAGTCTAATATATTATTTATTTCATTATTTGATTAAATGAAAATTAATTAATTGATTAATTAATTATTGAATTGAAAATCAAAATCTTTTTCTGACTAGGAAATATGTTTCTTAATAGTATACTATTGTGGTAGTATAATAAATATAAAAGACTTTATTTGGTAAGTAGACAAATAAGGGATTTATTTATCTAGTCAAATAAGGAAGTCTTTTATATAGTCACAAATACACTAAAGAGTTAGATTAGGGTTTGGAATTCTATGGAAGTCTACCTAGGGTTAGGATTTAAGTCGAAAGACAAATCCTACATGGTAAAGGATTTCGGCCACAATATATGAGATATATATGGCAATTGGCCGGAGATATATATTGACTTATATATTTAATAAGTGGCATGCAGTATTACATATATATATATATACTTATATAGATTATATAATTGCATGCAGAATTCGTGATATATTTATTTATAAAGCATGCAGAATACATGCAGCAATATATTTGTGATATGCATGGCTACTGGTCGCCTAATATATATAGATATATATGCTTAATAAGGCAAGTAGAATTCACACCTAACATATATTATATATTGAGAAAAGAATTCGGCTAACCCTAAGGTCTTGGACTTGAGAGTTTTTTCTTTTGCTAGAGAAAAATAGAATCCAACTCTTAGACTAGTGTGATTTTCGGCCAAGAGGAATAGAGAGAAAAGTTTGTTCTTACTTCGATAGTGCACTAGTTACTTTTACATCAGAAGGTTTTGTGCACAATTTCGAATAAGGTTCACGCGAGTTTCGATCTAAAGATTGTGAATTCAAAAGTGACCGGAACATTCTTTGTTGTCTCTTGGAACTTGTTATGACTAACGAAAAAGAAAAAGTTTTGTTAATCCATCCTCAGGTACACAATTCAAAGAGAAGGGAGACCACGCTCCTAGGTGATTCACGTTTGTGATTAGATTGGAAGATCTTGCAGATTACCATCGACGCAATGTCAATCGGATCACACGACAAAGGTATGATATCTTTAGTATTATATGTTAATTAATTAGAGGGTTAAGGTTCAAATTATGGAAAAATTTTAAACTATACTAAACCTTTTTTTTTAGTCTCGCTTCCGCTGCGTGCACTTGATTTTTTCTCTACACACAGTTTCTTGCCCAATCCGCATCACTAAAGCCTACAAGACTAACATTAGTGTCAAAAGAGTACCAAATCCCATAGTTGGATGTCCCATTCACATAGCGAATAATTCTCTTAATGGAAGAGAGATAGGACTCCTTAGGATCCACTTGGTACCTAGCGCACACACCCATACGATAAGAAATATCAGGCCTACTTGCGGTCAAATAAAGTAAGCTACCAACCATGCCCGATATAACGTTTGTTCCACACTTTTACCCCTAGCATCGTTGCTTAGCTTCAAAGTGGTACCCATGGGTGTATCACAATGTTTGGCATTTTCTAGACCAAACTTCTTCACTAAGTTCTTAGCATATTTGGCATGGGTTATAAAAATCCCATTATTCATTTGCCTAATTTACAAACCTAGGAAGTAACTTAGCTTTGTAGGGGAAAAATACCGTAGTACACGCAGCGGAAGCGAGACTAAAAATAGATTTAGTAGTTTTAAAATTTTTCCTTTTTATGAACCTTAACCCTTTAATTAATTAAGCATACATATAATCAACAAAAGAAGAATACCTTTTGTCGCGTGATCCGATTGACTTACGTCGATGGTAATCCGTAAGATCTTCAATCCTAGCACGAACGTGAATCACCTAGGAGCGTGGTCTCCCTTTTCTTTGAATTGCAAACCTGAGAATGGATAAACAAACTTTTCTTTTTCTTTTGTTAGTCTCAAAACAATCAAAAGAAGACTAAGATTATTCCGGTCACTTTTGAGTTCTCAATCTAATGATCGAAACTCGCGTGAACCTAAATCGATGTTGTACACACAAGCTTATTGATGAACAAGCAATTAGTGTACCATCAAAGAATAATCTATTCATGGTGTTTGGAAGGTGAGAACAAGTTGAGAGAAAATTCTGGTATAAGATATTCTAATTTTTCATCTTGAAAAGAATGGGAGGGAATTGGAGAATTTAAAAGAGATGAAAGAGAGGGAGAAACGGACCAATCAAGTGCAGCCACATCACCCAGGGCCATGTGGGGCATGTGCCACATGTGGGCAGAGGGCTGCTTTGGCTGTGTGGCTCACGGGCTCCACACGTGGCCACCAAGCTTGGCCGTTGGCCATGCTTGCTCCTCTCGTGCACTGCTCACGTTCTTTTACCGTATCAGGGCCTCTGAACTCCGATTTTGAATCTGTTTTCTGATTACGAATCATGACTCCCTCATGCATAATGAAGACTACAAAACTTTGACAAAAGGTTTAGAATTCATCTTGAAAAACAATGACGAAGACAATTCAACGAATGATAACGCATAGTAGCGTAGCTATATCATTTGGACTCGAAACCTAATGAATGAGTAACCGAAATGACTTGGACTCAATAAGGAATCATATGAGATCATGTTCAAGTCTAAAATACAATAAAACACAAACATATATGAAACAAATTACAGGTGTGTATAATATTATCTAGAGGGGGGGTGAATAGATTTTAACCCTTTTTACCTGGTTTTTGTTTTATGACAAGTTTACAAAAATGCCTATAACTAGTCAGTTTAAAAAAACAAGTGTAATATGGTGCAGAAATGTAAATAACACTTGATGTATACGTGGAAACCCTCAACAGGGAAAAACCACGTGCTGTTATGTGCACCATACACGGACCTCGAATCCACTAATTGTAATAGAGTTTATAGCCTAGTTTGACCTCAACCTCTCACAGCCTATAACACCCTACTACTACCCGCGGGCCTATAAAAGTGGACCTCGTCCAATTTGCTTATAGCATAAGCAATCTTAGCCACAAGTCTTACTTCTCAATGAAGAGATAAAATGACCTATGTGAATATATGATGGTATTCAAAGATTAAACAAAGCTAGGGAACCTTAGATGCTTATCTAAGATGATTAGATGACAATTAATGCAATCCTAGATATCAATAGCTAAATGACATGTCATAAAGCTTAGCTAAACATAGATTAGGCAATCCTGTGAAGCTATCAAAATACAACTCTCAAACAATCAATACACTAATCTCAATCTTGTATCTAACATATATTCTAATGGCATACAAGTGATAAATGAGATTGCTTGTTAAGAAAGACACAAAATATGTCAGATATTAGTGAAAAACTTACCAAGTAAACTGTGTTGAAAATCCCATGCTAAAATGACACCTAGATGATGAAGGATGATGCTAGATGATGATTGATGCACATGGATAAGTGTTTGAGTAATCAAAGATGATCAAAGAAGAAATCTTGAATAAAAATCTCTCTTTGAAAATGCTCTCAATTAAAAATATGATGTTAGAGTCATTAAATTGACCTAAGAACAAAGAGGCATATTTATAGGAGGTCAAATTGAAGCTATGTCGTTTTGGACAAAATCAGTTGTCGCCATTTGTCTTAGGGCGACATCATGGCGACGTAAATTGTGACGCCTGATGCAACAAATAAAATCTTCTTTGTCGCCATTTTTTTTCAGGGTGACACTTCATGGCAACATTATACCTGATTGAATTTCAAGAATAAATTTCTTTGTTGCCATGGCGACACCATCAAAGGGCGACACCAACAAAAGGCGACAATGCCCTATTTCCATTTTGTGCACAATGTGCAAGTGTGCAAAGTGGTGTGCAATATATATATTTATAAAGCAAGCTGAATGCGTAAGAGAAATATATATTTTAAGAGGTGTGCAGTTTTTATAAAATAGGCATATAGATATATTATTTTGGGCAAGGAAGATTTGCGACCAAGATTTATATATTTTTGTGCAAAGAGAATTCAGGAACCCTAATGCTTACTTGAGAGTTATTTTTCTTTTGCTTGAGAAAAATAAAATCCAACTCTTAGATTAGTGTGAGAATTCGGCCAAGAGGAAAAGAGAGAAAAGTTTGTTCTTATTTCGATAGTGCACTAGTAACTTTTATATCAAAAGGTTTTGTGCACAATTTCGAATAAGGTTCACGCGAGTTTCGATCTAACGATTGTGAATTCAAAAGTGACTGGAACATTCTTTGTAGCCTCTTGGAATTTGTTGTGACTAACGAAAAAGAAAAAGTTTTGTTAATCCATCCTCATGTACACAATTCAAAGAGAAGGGAGACCACGCTCCTAGGTGATTCACGTTCGTGATTGGATTGAAAGATGTAAGGATTCCCGTAGTTTTTAATTGGCTTATTTCGTGATCAAACCATATGTGGGGATCATGTAAGGGTAGCTTAGGAATGTGTTCAAGCTCAAGGCCCTTGCAAGTGTTAAGCACTCCAAAGGTATATGTTTAGTGCTTAATTTTCTATGAAGAGATTTAGTGCACACACTCACTTAGCATACTTGCATTTGTGTGCATTCTCTTCACATGTCACTTATCACACTTGCACTTCTTTGTTATATTTTTATGTGTGGATTTGTCCATAGATGAGTTCCGAGCGATTCGGAGACTTGTCTATATGTTTTGGATGATTTCCGAGACATTTGGGACATTCCGTGTTTTTATCGGAAACCAAAATTCAATTCCGAGCTTAAATTGAAAGGTTATATAATTTTCCATATTTATAATTGAGTTCAGGTTAATTTTCCGAAGACGGAATTGAATTCCGAATTCCGAGTTCAGAACTGGACTGAAGGCTTTGTGTGTCATGATTGCAACACAAAGAGAAGTGGCATGTGATGGCTTGTGTGTGTGGCATCTTTAGTTCTTTGCCCCGTGGGCCACGCCACACCCACGCCCACTTTGCTGCTCTGCCCGCGTTGTTGCCACGGCACTTTATATATATATATATTTTTAACCTTTTTTGTTTTGTTGCTCTGATTGTGTCAATTGTATATATATATTTATATATGTGCCGCCTCTGCTGTTTGTATACATTATATATTATATATATTTTCCTTCACGTGCATCAATTTTTTTTGACTCTTGCATATATTATATATTATATAATAACAAGTGCTGCACGCCTGCACCTAACTTTTGTCTTTTATATATTATATATATATATATATTAACGTTTTACACTTTTACATATATTAAATATATATATATATATATATCTCTAAAAAAAAACGATGGCGTTTTATTTTGTTGTCTTTGAAGACCTGATTTTTTTTTTTTTTTTTTTGTATATATACATACTTTCTTCTTCATTTTTTTGAACAAGGAAAATATACACACTTTGAGAGAGCAAAATATCTTCAAGAGAAAAATCCCCAAGAACTTGTCTTTAACTCTCAAAACCCATTTTCATATGCATCAAAATATCATCTAAGCATTTTCTAGCATAGTTAGGATGTTTACTAGCATGGGTCTTGGTCAACACACTTCCCTTGGTATGTTCTTCACTATTATCATTTATAATTAGTGTTTTATTTATCAAGGCATCTCTTTTATTATTTGCTTGTTCTTAGATTAAAATCTAATATTCAAAATAGAGATTGTTGTGTTGACATGATTGAGTGTTGTATTGTGATAGCTAATTAAGTTTTGTGCTTAATCTTGATTAGCTAAACTATTTGATTGAACATGTCATTTAGTTTTTAATATCTAGGATTGTTCTAATTGCATATTAATCATCTTAGATAAGCATATAGGGTTTCCCTTGCTCTATGTTGCATTTTGGATATTCACATATATTCACTTAGGGTTGTATTCTCTTCATAGAGAAAGTAAGTCTTGTGTGTAGCTTCTGGGATTAGGTTGCTTAGATCGCAAGCAAATTGGACTAGGTTCACTCATACCGGGATTAGGTAGGTGTGTGATTACTTCCGGGATTAGGTTGTAATCGTTTACACATTTAGTGGATTCGAGGTTCGAGTGTGGCTTACTTACTAGCCCGTGGTTTTTCCCGTGAGGGTTCCACGTAAAAATCAAGTGTTATTTATTTTCCGCATATTTTACTTGATTTATTGCTTTATCTATTTAGGGGTAATTTCGTAATTTTGACTAACACGAAAAATTGGGTAAAAAGCGTAAAATCTATTCACCCCCCCTCTAGATAGTTTTATACACACCGTGCTATAATTAGTTTCAATTGGTATCAGAGTGGGTTCCTAGACATACATAGGTGATCCTTGCTTATTTTGGTGTGTTTTGCATTTTGTGTGATTTTTGATCATTCATATATTTGCATTCATTTCATTCATTCATAAACACTTTGAGTGGAAACGGTGGAAATGGTGGTGGCCACGAAGGAGCTTCTAGCACAAGGCCTCCACTTCTTACCGGATTGAACTATTCCCAATGGAAAGGGAAGATGGAATCCTACATATGCCAAATTCATGACCGTGCATGGATGGCGGTGGAAGACGGATATGATCTCCCTATGATGACTCCCGCGGGTGGAGGACAAGATGTTTTGAAGCCTAAGGCGCTATGGAACGCACAAGAGTTTGAGGCTTCAAAGTGGAATAGGAAGGCGATGCATGCCATTATGTGTGCAATGGATGAGAATCAGTACAAGCTTATTCAGAATACTCAGATTGCAAAAGTGGCATGGGACATCCTTCAAGTTGCTCATGAGGGAACCGAGGTGGTGAAGGAGTCCAAGCTTCAAGTCCCCAAACTCAATTTGAGTTACTTAGGATGGGAGAGGATGAATGCTTCAATGACTTCGAAATCAAATTGATGGACATCGTAAATCAAAGCCATCAACTCGGAGACCCGTATTCGGATAGGAGAGTCAAGCAAAAAATAATGAGATCTCTCCCCGATAGGTTTGAATCAAAGGTGACGGCCATAGAAGAAAATAGTGGCTACATGGATATGAAGCCAAGTGAGGTGATTGGACGTCTCCTTGCATATGAGTCTAGGAAAGCTCCTAGCACCACTACTCCTCCTAAGAAGTCTAAAGGAATAGCTTTGAAAACATCTAAGGATACAAAGGAGGCAAAGCATGAATCGGATAAAGACCTTGCCTTATTTGTGAAATGGTTCAACAAGGTTATGGGGTTCAAGAAGAAGAAGGGATTTGGGTCAAGAGGACAAGATTTGAAGAAAAAGAGTTCCTTCAAGAAGTTTGAGCCTAGACAAGAGAGGACCGAAAGGAAAGGGGTCCGATGCTTTGAATGTGGTGGGATTGGTCACTTTGCCCCCGAATGTGCTAATCACAATGAAAGGAAGAAAGGTAAAGTGATGGCCGCCACTTGGAGTGGGAGTAGTGATGACTCCAATGAGGAAGATGAGTCTTCAAGTGAAGAAGAGCTCATGGCTAACTTCCTAGCTTTTGCCTCTTCTCACAAGAGCAAAAGCACTAGTGAAAAAGAGGAGATGAGTCAAGAGGAAATTGACTCTAGTGAAGTAGAAAGTGACTCCTCTTCTAGTTCCAAAAAGAAATTTGTGGAGCAAAAGGTGCTTGCTAAATACCATGCCGAGTTCAATGATTTAGCACTTAAAAGCACAAGAAAGATTGAGAGGTTGAGAGAAGAGAACCTTGAACTTTCGGCTCACAATGACCACTTAAGTGAACAAGTGGAAAGATTGAAGAGGAGAGAGGATAAGTTAATTGAGGAGTTAGACTTATCCAAGAGAAGTGAAGAAGGCTTGAAAAGGGAACTTGTAGAAGTTAAAGGGTCCTTGGCTGGGATAGATTCTAGCACCAAGAAGCTTGATCATTTACTTGGTGTTGGAAAGAGTCCAAGTGACAAGAGAGGTCTTGGGTATGAAGATGGCAAGAAAATCTCAACCTCTAATAAGACCGTGTTTGTCAAGAGCCTGAAGAACTAAAAAACTTCATTTGTGCAACCTCCTAGGAAGAAGTTAGAAGTAGGACAATGCTCTAATGCATAAGTGAAGATGGGGCCAAGAAGGCAACCTCAAGCTCAACCCCCTAGGGTCCCTCAAGCCAACACTCCTCCACACTTGGCTCACAAAGGAAAGAGACCAATCATGCAACCTCAAGCTAGGAAGCAACCTAGACCGGTTCAACAACGAAGATGGATTGAACCCATTCATCCACAAAGACAAGGACAAGGTATGATTCCTTATTTTACTCCTATATGTCACTTTTGTGGATTTGATGGTCATATTAGACCACATTGCTTTCGATATATAGCCTTGAAGGCAAATTCTTCTAATTTTTGGTATTTGGATAGTGGGTGCTCTAGGCACATGACGGGAAACAAGAGTTTCTTCGAGACTTTTGTTATGGAGGAAGGTGGAAATGTCACTTTTGGTGATGGATCCAAAAGAAATGTTGTAGGGAAAGGAACCATTTCTGTTCCCGGATTACCCTCCTTATCCAATGCTTTATTGGTTGATGGCTTGAAAGCCAATTTAATAAGCATTTCACATCTTAGCAATGAAGGATATTCCGTCTTGTTTTCTAAAGATTATTGCTCTATCCTAAAACCTGATGGACAAACCTTGTTGAAGGGCATGAGATCTAGCGACAATTGTTATTGTCTTGAAGCTAGTATTGTATCTAATCATGTGTCCATGGATGAGCAAATTGAGTTGTGGCATGAAAGACTTGGCCACATGAACTTTAGGGATCTACGGACCCTTGGAAAGTTCGAGTGTGTGCGTGGCCTCCCTAAGCTTGGGAAGAAAGCCAATGGTGTTTGTGGGCCTTGCCAACAAGGAAAGCAAACTAAAAGCATGCACAAAAAGGGTAAGTATCTCACCACCAAGGAGCCTCTTGAGCTTCTCCACATGGACCTCATGGGTCCCATGCAAACCGAAAGTTTGGGTGGAAAGAGATATATTTTTGTTTGTGTTGATGATTTCTCTAGGTTCACATGGACATATTTTCTTAGAGAAAAATCCGAAACTTTTGATAAGTTTAAAATGCTTTGTAATAAAATACAAAATGAGATGAACTCTAATATTAAAAGCATAAAACGGATTAGAAGTGATCATGGGAGGGAATTTGAGAATGCTACCTTTGAAACCTTTTGTAATGGTTTAGGTATCTCCCATGAGTTTTCGGCTCCTAGGACACCTCAACAAAATGGAGTTGTTGAGAGGAAAAATAGGGTCCTTCAAGAGATGGCCCGTGTGATGTTGCTTAGCAACAATGTCCCTAGGAACCTATGGGCCGAAGCCATCAATACGGCTTGCTATATAGGAAATAGAGTTTTCCTAAGGCCCGGTACTAGAAACACCTCCTATGAGTTATGGAAAGGCAAGAGGCCAAATGTTAGCTACTTCCACACTTTTGGAAGCAAATGCTACATTTTGAATGACCGTGATCAACTTGGCAAATTCGATGCTAAGAGTGATGAGGGTATTTTTATTGGCTATGCTTATTTTTAGTGATGTTTCTCCTTTGGAGAAGGTTGTGGTGTCTCCTAATGTTGGGACATCTAATGTCAACAATGATGACACACAACCTATTGATAGAGTTCCTCTCTTGGACTCTAAAGAACCCGCTCCATGGGTTAGGAAACTCCATGATAAAGAAGATATCATTGGAGAGGTTAATGAGGGTGTTAGGACTAGACATCAACTTGCTAATCTTATTAGCTACACTTGCTACACCTCTCAAATTGAACCCAAAAAGGTTGAAGAAGCCTTAAATGATGAGTTTTGGGTTCTTGCCATGCAAGAAGAGCTAAACCAATTCGAAAGGAATGAGGTTTGGACTCTAGTTCCTAGGCCTAAGACCACTAATGTCATAGGCACTAAATGGATATTTAGGAACAAATCCGATGAGGATGGCAACATAGTGCGGAACAAGGCTAGACTTGTAGCACAAGGGTACTCTCAAATTGAGGGTATCGACTTTGAGGAGACTTTTGCTCCCGTTGCCCGTTTAGAGTCCATTAGGCTTCTCTTGTCCATTTCTTGTGTGCACAAGTTCAAATTGCACCAAATGGATGTCAAGAGTGCCTTCCTCAATGGCTTCTTGCAAGAGGAAGTGTTTGTTGAACAACCCAAGGGGTTTGTGGATGCTCACCACCCCAACCATGTCTATCGCCTCAAGAAGGCTCTATATGGGTTGAAACAAGCACCGAGGGCTTGGTATGAGCGCCTCACTCAATTTCTTGTTGACAATAACTACAAAAGAGGTAGTGTTGACAAGACACTATTCATCAAAAGAGACAATGATGAGCTTTTCATAGCTCAAATATATGTTGATGACATAGTGTTTGGCTCCACCAACAACACCAAGGTCCAACAATTTGTTGATGTCATGTCTCATGAATTTGAGATGAGTCTTGTTGGTGAGCTTAGTTACTTCCTAGGTTTGCAAATTAGGCAACTAGATGATGGGATTTTCATAACCCAAGCCAAATATGCCAAAAACCTAGTGAAGAAGTTTGGTCTTGAAAAAGCCAAACATTGTGACACTCCTATGAGCACCACTTTGAAGCTAAGCAAGGATGCTAGCGGTAAAAGTGTGGACCAAACCTTATATCGTGGCATGATAGGGAGCTTGCTCTATTTGACCGCAAGTAGGCCCGATATATCATTTAGTGTAGGAGTTTGTGCTAGGTACCAATCCGATCCCAAGGAGTCCCATCTCTCTTCGGTCAAGAGAGTCATTCGCTTTGTGAATGGGACTTCCAACTATGGGATTTGGTACTCATTTGACACTAATCCTAGTCTTGTAGGATATAGTGATGCGGATTGGGCAGGAAATTGTGATGATAGGAAGAGCACATCGGGCGGTTGCTTCTTTCTAGGCAACAACTTGGTGTCTTGGTTTTGCAAGAAGCAAAACTCGATTTCCTTGTCCATGGCGGAAGCCGAATACATAGCCGCGGGGAGTGGATGCACTCAAATTATATGGATGAAGCAAATGCTAGTAGACTACGGATTCAACCAAGGTACTCTCACTCTCTTTTGTGATAATATGAGTGCAATTAATATTTCCAAGAATCCGGTTCAACATTCTAGAACTAAGCATATTGACATCCGCCATCACTTCATTAGAGAGCTTGTTGAAAATAAATGCATAGTACTTGAACATGTAGGTACTAATGATCAACTTGCGGACCTATTTACTAAACCCTTAGATGCTACTCGATTTAAAACTCTTAGTAGATCTATTGGGATATGTCTTGTGGAGTGATGTGATTTATACTTGACCCCATATGGGAACTCAAGCAAAGAGAGCTATTTTGCATATTTGTTGTTTGCAAAAATTTGAAAAATCTTATGCCTCTTTCCTAATTGCTTGAGTAAGCTTGGTTGCACATATGTATATATGTTTTCTATCTAATAAGTGTGATCAATGCTTGTCTACAATCCATGTCATATTTATGTTCAAACATGCATTTTTGGACTAGGAGATTTTCTTAGGAAGTATGATGTGAATGACCTATAGTTATCTCCATGACATGATGATTCTTTTAAATAACATGCAAATGTCAAATGAAAAAGCATGAAATTCATATAACATGCTCACATGAAAAGCATGAATTGATGATTGCATATTCTTAAAATGCAAAACTTGTGTGAAAGCTTATGAGACTCAAAATGCATAAAGGATCTTGTATCCGTTCAAAGGAATTTATTTTCCAAATGTCTCTCTTTCTTTATTGGTTGAACATGGCTACTATCATACGGATATCTTATCCGGAAAAATCAAATAGGGTGCAAAGTCGCTCATGCCATGTTTCGCTTATAAAGTTGGATATAGTTACTCTTAAATTGAAATCAATAATCTCTATATCCTTGCTTTTCTCATGACAAATGGTGAAATTGGTTTGAATTCATTTAGAAACCTTTGTCATTTGCTTTGCCAAATACCATTGTATTTTGGACTTGAATGCTACATGTCTTGTATGCAAAGCATGATTATTCACACATTTTCAATAAAAATAAATCTCCTTGTTTCTCTCCAATTTATTGAGATGCATAAAGTGGCTTATATGACTATGCAAATATTTAGTATGCTACTGTCTCTCTTTGCCTTGAGTGACCCGGTTGGGGACTACTCCTTTGCCTATATCATGACAAAAAGGGGGAGTAGGATATGGTAAGGGGAGATGCAAATTGGTGTTGCAATTGTGCACATTGGGGAGATAACACATTGAGGGGGAGTAACCCTTTGAGGGGGAGCATTGCATTTATCATACATTGCATATATTTTGTAATGTTGTGCCTAAATTCTAAAAATGCAAATGCTTGTTTTGATATCACTTGATTAATCTCACATGTACTTTTTGGAAAAATATAGAAACTTTGTTTTGTAGGGTTGGTTGTTCTACAAGAGATTGGAGCATTGAAGATTTTATTTTGTTTATTATCTCTTTGTATTGTAGAAGATCTATGTTATCCCGTTGTTTCTATTTTTATGTGAGGAATCAATGTGAGTGGTGGTTTTGTCACGAAATAGCCAAAGGGGGAGATTGTAAGGATTCCCGTAGTTTTTAATTGGCTTATTTCGTGATCAAACCATATGTGGGGATCATGTAAGGGTAGCTTAGGAATGTGTTCAAGCTCAAGGCCCTTGCAAGTGTTAAGCACTCCAAAGGTATATGTTTAGTGTTTAATTTTCTATGAAGAGATTTAGTGCACACACTCACTTAGCATACTTGCATTTGTGTGCATTCTCTTCACATGTCACTTATCACACTTGCACTTTTTTGTTATATTTTTATGTGTGGATTTGTCCATAGATGAGTTCCGAGCGATTCAGAGACTTGTCTATATGTTTTGGATGATTTCCAAGACATTTGGGACATTCCGTGTTTTTATCGGAAACCAAAATTCAATTCCGAGCTTAAATTGAAAGGTTATATAATTTTCCATATTTATAATTGAGTTCGGGTTAATTTTCCGAAGACGGAATTGAATTCCGAATTCCGAGTTCAGAACTGGACTGAAGGCTTTGTGTGTCATGATTGCAACACAAAGAGAAGTGGCATGTGATGGCTTGTGTGTGTGGCATCTTTAGTTCTTTGCCCCGTGGGCCACGCCACACCCACGCCCACTTTGCTGCTCTGCCCGCGTTGGTGCCACGGCACTTTATATATATATATTTTTTTTAACCTTTTTTGTTTTGTTGCTCTGATTGTGTCAATTGTATATATATATTTATATATGTGCCGCCTCTGCTGTTTGTATACATTATATATTATATATATTTTCCTTCACGTGCATCAATTTTTTTTGACTCTTGCATATATTATATATTATATAATAACAAGTGCTGCACGCCTGCACCTAACTTTTGTCTTTTATATATATTATATATATATATATATATATATATATATTAACGTTTTACACTTTTACATATATTAAATATATATATATATATATCTCTAAAAAAAAAAAACGATGGCGTTTTATTTTGTTGTCTTTGAAGACCTGATTTTTTTTTTTTTGTATATATATATATACTTTCTTCTTCATTTTTTTGAACAAGGAAAATATACACACTTTGAAAGAGCAAAAATATCTTCAAGAGAAAAATCCCCAAGAACTTGTCTTTAACTCTCAAAACCCATTTTCATATGCATCAAAATATCATCTAAGCATTTTCTAGCATAGTTAGGATGTTTACTAGCATGGGTCTTGGTCAACACACTTCCCTTGGTATGTTCTTCACTATTATCATTTATAATTAGTGTTTTATTTATCAAGGCATCTCTTTTATTATTTGCTTATTCTTAGATTAAAATCTAATATTCAAAATAGAGATTGTTGTGTTGACATGATTGAGTGTTGTATTGTGATAGCTAATTAAGTTTTGTGCTTAATCTTGATTAGCTAAACTATTTGATTGAACATGTCATTTAGTTTTTAATATCTAGGATTGTTCTAATTGCATATTAATCATCTTAGATAAGCATATAGGGTTTCCCTTGCTCTATGTTGCATTTTGGATATTCACATATATTCACTTAGGGTTGTATTCTCTTCATAGAGAAAGTAAGTCTTGTGTGTAGCTTCTGGGATTAGGTTGCTTAGATCGCAAGCAAATTGGACTAGGTTCACTCATACCAGGATTAGGTAGGTGTGTGATTACTTCCGGGATTAGGTTGTGATCGTTTACACATTTAGTGGATTCGAGGTTCGAGTGTGGCTTACTTACTAGCCTGTGGTTTTTCCCGTGAGGGTTTCCACGTAAAAATCAAGTGTTATTTATTTTCCGCATATTTTACTTGATTTATTGCTTTATCTATTTAGGGGTAATTTCGTAATTTTGACTAACACGAAAAATTGGGTAAAAAGCGTAAAATCTATTCACCCCCCCCCCCCCCCCTCTAGATAGTTTTATACACACCGTGCTATAATTAGTTTCAGAAGATCTTGCGGATTATCATCGACGCAATGTCAATCGGATCACGCGACAAAGGTATGATATCTTTAGTATTATATGTTAATTAATTAGAGGGTTAAGGTTCAAATTATGGAAAAATTTTAAACTATACTAAACTCTATTTTAGTCTCGCTTCCGCTGCGTGGACTCGTATTTTTCCCTACAGCATCAATGGTTGAACCTTCATCCATCTTAGCCCTAGTTAGAGGTCAACTATCTTATACATGAAAGGGGTGTTAATCGCCAAAAATGGCGGGGACCAAAGAAGAATTTTCCACTGGTTTTGAGAAGGAATCCGGGGTATAAAATAGCAACGAGAAAGATGTCCGGGCATTCCGCCTGCGAGCTGACGGGCTAGAGTAAGGACTTCTACCTACCCGGCCAGGTCCGGAATCTTCGAGACCCAGGGAAAGCGCTGGAAATTCGAAAAAGATAGTGGGGGGCCTGGTAGACATAACTACCCCGAGTATCCCGACGCCCGAATATCCTGGTACTTGGAATTGCCACAAGAATCTGCAAACACCGTTTTTTAGAGGAGCAAGAGAGACGCGGGGTACCTGGAGTACCCCGGCCAGCAAAAGTCGTGACATACACTTAATGAGATAGGTACAGGGATCCCAACCCACAGACCCCAATGAAGCGGTAGGCGGGCACCACAAAGAGCAGACCGCATACAAAAGGCAGACATCTAGACGTCACCGTTCAGGGTTGAAGCTCAAGCTACAACGCGGCATTCGTTCCCGCCAATTTAGGATCCTATTTTTAATAGGAGTCAACTCAATTGGAACCAGAAAAGAAGGAATCACCTGATATTTTGGGATCAATTTCCTGACGAATGAGTCGGGCCGCAAAGGGAGACCCGTGCATCACTAAAACCCTAGACCGAGGTTCTAGGAGGGCTCAGCAAGAAAGTGGCCTATATATTAATCATACATTCACCTCGAAAGAGAGGCGACCACACTTTTACTACTTATCGATAGGCACGAAAAGCTCCATCTCCATTGTTCCCCCATATGCTTTACTTTTTCCTTACTGAAATACTGTTAGTTCAAATACCAAGTTGTAAAGATCCCACCGAGATCGAGATCCATATACATATATAAACAGCTTTTGTTTTATGCATCCATCATATAAGAAATCATCCATCTTACTACTCACATCCACCATAATATCAAGATCGGGGTACCCAGCGGGATACCAGACCACTAAGTATCTTGTTGGCCCTTATTGGATCCCAATCTGGATCTGTCATCTGCAAAACCTATCACGCTTAACAGATTCCAAAGAACTAATGGGGTATCGGTGTATAGAGTATCCCGCTAGCCTAGATCCAATTAGATCCGGGTCCTTCATATACCGTTAATTCTAAATTGCACCCCGGTGACAATTTTGGGTTAATACTTTGGCGCCGTCTATGGGAAAATCTAACTCCCCACCCTTTAACAAGCTTTCAAGCTCAACTCAGAAGAAGATAGAAGATGAGGCTTCGATCCTCCCAAGGACAGCCCGCGAACTCCGGGCCCCATTCCCTCGCTTCCACCCAAAGGAATCAGGGGAAAAGGAAAGGAACCAAAAGACAGATCCCGGTACCAGTCTCGCCATCGAGTCCCGGACCAGTAACATAGGGCCCTGCGGTCCCAAAAGCAACTAGAGAGGCCATAGAGCAACAAGCTGCTGCCTATGTGGAAAGCGTCCGCCTTCGGATGATTGCCGAAGGGATGCCTTTTGAATCACCCAGATTTGCAAAAGAGGCTGGACCGAGTACTCGGGTACCAGTTTTTTACAGACTCGGGCTGCCATTACCAATACAAAATCGTCCCGAAGATCTCAGACATCGACCGGTGAAACCGGCTATGACCATCCCGCCTAGAAAGGTCCAGTCAGCGACAAGAACGACAGCGGAAGGAACGAGTTCGCTGCACGAGGCAGAGGTCAGTATCAGATCCAAGAGGGAAAGCAAGGCAAAGAGCGTGATGCAGTAGGTTCAGGCTAGTCACACCATTAGCGGAGGACCAACCCCCGCCGGGACTTCCAACAATTCAAGAAAGAACCATGCTAGGAAAATCCCAAAGCACGCTGCTGGCCGGGATGAGCTCCGGATGTCCAAAAGATCACGTGAATGCCCTTATTCTGGTCAGATTGTGTTCACTGAAGATGTAAGGATTCCCGTTGTTTTTAATTGGCTTATTTCGTGATCAAACCATATGTGGGGATCATGTAAGGGTAGCTTAGGAATGTGTTCAAGCTCAAGGCCCTTGCAAGTGTTAAGCACTCCAAAGGTAATACTCTAAGTGCTTACTTGTCTTGAAGAGATAGTTGCACACACTCACAACTCATGCATATGTTTATTCTTTGTATGTTGTGATTATTATGGTTGTGCATTAATGTTCAATTAAACATCTCTTCTTGCTTGTTATTTTGATTGCATCTTGTGTTTACATGTCATAGCTGTAAGGTTCTTGATTTGTATTGGCTTGATTCCATTGCAAAACACTCCATATTTGTATTAGTTGTTGCTTAGGATATTCTTTGAAGAAATGAAGCTTAAAAAGTGAAGAGCAACGTCTAGTGCTAAAGTCGTCTTCAAGAGGTGAAAAGCGTCAAAGGTATATCTTGACTCCTATCCTCTTGCAAGGCGTTAGCGCACACACACACAATTCATACATGTGTGTCCCTGCATCGTGGTTCAAACATTTTGTATAACACTTTCACACACTTCATAGTATGCTCATGCATTGTTCTTTAATAGATAAACATTGTAGAATTGCATGCTTTGTGACTATCTCTTTGATATGGCATGCTTGTGTGAATATGTGTTTATTTGTTTGTGTATTTTATGTTTTGGACTTGAATATGTTCTCAAATGATTCCTTGTTGAGTTCCGGTCATTTCAGTTACTCACTTATTTGTTTTCGAGTTCCGAGTTGGAAGTTACGAAACTTTCCGTACTTTTATCGTACATGTTTTTCGTCTTTTCGATTTCCATTTTTTTTATGAAAGTTTTGTTGTTGCCTATGTTCGTGAGGGAGTTACGGTTCGTAATCCGAAAACGGATTCGAATTCGGAGTTCGGAGATCGGAGAACGGTTAAAAAATGTGAGAGATGTGCGAAATGGTGCTATAGGATAAAAGGTGGCAAATTGCCATTTGTCCCCCTTGGCCATTGGGGCCACGTGAGGCACACGCCATAACATGTCCTCTGTCCCCGTGTAGCAAACGGCCATGTAGAGCTGATTGCAAATTCATTTCATGAATTAATGGGTTTTTGTCATATGTATTGCATGCATATGGTGTTTGGTGTGCATGGTCAATCATAGCATGTGGTGTCTTTGGTCTTTCTTCCTATTGGTCATATGATTTGTTACTCACATGAGCTTACCTCACCTGATCATGGTCTCACTCAATTTATTCCCGCTCTCACGGTAATTCAAAACAAGAGTGAAAAAGAAGAACAATTTTTTTTGGTGTGCAGAATTTTTTCTTACAATTTTTCAAATCTTAATTTCACCATATCTCTCTCATCTCAACTCTGATTCAATTGATTCAAAAGCCAAAAATGTTGGTCTTGATGAGAGGAACAAACCCCAAGCAATTTTAGAGTCAAAGGATTTTGTGATTTTTCGCAGCAAGCATATTTCAGTCCGAAATTCTACATTTGTATGTGTAACATATTCTTCTCACTTCATCTTTTGATCATTTCTTTTAATCTTTCTAATTGATAGATGATATGTGTTTAGAATGTTGTTAGATCATATTCTAGGGGTGGTTGATCTATTGATTGTTAATTTTAGCCATTTGATTTCTCTTGAACATATATGTGCTAAACTTGATTCAACATGAAATTGATTCTAGAAAGTGAATATTTGATGTGCTTCATGTTATTTTCTATGTTTAATTTCATGATCTAAGAACTAGGTTTTTAGTGTGATATATTGAATATTCATACCTTGTTCTTATTGATTTACATGTCTTGATTTCTAGATATTTTGTGAATTGATTGTTGAAAGCTTATTCTAGATTATCATTGAACATGTACATTGAGCTTGATTGATCATTAAGCTTAATTTGATTTTGTGTGCATCATTTGCATCACGTAGATCATAGCCTTGCATTAGGTTGAAGTCTCTAGCAAAGTGAGTGAAGCTTTGTGGATAGAGCAAGGAAGTCTTGATTAGAGTCGGGAGGACTCGGATAATCAAGCAAGGAAGACTTGTCTAGGGTCTGGAGGATCCGGATAGGCAAGCAAGAAATCTTCCTAGAGACGTGAGCGTCTTGGATAGGAAGTTGCTTTCTAGAGGTGTAGGATACATCTCGGATAGGAAGTAGGCTTGGTGATTCACTTGTCCGAGGGTAGATTAGGAGGTGATAGCTTGAGCGGATATCATGTGTTGATAGCTTGAGTGTGTAAGTCCTTTTCATATAGTGGATTGCTTTACCGGTGGTTGTGGTATCAACCCGTGGATGTTTCCTCTTTGAGGTTTTACCACGTAAAAAATACTTGTGTTCATTTTGTTTTTACTTTTCTTTATCTTCCTTATCTTACATTGATTGCATATCTTGTAAATTGATTATCTCTTGTATTAGTGAAATCAATTCATTTGCTAAATCTAATCAAGTGTGCATTTTCTTTGTTATATTCCGCATCATTTTTAAGATTGGAAGAATTTGAGTAAATACCTATTCACCCCCCCCCCCCCTCTAGGTATATTTTACACTATATTGCTTAAGGGAATTTCAATAGCATTTTAGGTTTTTAGGATGCATCTTAATTTACCTTTGTTCCCCTTGCATGATTGCTTGTGGGGTTCAAAGTTGTGGTCTGTGCGCTGGTCCACCTGCGCCTGTCGTCCAACGCAGCTCACCAGCGCAAAACGCCCAGTGGCGTGCCGCTGGTCGTGCGCTGGTCCACACTAGCGCAAGGCCACCAACGCTGATCGCCCAGTATGCCTCCGCTGGACTGGCACTTGTGTAAGCGCGTGTCATCAAGCGCCCAAGCAAAAATGTGCTTGTGCGCTGGTCCTGCGCCTGTCGTCCAGCGCAGGTCCACCAGCGCACAGAGCAATTTTCTGGCGCGTTTTCAAAACGACCTCACTTCACTTATGGCCTCTATATATATGCTAACTTGATTTTAGGTCACTTAAGAGAGTTCATACTCAAGCTTCATACTTAGGATATTTTTCAAGACAAGAAAAATATACAAAGAACTCATTTTTAATTACTCAAACACTTTTTCATGATCATCAATCATCATCTAGCATCATCTTTGATCATCTAGATGTCATCTAGCATGGATTCTTCATCATACTTTGCTTGGTAAGCTTTTCACTAATATCTTACATATTTTGTGTTTCTCTTATCTAGCAATCTCAATTAATTACTTGTTTGTTATTTTGTATGCTTTGGATACAAGATTGAGATTAGTATGATGTATGTTTGAGAAGTTGTATTGTGCTAGCATATTAGGTTTTGTGCTTAATATTGATTAGCTAAACTAATTGACATGTCATTTAGTTTTGATATCTAGGATTGTTCTTAATTGCATATTAAACATCTTAGATAAGCATATAGGGTTTCCCTTGCTCTATGTTGCATTTTGGATATTCACATATATTCACTTAGGGTTGTATTCTCTTCATAGAGAAAGTAAGTCTTGTGTGTAGCATCCAGGATTAGGTTGCTTAGATCGCAAGCAAAATTGGACTAGGTTCACTCATACCGGGATTAGGTAGGTGTGTGATTACTTCCGGGATTAGGTTGTAATCGTTTGCACATTTAGTGGATTCGAGGTTCGAGTGTGGCTTACTTACATAGCCCGTGGTTTTTCCTGTGAGGGTTTCCACGTAAAAATCAAGTGTTGTTTTAATTTCCGCACCATATTACACTTGCTTGTTTATATTATCTTGAGGGCATTTTCGTAATTTTGACTAACACGAAAAATTGGGTAAAAAGCGTAAAATCTATTCACCCCCCCTCTAGATAGTTTTATACACACCGTGCTATATTTAGTTTCAGAAGATAATACTTATAACGCCATACAACCTCATGACTATCCAATGGTGATCACAGCCCAGATTGCCAACTGCTGGGTCCACCGCATCTTGATAGACACTGGAAGCAGCGTTGATATCCTATTCAAAGAAGCCTTGGAGAAGCTTAACCTTAAGAACCCATGCTACCACAGTTGCAAGACACCTTTATATGGTTTTGCAGGAGACTCCATGATGCCAGTAGGAGCGCACACCTTGCCGTTAATCATCGGAGAGGCCCCCATTCATCCGAACATCATGACGGAGTTCATCGTGGTAAACACTCCATCCACCTACAACGCAATCCTTGGAAGACCTTTCTTTTCAGGAATTAGAGGAGTCATGTCCGTCTACCATAACATCCTGAAGTTTCTAGTCGGAACCGAAGCAGGGGAGGTTAAGGGGGATCGGCAAACGGCCCACACCTGTCTTACAGTATCCGCTAACCCCACTACTACAACCGAGCGATACACCCATGTCGCCTAGGAACTAAGTCACAGGGCACTAGAGCCAGACCATCGTATCCTAGAAGAAAGGGAGATACCTGGCTTAATCCTAGAGGAAACCGAAGAAGAAGAAAGAGGATGGACTAGAGGACACCCCACAGAGAAGCTAGAAGAAATCCAGATTAGAAGGGATGACCCGACTAAGATAGTAAAAATAGGAGGTGCACTGGATAGTGAGGTTAGGAAAAACTTGGTGGAACTTCTTAAAGAGTACAAAGACATTTTTGCTTGGAACCACGATGAAATACCGGGCATCCCTCTTAACCTACCGGTTCACCGACTGGCAGTGGACGCTACAGTCAAGCCAGTCAAACAGAAGCGGAGACATTTCAACACGGAACGGAACACTGCAGTACAAGAAGAGGTAGACGAGCTTTTGAAAGCCAAGTTCATCAAAGAATCCCACTACCCCGAATGGATTGCTAATGTGGTCATGGTAACCTAAGCCAATGGGAAGTGGTGCATGTGCGTGGATTATATCGACCTCAATAGGGCATGCCCTAAGGATAGCTTTCCCCTTTCTAAAATTGACCAACTGATCGATTCTACTGCGGGAAACAAACTCTTAAGTTTCATGGATGCCTTATCGGGATACAACCAGATCATGATGCATATCGCTGATCAAGATAAGACCAGCTTCATCACTGGACAAGGTCTTTACTGTTACAAAGTCATGCCTTTTGGCCTCAAGAATGCAGGAGCCATATATCAACGCTTGGTAAACAAGTTATTTAAGCAGTTAATAGGAAAATCTATGGAGGTGTACATAGACGATATGATCACCAAATCTCAAGAGGCCCATCAACATCCTGAAGACTTGTGCCAAACTTTCCAAGTGATCCGGGAAAATCAAATGAGGCTAAATCCAACCAAATGTGCCTTTGGGGTAGCAGCGGGGAAGTTCCTTGGCTTCATGGTGCATGAGAGAGGAATCAAAGCCAATCCTGAGAAGATCAAGGCCATCATAGAGCTGGGGTCTCCAAATACTCCCCAACAAGCTCAGGGGCTGACTAGACGGATAACGGCGTTGAACCGCTTCATATCAAGGTCCACAGATAAGTGCCTGCCTTTCGTTAAAGTCATCAAGCAGGGAAAGAACATGAAATGGAATCAAGAGAGTGAGCAAGCATTCCGGGCCTTGAAAGAGTATCTAGCCAGTCCACCTCTACTGGTGAAGCCCATCTCGAGGGAGGAACTACAACTTTATCTAGCGGTATCGGAGACTGCAACAAGTGGAGCTTTGGTGAAAGAATGCGGTGATGGAATTCAAAGACCGATCTACTATGTAAGTCGGGCTTTGTCAAAATCAGAAAAAAACTACACCATCCTAGAGAAGTTAGCCTTTGCATTGGTAACCGCAGCCAGAAAACTTCGGCCTTATTTTCAAGCTCACACCGTCGTAGTGGTAACAGACCAACCCTTGAGGAAATTCCTTCAAAGGCCGGATGTATCAGGCCGGTTAGTCCTTTAGGCCTTAGAGCTCACCCAGTACGATATAAGATACAAGGTTAGGACGACAATCAAGGCGCAAGCTCTAGCCGACTTTATAGCAGAATTTAGCATGGTTCCTTACCCGGATGCTCCTGTAGTTCCAAACATAGATTCGGAACCTCCGGAATGGCCGGCGGATAGCAAGACGGTTCCTCAAATCAAGCCGTCTGTGGGGCCGGGATCGTCCTGATCGATCCCGAAGGGATCTAATGCAACCACTGTTTCAGGTTCGAGTTTAAAGTCACCAATAATGAGGTAGAATATGAAGCCCTATTGGCAGGAATGAAGATAGCTACAGAGCAAGGAGTGGAGTACCTCGTGGTGAGAAGTGATTCCCAGTTGGTAATCAACCAGGTATCCGGCACATATCAAGCAAGAGGTGACAACATGATAGTATACCTCCAAAAAGTCCAAGAAGCAGCTACGAAGTTTAAAGGCATGAGGATGGAGCAGATCCCGCGAGAGAAGAACCACCGGGCAGATGTCCTGGCTAAAATAGCGGCAACAGGAGGAAGGGC
This sequence comes from Acer saccharum, assembly GCA_030490815.1. NCBI lineage: Eukaryota > Viridiplantae > Streptophyta > Magnoliopsida > Sapindales > Sapindaceae > Acer > Acer saccharum. The sequence goes on from CM059876.1 coordinate 26,343,819, forward strand.
ATTGCCTAAAGGGATACCACTCCAACTTATACCCCGACCTAGCACAGCCCCGAGGCTAGAAGTAAGCCCAGTCACTCGTCTACCCTGTTGGATAGATCCCATAGCCGACTACCTGCAGGACGGCACGCTCCCTGAGAACCCTGACCAGGCGCGCAAACTCAAGAGGATTGCAACTCGGTACTGCCTGATAGAGGGACACCTCTATCGCAGAGGGAAATCACTTCCCCTGTTACGATGTTTGCATCCGGACGATGCCAAATGGGCATTGGACGAGGTACATTCAGGGGACTACGGCAATCAAATTTCAGGAGAAAGGTTGGCATATCAGGTTCTCAGGATGGGATATTACTGGCCCACTTTCCATCAGTACGTCAAAAAATTTGTGCAATCCTGCGAGCCATGCCAGAAAACTACGGATCTGCATCATCTACCAGAAAAACTTACTTCAATCAGTACACCATATCCATTCGCTATCTGGGGGCTGGATCTGATCGGGCCACTTCCTACCGCACCTGGCCAGGCCAAGCACGCCATAGTAGCCATAGAATACTTCACCCGATGGGTGGAAGCAAAATCCTTGGTCCATATAACTGAAGCCAATACCACACGCTTCGTTAAGGAATATATTGTTTGTAGATTCGGTACCCTGATGGCCATAATTGCCGACCTTGGTAAGCAATTTGATAATGCAAACTTTAGATTTTTCTGCGAAGAAAGGGGTATCGACCTACGCCTGGCCTTAGTGGCTCACCCTCAGACCAATGGATTGGTCGAGGCCACTAACAAAACTATCAAGAAACTCCTCAAAAAGAAGCTCCAACAGAAGAAGGGGGGATGGGTTGATGAACTTCCAAATGTCCTTTGGGCCTACCGGACTACTAAAAGGACCGCTATTGGGGAAACCCCTTATTCTCTGGCTTTTGGAACAGAGGCCGTCTCGCCCATCGAACATAGGTTAACGTCCTTCAGGGTCCAGCATTTCGAGCTGGCAGAGAACGAAATGAAATTAAGAGCCAGTTTAGACCTCCTTGAAGAGAAACAAGATAGAGTAACTGAGCATGTAGCTGCTTACTAGCACAAGATAGCCCGATGTTTTAACAGGAGGGTGAAGACTTGGAGCTTCAAAGAAGGGGACTTGGTCCTCAGGAAAGTGACCCAGAATACTCGGAAAAGTTCAGATGGGGTACTAGCTCCCAATTGGGAAGGGCCATATATGATAAAGGTGGTAGTACGCAGGGGAGCATACAAGTTAGAGGATATGGATGGTTACCTGGTGGATCACACTTGGAATGCTGATCATCTCAAGAGATTTTACCCTTAGAATTTTTAAGGAATAGTGTATCTCGGAGGGTACATACCTGATACGTGTACCTCGATTTCCTTTTTGCTTTGTATTCGCTTTCAGAAAATCAATAAAGTCAGTTGTTTCTCGCATGGTTTTCTCCTAAGTACGCCTAAGGAAGTCTTCGCCCTCCCATTTGCCCCAAGACTAGGAAAAGCCACATGGCTTTCCTGCTGCCCCGGTTGGGGAATACCCCCCTCCAGGAAGGAGCTGGCGCTTTGAGACCAGGAAAAAGCCACATGGCATTCCTACTGCCTTGGTCGGGGAATACCCCCCTCTAGGAAGGAGCTGGTGCTTGAAAAGCATAAAGGGCGTAGTCGCCCGCCAGTTCTCTATCTCACCAAGACCAGGAAGGCCTGCATAGACCCCCTGAAGCCTCAGACGGGGAATTCCCTCCTCTAGGATAAATCAAGTGCTAAGGTAATCTTTAGTCGTCTACCAAAACAGGTGGCCCAAGAAATCAAGACGATCCATCAGGATACATGACGCTGCACTCCGTTACATCGCCATATTTTAGCCAGAAAAACCTTGTATCAAGGCGACATCGGTGGCCAACCAAGATTCACCAATATAGCCCAAGCCAGGCTACCCATCCCGATGGATTTTTTTAAAGTCACACAGATTAAAAATCTTCGACCAAGACAAGCTCCCTACTTATATAGAGTCACTCGTCTGAGAAGCATAACGAACGAAGGGACCACCATCCAGGGACGATGTTGCCGAGTATAGGTATGAGTTCGTATCACCAGTCACACAGTAAGGTATCGTAAAAAAAAAAAAAAAAAAAAAAAAAAAAAAAAAGCAAGGCCAAATAAAGAAGGGAGCTTTAATTAATCAAGCAGGGTGCCCAATCCCCGTATCCGGGCTACAAAAAAGGAAGACAAAAGAAAACTAACAAAACAACTAGGAAATAACAAAAAAGTCTGGTTTCCTCCTCTGTTTTTCCTTGCCCAGACCCACCTTCTTCGTCAGCCCCCTCATCACCAGTAGAGTCATGAACTTCCCCGGCACCGGCTACAACTATTCCAGGAGGAGGACCCATCTCGTCAGTCAGGGGCACGGAATCTCGTGCCAAGTCAGTTGGGAAAAACCAGGGACTCCGGGTACCCTTCTCTATAAATTCGAAAGCAATGGCAGCATGAATAGGACCTCCTTGATCCTGGTTTTCAAATTGGGCAGCTCGGGCCATAATCAAATCACGATCCCAGTTAAGAGTGGTTTGCAAGTCAAAAGGAGGAGGAAATGCCTTGGCGACCTCGTATGAAGCAGTGAAGTACCCATCCCCGAAGGAGGAATCCACCTTGGATTCCAAGGAACTCATAGAAACCCGCAGGGCCCTATGGTCGTCTAAAAGGACGGTCATCTTCGCTTTAATGGTCTCCCTGTCATTATGGCGGTAGTTTGATCTGGCAACCTCCATGTCATAAGCATGAGTCACCTGTTTCAGTTCCACCAAGGCCGCCTTCTTGCCAGCATCAGATTCAGAGGCCTCGTGAACTAAGGAAGAAACGCTCTCTTCAGCACGGGCCAAATCGTTCCTAGCTTCCTCTAGCTTGGCCTGGAGGGCCAGATTGGCCTCTTTCAGGGCAGTCGCTTGCTGCTCCATGGCCAGGGCAAACTTGAAGCCCTGCGAAAAGAAAATAAAGAAGGTATGAAATCGGAAAGGAAAATCTGCATGCAACAAATTGAAAGGACCCAATGCATACCTCGGCAATAAGTGACGCCCCCTTTGACGCTAAGATGTTAGTTGGAAGAGAGGACATGGACTGCAAGCCCCCAATGGAGCAAGCAGCAATGAACTTAGTAATGACTTCCTCATGATCATAGTCCCGTGACCCTGATAAAAAAGAAAGATCGGTGGAGGAAATAACTTGAGCAGCGTCCCCTTCCTGTCCTCCGTTCTAGCAGGAAGCTGGGCTATGGCAGTAAAGAAATGGGGAGGAGGAGCCACCATTATTTCAGGTGGTACAACAGCCAGTTTGGAAGTTTTCTTCGAAGTAGGGAGCGGTGAAGCTCTGGTCTTGGCAGCCCAAGCTAACATCTCACTTAAAGAGGGGCGCGCTGCAACTTTTGCTGAAAGGGAAGTAGGCGAAAGAGTCGACCTCGCAAAGGCAGGAGGAGGAGTCGATGCAAGTGGCTAGGATTTGGAGGCAACTCCGACACCGACAGAAGAAGGAGTAGAAGAGCTAGCAGGAGAGGAATCTGGGCGTACCGATCCTGATAGAAAAGAAGAAGTAAGGGGGTAGCAGAAACTATCAGAGGAACCATTAGCAAAAAGAAAGAAAGAGAGAAATGAGGAAAAGTGAGGGGCAAGGCATACCAAGTTGCGCAAGAAATATCCGCAGATACCGTTCCAGCCGGGCACCTTCAAAGGGATCACATGTGGGATACTGCGGGTTGACGTAGTTCCTGTCTTGAATCTTCATAAGGATCTAGCTGGATTCTGCAGAGAGCTCACTCGTGTTCCATTTATCTTGCGGAGAAAGCGAATAGGAACGAGTGCTTAACCTCATCCAGACACACCGACTGGCCCCAATCTCCTTCGACTACGACCCACTCGTCTTTCCAAGGCGGGGTGAATTTCACATTTGCCTAAGGAACAACGAATTACAGCTTATTCTTGGGCCTCCGGTAGAATTGACCTCGAGGGACCATGCTCGTTATTTGAAAAATGTAGCGAAAGTCGTCAAAGCTAGGTTCCTTCTCGACACCGTCTTTTTCACACTGCTCCCTCCAGAGCACTAGAAACCTGGTCAGGTTCTTCTAGAATCTGGGCAAAATCTGTAGCAGGGCCAGTCCTAAAGCAACAAGCAATCTCCTAATTGAGGGGTGAAGAGGGAGCCGAACGCCGCACTCGAAGGCGGCCACGTGAATTAGCAGGCAACCTGTAGGGGGAGTGTATACATCATACCCCTGATGAGGAAGGGAAAGGCGGATAGCATCCGAGATCCTATAAACCCTCCTGAGCCGGGCTAAGGTATCGGTTATGCAGGCCGAATCTAGGATTATACGGCCTTCACCAAAAGGAAGGAGGGACCCAACAAGAACTCCCAAAGAATCCATAGGAAGAATATCGCCTGCCTCCTCCTCTCTTTTTTCGTCATCAACACCAGCGACCTCACTTTCATCCACTATCTGGACTGGATTCTCAGGTTCATTTTGAAAACCTAGCCCGATTCGGGGATTCCTCGTAGAGCGACGGCGTTGGGACGAGATACCATATCCGATAACATCACTATCACCTCGATTACGCTTCTTTTTCTTAATCGGCTGAGAGCTCGCGGCCAAGTCCTCCTTCTGGCTACCAGGAAGATATAAGGAGGCATAACGAGAACCTGAGGAGGTAGGCAAAGAAGGCGGAGGAACACCCTGAGCGGAGGCAGGAAGCTTTGAGGAAGATTTCATTGTTAAAGAGAAAAGATTCATAAGAAGGAAAAAATTTCGGTTCTTGATTTTTGAAAGGCAAAACAAAGCACAGCAGAAGGAAAGAAGGGGAAAGAGATTCATTTATAGGCAGAAGAAGGGCGATTACCGAAACATAAAAGGAAACAAGGATTAATAGCTAAAGACGTGCTCAAGAAAAACTCTAAAAAACCCACGCCGGAAACAACCAATTTGAATTTGTAAAGCAGTCGTTAACAGACACGTGGATTATTACTAAATACTACCGTTTTGAAAGAAGATTTCCCTATTCATTGAGAAACCAGCCAGACGAGATTAGACGAGCAGACAAGATGGAAAATCCTTCGAACAGACAAGGAGATCCTGACTCCAATCCCAGCAAGATACCGGTGTTCAAGTTAGGGGAGACTCATGTTAACTGCCAAAAATGGCGGGGAGCAAAGAAGAATTTTCCACTGGTTTTGAAAAGGAATCCGGGGTATAAAATAGCAACGGGAAAGATGTCCAGGCATCCCGCCTACGAGCTGACGGGCTAGAGTAAGGACTTCTACCTACCCGGTGACGCGCCCCGTGACGGTCTATAATAAAGTGTCCTCCGGCGGCGCCAATGACTCAATCGGCGCACGCGAGACACGCGATAGTTCTATAAACTACCGTAAAATAAACGGGGCACGTATTTGTTTTTCCGCAAGCGCACGGATCGTTACGATCGCATAGCGGCAAGCACGGTTCGTTCCACAGGGATCTTGTGAGGTATCTTTTATCGGTTTTAGTCTTATATGTATTATATATTATTTACACTAATTACAACATATTTACATGCATTAAAAGTAAATGGTGGAGGATGGCATGTAAGCATTTAAACTAAGAGGATGGCAAGAAAGCAATTTAAACTAACTAATAACTAAATTAAACTAAGATGGCAATCTAATTAAATTACACTACAACTAAGGATTGTCATCTCCTTAGTAACTAATTAATCTATCAATTAAACTACCACTACAATTACCTAAATTAAATTAACTAAACTAACTAATTAAACTAATTACCATCTAATGCAATGATCTTGCAAAAGTGGTAATGATACTTGGGATGTTGGGATATTGGTGTACAAGTGCAATTATCCAATTAATTTGTTGATTTCTATTAACCTAGGATAGTCTAAAACCATTAATAAAGACACATACATCAATATTCATTTATGTATAGTCTAAATTGTATTATATGCTAAACAATTTGTTAATTGAATCAACATACATATAAAGTAAAGCTCATCATAGAAAATCAACATATATATTAGATAATATACAAGTACACCAAAACCCAACATCAATAATTAGTTACATAAATAACTAAGGTGGTGAGGATGGTGAGAAATTACATTACACTAAACTAAACTAAGCTAATCTAAGCTATTCTAGACTAATTGTGAACTATTTGGATATTTGGGAGGTAGTGTTTAGGTTAGGGGAGGAAACATATATATAGGGGACTGTTTTGGGGAGGTTTTGGACGTGCAAAATTCCAAGTCGGTTGCTCCGGCGGGCTTGTCATCCATGGCCGGCGAGCTCTTGCCCGCCGCCGAAGCTCGCCGCGAAGAAAATGTAGTCGGCGGTGAGTTCTGACCTTCTGGACCGCGGGAATGAAGCCGCCACATGAACCCGCCAAGATTTGGCGAGCTTGGACGCTCTAGAAGGCGGGAGAATGGCCGCTGAACCGAGCTTGAAGGTTTGCTCAACCATGGAGGTTTGGAGGATTTGTTGGTGATGAAAACCTTTGCATGGGAGGCTAAAAGTGGGTGCAATAGGACCAGAGGAGCTCCGGCAACAATTCTAGGCGGTAGGCCGTCGGAAACGGTGTCGAAAAATGGTCGAAAACGGCCGCCGAAGTCGCCGGGTCGGTACCGGTTCGGGTCGGGTCTGACTGGGTCGGGCTAACCTGGTTGCTTGAGGAAGACGACCTGACGTCAGCGTGACGTCAGGCGTGACGTGTGCAGCGCCAAAACGACGTCGTCTGGCTGCTGACGTGGTAGGCGCGCTGTGCGTTGGCTGGCTTTTTACAATCTGCACCCCTGATCTTTCCCCTATTCACAGAATCTTCAATAATTGCCCGAATATTGCACTTTTACCCCTGAATTGTCCAAAATGACAATTTTGCCCCTAAACTTCCCTAATTACCTGAAACACTTATTTATCCGTTAAATACCCGATTTTACCCGAGGAATAAGCACAAAAAGATAGGAAAAGGGAGCGCTAAATGTGAACATTTGGAGCGCGATCAGACCCCCAAACCTAACTTTTGCTCGTCCTCGAGCAAAACAAAAACTAACAATTAAAAACTACTAAAGCATAAATAAAGCATAAACTAATTAGTCCGCTTTCGTGGGAGAAACGATGGCACTTAGCATGTGCCACAAGCCTTTTAAACCCCTAGGTGTCCCTAGTAGGAGGAGTGTAGTCTCCTGAGGGTTTACCGCTACGATACCCACAAACGTAAAGCTAACAATTAAAGACTAAAATTAAAAGCAATTTGCGAAGCCATATAAAATGAGATATACAAAGTTGTGCATATGAGGAGTCACACATGTAAAAACCGCTGAGTGGTGGGTAACATAAAGTCATTCAAATGACTAAAACACATAATGTAAATCCCACACTCTCAATGGCATAGCATCAAATTCTACATACTCTAATGCTCGGATGTAATTCGCCTCGACTCTAATCTCACTAGATTTCACTCTGTTTTTCTCTCAGAGTCCTAGGCACACTCTCTATCAAACACATGCGTTTTGGAAGTTATGTAAATGGAAATCAAATATATAACACATGCGAGTATTAGAAATAAAGCACATTTTTAGTGAATTGATCTCATGAAGGACTTGAATGCCATGAATGTGGTAGAGCATATTAAATTTGCATTCCCGAAATAGACTTCCTAAAAGATCAATCGGACTCTCCCTACTTTGTATTGGCCATGGGTGTAGTGTATGGAAATGGTAGAGATAGGGTACGGAAAATTACTAACCAAGTCAAGGTGTTTATACAATACATTTTAGAATTATAAGCTCTATATAACTTTAAACTTTTATTTTTTCAACAAGCGTCTAGGCTACAACTTTAAATTCAATTTGTGCTAATTGGTTACTCTAATCTCGAGTAACATTGCATTGAAGTACAAAGGCTTTAAGTGCTCAATTTTTAACACTTAAATTTTGAAAGCCCTTCTTTTAGCACAAATATAAAATCCGCCTCAGTACACACTTTTACAACTTTTAAAGCTTATCATTTGAATCTTCTAATTTGTACACCTTAACAAGATTAATAACTTAGGTGAGGCTAAGTGTTTAGGTTAGTGGTTTGTGATGGTGATGTGGTAGGTTTATGTGTTTAGGTTAAGTGTTTGGCCATAATTCAACAATGCAGCATTCATAATAGGGATGCGGATGTGTTTAGGATTATTCGTGAAACACTAACAAAATCCTAATATCATTTCTAGAAGTCCGTCTATTATGGGAATACGAATTCAACATGTTATCCACATTTATGAATGTTCTACGGCAAACAATGCAATTGATACGATGAGATCACAATGAAAAACATGTTCGAAGAGTGTATAAGAGTAGAAACATAATTTACCCTCGGAAATAAACGCTAAGGCACAAAACTCACGGGTAGTCTCCACTATTAATCCTAACAATCGAGTACAGAGTCTCGTCCACTTAGACATTAAGAGAAAAGGACTAATTTCACATTATGCAAAGCAATCCTAGACTGACAAAAGTTATCCAGGACTCAGCAACCAATACATGTGAAAGATTCCTCAACGGCACTACTCAAAACATCTCATTCAAATAATTTATTCAAAGATGGCTTATTCGCAAAAATTTCAAAAATTTCAAAATTTTTAACAAAAACACAAAAACACAATATATACAACACAAAAAATCACAAAAAATGAAAAAAATGACACAAATGTGTCCACACCCCCAAACCTAAACTCGACATTGTCCGCAATGTTGTAAACTTGAAGTATATGGACAAGGAATTCATGATTTGGAAATTTGAGCACAAAGCATCCTAACACATATATACAACTAAACACACACAAACAAACAAAAATACCATGTGAGAGATGCATCGAAAATAGAGGAAAATGTTTCGACAAAAACCGTCAACTTTTAAAACTCGAACAACGTCTGCTTTTCAATGCATATCTTCAAAGATACTCCATAAAACATGCTCAAATTTTGAGACAAGAATATAGACATACAAATGAACACTTTTCATGAAGAAAATATTTTAAAATTCAGTTTGGAAAAGTGTGATAACAGACGTCGAAAACAGGTCACGTGCAAAAATTTGAAAACAGGGCACGTTCATGACCTTTGGTCGAAGAAATAGTCATAACTTTTAAACCGCCGCCCAGAACTTTACGTTCTTTATATCGTTGGAACCGTATCGAAAAATCAATTAACGCAGCGTAGGCGGAAAAATTTATTTCTTCACCGATTAGTACAGTTTTTAAGAAACATTTGACTCAAAATTTTCAAAACAGGGCATCTTTACAAGGTTTGAAAAACAACAACAAAAATAAAAACAAAAATACAACAAAATCATATCTATAGAATCCTAATATCTACAACTAACATGTAAACATATATATACAATCTTAATTATCCACCACTAATCATATTACAAAAACCAATCCTAATCACTAGGCAACACAATCAATTCACACTCTTAAGCTATGCAATAGATATACTTGAAGTAAAAGCTCAAAAGTAGAAGATTGGACCTGAGAATTAGCATTCGTAGGATGGTGTGCATCGTGGCATGGTGTATTGGTGCATGGTGTGGTGGCGGGTTTAGGTCGGCGGGTTCATTCCCGCCGCATGAAGTCGCGGTGGCTTCTCCAGATGGTGCGGCGGCTTCGTCTCTTCTGGAAGGCGGGCTTATTCCCGCGGCATGAGGTCGCCGTGATCCCCTCTAGTTCTTTCCATCTGGAGGGCGGGTCATATCCCGCGGCGTGAGGTCGCCTACTTCCCTCAGCACACTCCGGCGGGTTTTGACCTTCGGGATGGCGGGTAATGTCCCGCCGCCATGTCTCGCCAACGGTTCAAAAGAACCCGGCGGCTTTGTTAGGCGGGCTCATTCCCGCGGACTCATCCCGCCGTAGGGATTTCTTCTTCTTGATTCCAAACCCTACACACACAAAAATCACACCAACAACTATCACAAGCACATGCTATACAAATGATAAGTAAGGAGTCCAAGAACCCCCAAACCTATCTAATTCTATGCATCCTATAGCATACTTCCAATATGGTTAATGAATAATTAAGAGACTCAAATTCTAAACACAAAATAACAATACAAATACGAAAATAAAAATACGAATAAGACTAAAACCTAACAAAATATACGCTGCACAATTTTAGGTCCCCGGCAGCGGCGCCATAAACTTTGACGCGCCCCGTGACGGTCTATAATAAAGTGTCCTCCGGCGGCGCCAATGACTCAATCGGCGCACGCGGGACACGCGATAGTTCTATAAACTACCGTAAAATAAACGGGGCACGTATTTGTTTTTCCGCAAGCGCACAGATCGTTACGATCGCATAGCGGCAAGCACGGTTCGTTCCACAGGGATCTTGTGAGGTATCTTTTATCGGTTTTAGTCTTATATGTATTATATATTATTTACACTAATTACAACATATTTACATGCATTAAAAGTAAATGGTGGAGGATGGCATGTAAGCATTTAAACTAAGAGGATGGCAAGAAAGCAATTTAAACTAACTAATAACTAAATTAAACTAAGATGGCAATCTAATTAAATTACACTACAACTAAGGATTGTCATCTCCTTAGTAACTAATTAATCTATCAATTAAACTACCACTACAATTACCTAAATTAAATTAACTAAACTAACTAATTAAACTAATTACCATCTAATGCAATGATCTTGCAAAAGTGGTAATGATACTTGGGATGTTGGGATATTGGTGTACAAGTGCAATTATCCAATTAATTTGTTGATTTCTATTAACCTAGGATAGTCTAAAACCATTAATAAAGACACATACATCAATATTCATTTATGTATAGTCTAAATTGTATTATATGCTAAACAATTTGTTAATTGAATCAACATACATATAAAGTAAAGCTCATCATAGAAAATCAACATATATATTAGATAATATACAAGTACACCAAAACCCAACATCAATAATTAGTTACATAAATAACTAAGGTGGTGAGGATGGTGAGAAATTACATTAAACTAAACTAAACTAAGCTAATCTAAGCTATTCTAGACTAATTGTGAACTATTTGGATATTTGGGAGGTAGTGTTTAGGTTAGGGGAGGAAACATATATATAGGGGACTATTTTGGGGAGGTTTTGGACGTGCAAAATTCCAAGTCGGTTGCTCCGGCGGGCTTGTCATCCATGGCCGGCGAGCTCTTGCCCACCGCCGAAGCTCGCCGCGAAGAAAATGTAGTCGGCGGTGAGTTCTGACCTTCTGGACCGCGGGAATGAAGCCGCCAAGATTTGGCGAGCTTGGACGCTCTAGAAGGCGGGAGAATGGCCGCTGAACCGAGCTTGAAGGTTTGCTCAACCATGGAGGTTTGGAGGATTTGTTGGTGATGAAAACCTTTGCATGGGAGGCTAAAAGTGGGTGCAATAGGACCGGAGGAGCTCCGGCAACAATTCTGGGCGGTAGGCCCTCGGAAACAGCATCGAAAAACGGTCGAAAACGGCCGCCGAAGTCACCGGGTCGGTACCGGTTCGGTTCGGTTCGGTTCGGTTCGGTTCGGGTCGGGTCGGGTCGGGTCGGTTCGGGTCGGGTCGGTTCGGGTCAGGTCGGGTCGGGTCAGGTCGGGTCGGGTCGGGTCGGGTCGGGTCGGGTCGGGTCGGGTCGGGTCTGACCGGGTCGGGCTGACCCGGTTGCTTGAGGAAGACGACCTGACGTCAGCGTGACGTCAGGCGTGACGTGTGCAGCGCCAAAACGGCGTCGTCTGGCTGCTGACGTGGTAGGCGCGCTGTGCGTTGGCTGGCTTTTTACAATCTGCACCCCTGATCTTTCCCCTATTCACAGAATCTTCAATAATTGCCCGAATATTGCACTTTTACCCCTGAATTGTCCAAAATGACAATTTTGCCCTTGAACTTCCCTAATTACCTGAAACACTTATTTATCCGTTAAATACCCGATTTTACCCGAGGAATAAGCACAAAAAGATAGGAAAAGGGAGCGCTAAATGTGAACATTTGGAGCGCGATCACCCGGCCAGGTCCAGAATCTTCGAGACCCAGGGAAAGCACTGGAAATTCGAAAAAGATAGCGGGGGGCCTGGTAGACATAACTACCCCGAGTATCCTGACGCCCAAATATCCTGGTACTTGGAATTGCCACAAGAATCCGTAAAAACCGTTTTTTAGAGGAGCAAGAGGGACCCGGGATACCTGGAGTACCCCGGCCAGCAAAAGTCATGACATACACTTAACAAGATAGGTACAGGGATCCCGGCCCATCGACCCCAATGAAGCGGTATGCAGGCACCACGAAGGGCAGACCGCATACAAAAGGCAAACATCTAGACGTCACCGTTTAGGGTTGAAGCTCAAGCTACAACGCAGCATTCGTTCCCGCCAATTTAGTATCTTATTTTTAATAGGAGTCAACTCAATTGGAACCGGAAAAGAAGGAATCACCTGATCTTTTGGGATCAATTTCTCGACGAATGAGTCGGGCCCCAAAGGGAGACCCGTGCATCACTAAAACCCTAGACCGAGGTTCTAGGAGGGCTCAGCAAGAAAGGGGCCTGTATATTAATCATACATTCACCTTGAAAGAGAGGCGACCACACTTTTACTACTTATCGACAGGCACGAAAAGCTCCATCTCCATTGTTCCCCCATATGCTTTACTTTTTCCTTACTGAAATACTGTTAGTTCAAATACCAAGTTGTAAAGATCCCACCGAGATCGAGATCCATATACATATATAAACAGCTTTTGTTTTATGCATCCATCATATAAGAAATCATCCATCTTACTACTCACATCCACTATAATATCGAGATCGGAGTACCCAGCGGGATACCAGACCACTAAGTATCTCGTTGGCCCTTATTGGATCCCAATCTGGATCTGTCATCTGCAAAACCTATCACGCTTAACAGATTCCAAAGAACTAGAGGGGTATCGATGTATAGAGTATCCCACTAGCCTAGATCCAATTAGATCCGGGTCCTTCACATACCGTTAATTCTAAATTGCACCCCGGTGATAATTTCGGGTTAACAAGGGGATTCTATGATTTCCCAGCAAAATATTCACAGGAACTTAACAAGCATGAAGAAGGAAATGGTGGAGGAGGGTGCTTGACAGTGTGCAGCGGGACAGGCGCTAACACTGTCCCCTACCAGGCCAGATTTTGATAACGGCCCCCTACTACTACAACGACCCCGTCCAACTAATCAAAACCTCTGAAAACACCACCTGTTCACCATATCAACCCTACGAAAGTGCCTATATGTGCCTAAGGCCTAGGTGTACCGATCAAGGCCCTCTAAGGCGTGTGACTACCACAGCCCTACTCAAAAGTAGAGGTTAAGATCAGCCCCGCCAATTTCGCCCTGGGAACTAGGGCTCCCAGCTACCAGAACCAGGCCCTCAATCACAGGAAGAGAACAATGGCACGATCCTAACCCTTGATTCTGTACCATCACGATTGCTGGCAAGAGGGAACGGTAAAGATGGAATCAGGGATTCCCGCCTAAATGAGCTGCTCCCACCTACCCCCCACCAGAGACATTATAAATATCCCTACATTCCAAGAATAAGAGGTTGGCACCTGAAAACCTAGACTTCTACTTGGCTACTACCTCGCCTAACTCAGAGCTCCATTACGCTACTCCACCTAGCGATAAGTTACTCCTAGTTCCAACTCCCCTACATGATAATGTACTGGATAGTCATGCTCTTTCCATTTGTTGTAATAGCTCGCCGTAGCTGGCGAAGTGATTTGTAATGTACCCCATCACTCAATAATAAAAAACCCTCTCATTTATTGTAGCAAGCTACCCTTATCACACTCTCTATATAACCTAAATTGGCTATCTCAACCTCATTCCTCTTAGCAGGACTGGTCCTATCACACTTGTATCGGTCCCTGGCAACCGGATCAAGGGCCCCTTCCGGTATCAACCCCGGGAGGCGTGGAGCCACCCCCTACCCGGTCTGGACCAATCGCAGTGCACCCAGATGTCACGGTCCAGGTTGTCCCGGGAAAGTCCTGATGGATTTTTAAGGATAACAGAATCTAATGATAGAATAAATAGAAAATATATAGAGATTCAATTACAATATAGTCAAGCAAACCCAAAACCCAAATGTTCCTAACACCAACCCCCTAGATTGGGGGTTTTAGCTACACATAATTACAAATAAGAAAACAGATTAATAAATAAGGATCTCACCCTTAGGTCTCCTTCTTTAATGCTTGTTCCTTTCCTTCCCTAGATGCTTCTTAGTGCAAAGAGTGGTAGAAGAGGATGTGTCTGGATAGGTGGGTGTGTAATGGTGAGTGATAAAGGGATTGGGATGTAGAGAATGGGAAGAGAGGAATGGTTGGGTGAAGTAGTCAAGATTTGGTGTTGAGGTTTGGATGAAAAAGGTGAGTTCAAGTATAGAAAATAGAGGAATTTGAGATATGATTGATGGCGATCCTAGGTTGAAAAAGAGATAGGTAGGAGAGAATAGGATAGATGATCTATAAAAGATGGTGAATTTATAGGCTAGGAAAGCTAGGGTACGAAATGGGCACGAAATGACAAGAATACCCCTCTTGAATGCCAACATTGGAATTCCTACGTTGTCACCCTTTGTCCTTCTATGTCGCCATGACGACATCTCTATCGCCATTGTGTCGCTATGGCGATAATGTCCAACGCTGGAATTCCAATGTCGTCGCCATTTGTCCTTAAATGTCGCCATGGCGACAACACCTGATTGAAAATTTCTTGAAAAATGTCTTATGTCGTAATGGCGACATGGGGGCGACATTTGGTCTTTTGAAATGCCTCCCTGTCGCTATGGCGACCTTAACTTCAGCAAATGACAAAAATGCCATGTTTCATGCCTTTTTGCTCTTTTTTACACCAAGTTCCTCCCTTGAGGCCTAATAAAACCTGAAACACTTGATTCGACAACATTAAATACGGGGAATCACCCGAGAATAAGCACAAAGAATAGGAAATAAGGGTACAAAATCGTACCATATTTGGTCCGATCAGTACTTAAAGCATTTAGGCCTAATATGCCCATCAACACCACAATAATGACAAGTTGGAGACTCATCATGCATTTGATGTCTCCTTTGGTGTTAAGCCGGTTCACATCTTCTTTGTTGTTGAACTGGATAGGGTTGCCTCCTTGGTTGAGGTAGCATGTCATGCCTTCTTGGTTGGTTAGACCATGATTGAGGAAGGCTTGGGCATGGAACTTTTTGGTATTGAGATTGAGCAACGCTCTTTGTTAGCATCTTCACTTGGCCATTCTTGGATGACTTTCCAAGATCAAATTTCCTCCTAGGATGTTAAGGAGGTGAAGCTTTGCTTTTGCCTTGAGCTTGAGGTTGTTTGACCTTACCCATATTCAATTCTTAAAGGTGCCTCATCTCTTTATCCCTGACAATTCTCAAGGAATTTTCTTTGCTAGCAATATCATCCTTCATTGCCTTCAACCTTTGATGGCAATCTTCAATCTCCTTTCATACTTAGACACATCAACTATGTCCACCTTTAAGGAGTCATCCACCTCGGTTTTTAGTTGAAGGTTTTCCTTCTTCAACTTCTCGATTTCTTCGTCTTTCTTTTTCAAGGACCTTTGAAGAGAGTAATTGAACTCTTGGTTGTCCACCATATTATCACAAGAGTTCCCGAAGCATGAACTATCATGATCGAAGCATCTCTCACTTGTGCTTGTGAGGGTCATATCATCAAGGCTTGCTTCTCCCAACCTCGCTCCACTTCTGTTTCCACAATCAAAGTCACCCTTCTTGAATTCATCAAGAGACAAACATTTGGTGACATCTTGAGTTTCTTCTTGGTAGGAAACCGAAAATGTCAAGTAGTTGTTCTCACACTTAATCGAGCTTGTGGAACAATCTTCAACTACTTCAACTTCGTTATCACACCGAGTAGTAATCATACCAATTCCTCCATTCTTGTACTTCAAGTTACCACACTTGGAGGCAATGTGGCCAATTCCACCACATTCAAGGCAAGGGTCACTTTTCCTTGTCATTTTCTTTTCCTCCTTCACTTTGGAGGTCGACTTTTTTTCCTACTTCACTTTGGAGGTCAAACCCTTCTTTTGAGATTTCATGAATCTCCTAAATCTCTCTATCAAGAGAGTCACCTCCTCATCGGAGTCATTTGCTTTCCTCTCAACATTAGAGGTCACCGAAGCAATTCCCGCTTTAAGTGTTTCACTCTCACTCATGGTGAAGTGAATGAAAAAAAAATGCAAGTGAATGCAAAGAACAAAAATGCACACAAATGCAAGATATGCAAAAATAAGCAAGGATCACCTAAGTATGTCTAGGAACCCGCTCTGATACCAATTGAAACAAATATTATACATGCGTGTCTAATAATACAACCTAGAGGAGGGGGGGGGGGGGGGTTGAATGGGTTATTAATCTGTTATTACCAAATTTTTCGGATTAGTCAATAGTACAAATAGAATCCCAATTCACCAAACAAAAAAACCAAGTATAAAATGCAAAAATTAAAGAACACTTGATTTTTATGTGGAAACCTTCAACAAGGAAAAACCACTGGCTGTTATGTGCGCCACATATGGTCATCGAAATCCACTATATGAAAAGATGGTTACACCCTCAAGTGATTCTCGGACTCTCACCCTAGATAACCTCAGGCTATGGACACTATCACTTGCCACTCTTGGTTTAATCCCTAGTGATATCCCCTGATACACTACTCTTGGCGTGAGCACCCCTAATCTATCCGCAGGCCCTTTACAGTGGCATTTGACCAATTACTTGTGCACTAAGCCACCTTAGACACACAAGACTTACTTCTCAATGAAGAGATCAATAAACACCTATGTGAATATGTTATGATATCTGTTAACTAAAAATTGTCACCGGGGTGAAATTTCTAATTAACGGTTTATGAGGGACCCAGATCAGGATAGATCCGGGCTAGCGGGATACCTAGTAGCACGATACCCCACTGTTTACTTTAGATCGACTAAGTATGGTGAATAATGGTAGGATGACAGAAATCTCAGGTGCTCGATGGCATGAAACTCAATTTATTTTATTCCATATAACATACTATGAAATTTACAAGCTGTTGATAAACAAAGCATGATCATAACAGCAATAAGGAACAAAAAATCTCTTGGTGGGCAATGGCGATGGAGCTTTCTGTGTCTGTCGATAAGTGGAAAAAATAAGTCGGGTCCCCCTTTTCCCTGTGAACATATGATCATTATATAGGCCCGCTTTCTTGCTGAATACTCCTAGAACTTCGGTCTAGGGTTTCAGTGATGCACGGGCCATCCTTTGGAGTCTAACGAATTTATCGGGGATTTGATCCTTGAAATTCAATGATTCCTTTTAGGACTGAAAGAGTTGACTTTGCTTTTGAGTAAAACTCTTGATTGGCGGGAATACATGTAGTATTCTAACTCAAATGATGGCGTTTAATTTCTGCCTTCCCTCTTGTTTTGCTGTTCGGGGTACTTGCTTCTTATTTCAAGCAGGGTAGGAGCACTAGGATTTTGCTAAGTGCCCGCTACTAGCTTTTTGGCGGAACGGGGCTCTCCAGTACCTCGCCTTCTTCTCGCTTCTCTTTACTTAATATTTTGACCATGTCAAAATACCCGGTATCGGGCTACTAGGGTACCGGGGTACCTGGACGTAGACAGACCCCGAGTATCTTGTGATATTAATGCCTTTGGGGCCTAGTCTTCAAGGTTTCCGGGTACTTTCTGACTCTTGGTAGTTTTGGACCTAATCAGGGTGGGTAGAGGATCCCGTCTCGACCTTTTGTGGGTAGGCAGGGTACCCGGATACCTCTTCCGTAGTTGTTCTCTATCTCGACTAGTATTTCTGATGCTGATGGAAAATTCTTTTTTGGTCCCTGCCAATTTTAGCCGTTAACAGAAGTCCCCCTTGACTTGAACACCGGTACCTTTGTTAGGGTTGGAGTCTGGATTTCTAGCCCGTTTGAAGAATTTTCTACTCGGTGTAATCTTGCCTGGCTGTCTTCCAATACTGAGGGGGAAATCCTCTTCGTATACGGTGATATTTAATGTTAAAACGCGTGTCCAGCAGTGGTTGTTTAGCGAATTCAAATAGACCGCTTTTGGCGCAGTTTCCTCGGAGTTGTTTCATACACGTCTCCAGCCATTACTCCATCTTTCCTTCTACGCTCCGGTAACCGTTTCAAGTATATCTTCAGCCATTACTCCATATTTCCTTTTTCGTTTCTATAACTGCCCATTTCCTATCTATAAATACACCCCTCTTCTCCTCTCCTCTCCTGTTCACGCTCACTTGCCTTTCTGAAATCAAGAACTGAAATCTTTCCTTTCTTTTGTGTCTCTTTCTTTTCCAAAAGCTTTCTTCTTCTTTCTTTTTTCTATTACAATGGCGTCTCCTTCGAAACTTCCTGATTCTGCTAAGGATGTTCCTTCGTCCTCTCTACCTTCTCGACCTGCTTCCTCAAACTCTTGTTCGGCCTCGGCCAATTCCCCTGGTAGCCTTGATGGTCCTTTGAACGTTCAGCGGGCGGATTCGGTGGGGAGTTCCCAGTCAATCGGGGGAATTAAACGCAGACGGGATGAGGGCGATGCTACTGGTGAAGGAGTTCTGTCTCAACATCGTAGCTCTACTAGGAATCCTCATATCGGGTCAGGTTTTCACAATAGACCTGATGATCTAGTCCAGATAATGGATGAGGAGGAGGGAACTGATGTTGATGCCAAAGAAGGGGAGGAGGAAGATGGTATCCCTAATGAGGATTCTTTGGGAGTTCTTGTTGGGCCCCTCCTTCCTTTTGGTGAAGGCCGCATAGTCCCGGAGTCGGTCTGCACCGCTGACACCCTAGCCTGGCTTGAGAAAACCTACAGGATCCCATATGCTATCCGTCTTTCTCTCCCTCACCGGGGATATGACGTATATACTCCTCCTTCAGGCTACTTGTTAATTCATGTGGCCGCCTTTGAATGTGGAGTTCAGCTTCCTCTTCATCCCTTTATCTACAGGTTGCTGGTCGCACTAGAGCTAGCTCCGCTGTAAATTTCACCAGGATTCTAGAAGAATCTGACGGGTTTCCTGGTGCTTTGGAAGGAGCAATGTGAAAAAGAAGGCATTGAGAGGGAGTCCGGCTTCGATGAATTTCGTTATGTTTATCAAATAACGAGTATGGTTCCTCAGGGCCAATTCTATCTGAGGCCCAAGAATTCGATGCAGTTCATTGTTCCTAGGGCGAATGTGAAGTTCAACCCGCCCTGGAAAGATGGGTGGGTGTAAGGATTCCCATATCTTGATTGGCTTATTTCGTGGACAAACCACTTGATGGGGTTGATTGTGTAAGGGTAGTTTAGGTGATTGATCTTCAAGCTCGAAGGCCCTTCCAAGACCTCAAGGGACAAGCACGCCAAAGGTATAATTTCTAGTGCTTGGTTTTCTTTGAAGAGATTAGTTAGCACACACACACTTAGCATACTTGTTCTTGTGTGCATACTCTTCACATGACACTTTACACACTAGCACCTTGATTGCTATATCTTGTTGTGTGTTTATTGTCTTATAATTCGTTTCCCGACATTGTTTGGAAACGTCCGCGCTTGCACTAATGAGTGCTTGGTTTCGCGCGAAGACCGCCTACAGAGAATGCCCTTGGCTTCTCCTTGGATTTCACCTCTGTTGGTGATCTGCGGTTATGATCGGTGGCCTGGTCGCCAAATGAAACCGCCATTTTGACCTGATTGATTTTTCTCTCGGGTTTGATTCGGCGGTTGGATCGGCGGTCACGAAACCGCCGAATGAAACCGCCGTTGTTCCCTTGGTCTTCTCGGGTTCAATTCGACGGTTACGAATGGCGGCCTGGCCGCCGTTTGAAATCGTCGATCGGTGCGTTTCAAGGGCAAACTTGTCTTTTCACATGCCCAATTCTTGATGTCTATAAATATCCTACTTTCTCATTATCTGAATAAGTTATTTGACTCCTTAGAACCCTAAACTTAAAAGAGAGATTTTTGAGAAAAAATCAAATCAAGAACTCACCTTTAACCACTCAAATCAAATCCTTTTTGCATCAAATTTCATATTGCATCTTCTATGACTATATAGAATGCATCCATGAATGGGTTTGCATCATCACAACTTGCTTGGTAAGATTTTGATTAAGTTCATCTTATTTTAGTATTTTTACTATCAAGCTATTCTCTTTTAATTTACTTGTATGTTTTTGATCATATGATAAATATAAGAATAGAGAATTAATTGTGATGAATTGATTGAGTGTTGGTTTGTGATAGCTAATTAGGTTTTTGATTAATCTTGATTAGCTAAGCTATTTGACATGTCATTTAGCATTTGATATCTAGGATTGATTTAATTGAATATATCATCATCCTAGATAAGCATCTAAGGTTCCCTAGCCTTGTTTGTTATTTGAATATTCATATATATTCACATAGGTTGCATAATCTCTTCATAGAGAATTAAGTCTTGAGGCTAAGATTGCTTAGGCCTCAAGCAATTGGACTAGAGCCACTTTTAAAGGCCCGCGTGGTATAAGTGGGGGGTTATTGACTGAAGTGTTAGACGAGGTCTACATAGGTTGTAAACTCCATTTCAATTAGTGGATTTCGAGGTTCGAGTGTGGCGCACTAAACAGCCCGTGGTTTTTCCCAGTGGTTGGGTTTCCACGTATACATCAAGTGTTATTTAAATTCCGCACTGTATTACACTTGTTTGTATTTTTGACTAGTAGAGGCATTTTCGTAAAATTGACTTGCATGCGAAAATTGGGTAATAATAGCTAAAATCTATTCACCCCCCCCCCCCCCCCCCCCCTCTAGATTAATATATTAGTACACACCTAGTTTATTTGAGAACTTTCAGTGGGTTGTAGTTGAGGGTGACTGGGGCCAATCGGTGTACTTGGACGGGGTCAAGTATCTGGTTCCAATTCGTTTTTCTCCAAGAGATAAGTGGAGCACGGGCGTGCTTTCTGTAGAATCCAGAAGGATTCTTAAGGGGATTCAAGATAGGAACTATACCAACTCGAAATACCCTACTTGTGATCCCTTTGAAGGCACTCGGTTGGAGCGGTATCTGCGTATCTCTCTCGCGCACCCAGGTAGGCCTTGCCTCTTATTCTTTATTTCCTTCCCTTTTTTTTTTTTTTTTTTACTGATTATTCTTTTGACAGTTTCTGCTACTCCTCTTCTTCCTTCCTCTTTATCAGGGCTGACACGTCCAGATCCCCTTCCGGCTAATTCTCCTGTCCTTTCTCCTTCCAGCGTTGGTGCTGCCTACAAATCTCAACCGCTCATATCAGCCCCTCCTTCTGCAACTAAGGGGTTGGTTTCAAATTCTCTTACTCCTCCTCCAACAAAGGTTTCAGTTTGCCCATCTTTGAGCGAGATGTTAGCACGGGCGGCCAAAGCCAAGGTTTCTCCACTCCCTTCTTCAAAAAAGGTTCCCAGTGCGACTGCTCCCCCTCCTGTAATGATGGTTGTGTTAGGATTATGCTCAATAGCAAGAGTGTAATATTGTAATTGACAATCTTTTTCATATTAATAAAGTGATTTCTGGTTTAACAAATCTTATAGCATTTATAGTTTAATATTATAATTGTCAAAGTAAATAATCATAAGGTCTAAAGACTATGAGAAAAGAAGAATTGTTCGTACATCTTGATATATATGAGGAAGACACAATTCTTTAGTTAGTCTTGAATAATGTTCACAACTTAAGTTAAAGGTTGGGCACCTTTACCTTGTTAAAGTTGTAGAATTCTTTTGCTAGCATTTGAGTGGGATCAAATGAGTTATGATGAGTCTGAAATCATCGAAGGGTCTTCGAGTAAAAGAATCTAGTACACTGGGTGCATTGAACTGGATCACAATGAAAAGCTTTATCTAGAACCATCAATAGATAATAGTCTTTTCATTATCAAGACAATCGGAGAGTCTATCTTAATCCTGAGATAAATGATGGACTTATGGTTGCAAGTGGTATCATTTGAGTTATCAATGAGTACGATTATATAACATAGTCTATCCTCGATAGTTTGGTGATATTCATTTGTTAATCGATAGAGGACTTCATTTATAGATATGGACATCGTGACTCCATTTATTAAATGAGAGTATAATATCATCATATGGATGTTTTGAGGTAATTGGATATTAAATCTCAACATTGAGTTTTCGATAGTGACTATTGAAAACATGGCTTCTGGACAAGTCAAAATATCCAAGTTCAAAACGTGGTCATATGAGTAAATATGGTAACTTGGAGAGTTATAGGCGGTCTATGAACTCTTGGCGATTACTGATATTAATCACGAGGATATATTATCTCCAATATGATTGTCTAGGGTATGAATGAGGAACATCTTCTTATTTATCTTTATTTAAGAGTTCAATTTTAGCTCTTTAGTGGAATGAGTTAAAATTAATGGATTGGACCTAAGTGAATCATTTGTTGATTGTGATTAGGTTATGTCTATTGAAGCTTAAATATAGATAGCCTGCCGATATCCCCAATCCACACGGACTTGCATGGATCACTTGATATATTCTACCGGACCAATTTATGGGTCCATCTAGAATTGCATTTAATATATTAAGAATATAATTTGCACATTATTTATTTAATGGGCTGATCAATTATATTAATATATTAATGAAAGGCATGTGGGCTTGTTTCTTTTAGTAAGAATGGGTCTGGTTCACATGTGGGCTTTTTAATTAAAGTCTAATGGATTAAATAAAATAATAAAATAATATTGAGCCCATATATATATGATGTGGGCGGCAAGACTAGATATTAGTCTAATATATTATTTTATTTTATTGTTTGATTAAATGAGAATTAATTAATTATTTAATTAAAGAACAAAATCTTTTTCTGATCAGGAAATATGTTTCCTAGAGTTATACTATTGGTAGTAGTATACTAAAAATAAAAGACTTATTTGGTAAGAAAATAAATAATATGTTTTATTTATTTAATCAAATAAGGAAGTCTTTTATTAAGAATTAAACACTTATGAGTTGAATTAGGGTTAGGATTCTAAAGTTGATAGTAATTAGGGTAAAAGCACAAACTCTCTTTAGTAGAGAATTCGGCCAACCCTAATTAAATCAAGAGGAGAATTCGGCCAACCCTAGTTGAAAGAGAAGAAGAATTCAGCCACCCTATATAATACACATTATAGGGTTCGGCCACCTAGTGCTCTCACTTGATTCACTTCATCAACTTCTTCTTCTTCTAATTCTCATAGACAAGTGTTTGATTTTTTTTCGGCCAAGACACAAGAGAGAAGAGATTATTCTATTTTCGATAGTACACTAATTGCTTATACATCAATAGGCTTGTGTGTACAACTTCGAATAAGGTTCACGCGAGTTTCGATCATTAGATTGAGAACTCAAAAGTGACCGGAATAATCTTTGTAGTCTTTTGGATGTTTTGTGACTAACGTTAAGAAAAGGAGATTTTGTTTGTCCATTCTCAGGTACGCAATTCAAAAAAAAGGGAGACCATACTCCTAGGTGATTCACATTCGTGCTAGGATTGAAGATCTTACAGATTACCATCGACGTAAGTCAATCGGATCATGTGACAAAAGGTATTCTACTTTTGTTAGTTTATATATATGTTTAATTACTTTAAAGGGTTAAGGTTCATCAAAGGAAAATTTTTAAAATATACTAAACTTGTTTTTAGTCTCGCTTCCGCTACGTTGACCGTATTTTTCCCCATCAGAGCCTTGGTTGTACCCTTTTAATTAATTAACGTATATATACGTGAATCTATTTCTTTTTATTGTGATTATGCATGTTTAGAAAGAGATGACACTCTAGTTATTTGCATATATAATTACATGTGGATGTATGGATTTATATATGTTTTTATGTGAATTGTTGTTGCTCGATTTTGGTCCTAGAATTTCAATGTATTTTTTGTTTCAGAATTGTAACAAGAAGGGTGGTCTATCATCGCCATATTTTCTTCTTGATAGTTGCTTAAATTTTTTTTATTTTAATTAAATAGTGCAGTATTTTTATGTATTAAAATATACTACAGTTTTTATTTTATTTTATTATGGTGCAGTTTTTTATTGTATTAAATACTGCAGTGATTAAAAAAAAAAAATCTGCAGTATTTTATTAGTTTAAATACTGCTGTAATATGTTCGAGTATTGAAGATTCGAAGACGTGAAGAATTGGAAGCAACCGGAACTGAGAACGAGCGCCATGTGCACCCTTGGAGTGGATTGGGCTGTGCATGGCAAGCCCATATGGTGATGGGCTGCGCACGGCAGCCCTTTGTGGGTTTGTGGGGTGTGCACGCCCATGGGAGGCAGCCGAGGGATGCGCGGGTGGTCGATGGTCACTTGACAAATTGTAATTTACTTGCTTTTCTAGGATGGACCAAAATTGTGGCTATTTATTTTTTGCATAAATATTACAATATTTGTTATTGTATGATAACATGTCATATAGAATAGGAGTGCCACTCATATATCTCTTTTGGTATGAACATGCATTGAATGATTTAGGTATCTAAATTGGCATCTAGATAACTTGGTAAATCATTCTATGGGATTTAATCACATGCCTTAAATAATTGAGTGGGAGAAGGTGTTTTGTAACACCTATGGCCTCCAAGGTTAGTTGAGCTTTATTATTTATTGGTAATACCCCCAAGGGGCATCCATGAAAGGAATTTAGCAACATACTTCCTTACAAGGATAGACTAGACAATTGACTCAAACGAGATCAACTCCCCAAGGAGGGATTTTCGTGAGAGAAAATATTGAGGGTCGATATCTTGGTAACACACTCAATGTAATTTTATTGATATCCTCCCAAGAGTTCTTGTCAGTAAAATTACAAGGCTAAAATTGAAAACGCTGGTTGTTATGTTAACAATTAGGTGGGACCTAGTCTAACTAGTAAATGGTGTGAACTCCCAAAGGAGACGTAACATTTATGGGTGTTAGATCACCGTTGAATTTTTATGATTGAGTTATTTATTTAAATCAAGATAAATATTCGAAAGTGCTTTATCATGATTATTTACTCATATATATTTTTGTTTTATTCAGAAATCATGACCCCATCACTTATGAACATCCTGAAAGATAACACTTTAACTGGCGATAATTATGTCACATGGAAAAGGAAAATTGGGTTATTGCTGCAAGCTGAAAAACATAAGTTTGTTCTATCTTCTCCTAAACCACCTGCTCCTACTTATGAATCTCAGATTCATATGGTTGGTAAAGTTGCTACTGTTAAGGCCCGTCAAAAGGTAAAGGAACAACAGAAGAAAAAGCAACTTGGGCCTACCAAGAAGGAGACCAAGAAAGTAACCAAGATCAAAGGGAAGTGCTCCTTTTGTGGTGAAAAGGGACATTGGAAAAGAAATTGCCCAAAGTCCCAGAACAAGAAGGAACAAGGTAATATTAATTATCTTGAAACATGTTGTAAGGTTTATAGTTAGTGTTGGCATTAATTCCATATCAAAACGTGTTTATCTTGTAATGTTTAGTGGTTAGTAATTGAAGAATTTTGAAGACGAAGGACGTCTCAACCACAATTCATTCAAGAAGCCGGCTTTTAAGAGATTCGTGCATTATTGGTCGACAAAGGTATTAAAGGTCCTTTTATCTCTTACAAGGCTAGGCACACACTCACACATATCATTCTTGTGTGTTCCTTCATGATTTAATTTCATTTACATATCACTTTCACACACTTGGCAAAATATGCTCATGCATTCATATTAAGTTGATAAACTTTGTGTTTTGCATTTTCTAGGACTATGTCCGGAAACTAGCATATGTGTGTGTCTTTGTATTTGTATGTTTCTGTATTTTTGTATTTAGACTTTTATATGCTCTATTATGATTCTTTATTGAGTTCTGGTCGTTTCGGTTACTCATTCATGTAGTTTCGAGTCCAAACGATGTAGCTACGCTACTTTTCGTTCTCATTCGTTGAGTTGACTTCATCGATGATTTCCAAGATGATTTCTCAACCGTTTTTTAAAGTTGTGTATTCTTCGTCATGCGTGAGAGAGTCACGGTTCATAATCCGGAAACAGATTCAAAATTGGAGTTCGGACGCCCAAGATAAGGGCTGAAGAACCGAGGGAGCGTGCGAGAGGACAGCCTAGGCAGTGAGGCCACTTGGGCTGGCCGTTGGTGTGGCCGTGGGCCCCACGGCCTGGAGGAGCCTCTGTTCCCGTGTAGGACACGTGCCCCCCATGGCTAGGGGGTGACGTGGCCTCACTTGATTGGTTGCCTTGGCCCTTCTCTCTCCTCCTATTTCTTCCCTCTCTCTCTCCATTTGAAAAATTAAGAAGAAAAGTTTCAGTTTTCCCGTAAGCAAATCCTCTCTAATTTTCAGATTTTCAAAACACTATATCTTCCTCATCCGGAGTCGGATTTGAGTGATTCAAGTTGGAGAGTGTTCGTATTTGAGTCCTCTAACATCTCCAAGTGGTTTGGTAGCTATTTGATCGTGATTCCTAGTGGTTGAACACTGATTTCCGAACCAGCTGCAGAATCTGAGGTAATGGTCTCAACTTTGGGATTTCTTTCTTTTTGACCTTCCATTTGCTTGGGGTTTCTTCTTCTATATCTATGTTTATGTTTGGTAAAAGCTATTGAGAAAGATAGCTTGATTATCATTCTAATTGAAAGTCAATTTGTGGACTAATGTTGACTAGATTCTATGATTCTAGGTTTTACATATGTTTGTGAGTTGTATTGTGATTAGAATGGCATCTTAGGTTGTTTGGAACTTAATTGAATTAATTTTGTGATAAATGACCTTGAGATTTGATTTGATCCTTTGATTGATAAAATCTAGGATTTGTGCATTTGTTTGTGATTTAGAGAATATAGGTTTTGATTGATGTAAATCTCAAATCCTTGCTCTATATTTTTGACTAGTATATTGATTGATTTTAATCTCATATATCTAACATTTAATTGTATATTGATAGCATCTTGAATTTGTACTTCATGAACATATTGTGATTCAAGTGTTGTATATGTGAATGAGACTTTGAGTGTATGTGTTAGGTGTTTCACATGCTTAGGTTTTTATTCTCGTATTTTGCATCTAGACTTGATTACTTGTGATATCACATGTTTAGGTCTATTTGTGCCATAGAATGTATTGATCACATGTTCTATGTTGTATTGATTGTTTGCATCATTTGCATTCACATGATCACACTAGGAAGTCCTTGTAAAAGGCATGAAGTCTTGGTTAGAGTCGGGGTGACTCGGATAGCCAAGCAAGAAGTCTTGCCTAGAGTCGAGATGACTTGGATAGGTAAGCAAGGAGTCATGGCTAGAGTCGGGAGGACTCGGATAATCATGCATGGGAGGCTCCCTAGAGGCAAGAGTGCCTTGGATAGGGAGTTGGCTATTGTATTGGTAGGCCTAGGCGTATGGTTAGACATAGACTCCGATAGAGCGGGGTACACGGGAGGTGTATGCACTCTTGAGGAATTTCTAATCTACCATCGATGTTAATTGTGTGTGGTGTCCAATATATGGTGGTTTCGCATCATTGAGAGATTTCACACTTTCCAATAGGGTTGGGTAGGCTTAGACTTCACTAGGTTGGGTGAGCTAAAGATTGGTCACTTTGTGAATGTTCTATGTTTACTTTCTAATAATATAGTACCCAATGGTTGTAGTTCAACCCGTGGATGTTTCCTCCTTGGAGGTTTTACCACGTTAAAAAATCTCTTGTTTTAATTCTTCCTATCTCTTTCTCTTATATTTTAATTGTATATTTTATTATCTTGATTCATAATATTCACATGTGATGTATTGTGAAGCAAGACTTTGTATAGTGTGACTAGTGAATTCATTCTATAAATCAATTTTGTTTCTTTGATTCTTTTATATATTGTAATTTTTGTATAGTGACATTTTGATCACTCTTGTAACTCATTGAACACTTATTGAAATACAAGCTTACTTTGTTATTGTGTTTATTTGTTCTTTTACCTCACATAACTTGTTGATATACTTAGACTTTGCTCTTATGATTGTATTATCGTATTGTCTATGTATGTCTTCCTTGACTTATTGTGTTGTGTGTAAGGCTACCTTGAGGGACAAACGAATGTTTGTTCAAGGGTTTGAAAAAGGTGTAAAAACCTATTCACCCCCCCCCCCCCCCCCCCCCCTCCTAGGTATGCTTTAAGCAATTTAACTTCGTTTGTATACTTTCACATGTTTTCTGGCAGATTCTACAGATTCTTGGATCATAGACTCTTGAGCCACAAATCATGTTTGTTATTCCTTACAGGGGTTCCAAGTGTAAATAACTAAATACTCGAGGCGTGTTAAATATATTATATCTAGAGGGGGGGTGAATAGATTTTAGCTAATTATTACCCAATTTTCACATACAAGTCAATATTACGAAAATGCCCCTACTAGTCAAATATACAAGCAAGTGTAATATAGTGCGGAATTAAAAATGACACTTGATGTATACATGGAAACCCAACCACTGGGAAAAACCACGGGCTGTATAGTGCGCCACACTCTGAACTCGAAATCACTAATTGAAACGAAGTTTACAACCTATGTATACCTCGTCTAACACTCCGGTCTGTAACCCCTCACTTCTACCCTGCGGGCCTTTATTAGCAACCCTATTCCAATTTGCTTGAGGCCTAAGCACTCTTAGCCTCAAGTCTTAATTCTCTAAGAAGAGATTATGCAACCTATGTGAATATGTATGAATATTCAAATAACAAACAAGGCTAGGGAACCTTAGATGCTTATCTAGGATGATGATATATTCAATTAAATCAAACCTAGATATCAAATGCTAAATGACATGTCAAATAGCTTAACTAATCAAGATTAATTAAAAACCCAATTAGCTATCACAATACAACACTCAATCAATTCATCACAATTAATTCTCTAATCTTGTATTTATCATATGATCAAAACATACAAGTAAATTAAAGAGAATAGCTTGATAATAAAAATAATCAAATAAGATGAACTTAATCAAAATCTTACCAAGCAAGTTGTGATGATGCAAATCCAATCATGGATGCATTCTATATAGTAATAGAAGATGCAATATGAAATATGATGCAAAAGGGATTTGATTTGAGTGGTTAAAGGTGAGTTCTTTGTATTTTTCTTCTCTTGAAAAATGTTCTAAGTATGAAATCAGAAAATCAACTCACTTGTCTGACCTAAAGTCAAAGTGGCATATATATAGGGGCCATAAGTGAAGTGTGGTCGTTTTGAAAAAACGCACGAGAAATTTCACTGTGGCTCGACTGCCGCGGTTTCTCAACCGCGGCACTATAACCGCGGCACAGCAATAACATTGCTGTCGCTCGACTGCCGCGGTTGTGGAACCGCGGCAGCTGCACCGCGGCAGAGACATGGAAGTCTCTGTCGCTTGCATGCCGCAGTTTGCCAAAATTAGGCAACCGCAGCAGCACAACCGCTGCACAAGAAGGACACACCTTCTTAAGCCACTTCTCACAAAAGAACCATGCAATAGTGCATGCGTGTGAGTATTGAATGCATCCTAATGCCTAACATGTCATGGCATTGTCATAGAACAAGATGCACTCAATTCAATGCAAGAAGAGATATTGAATAAATCAATAAAGCACAATGCACACAAAATATAAACACAACATTCAAGAATAAGAGTTATGCATGTTGTGAGTGTGTGCAACTACATCTCTTCAAAGCAAACCAAGCACAAGAAATATACCTTTGGCGTGCTTGTCCCTTGAGGTCTTGGAAGGGCCTTCGAGCTTGAAGATCAATCACCTAAACTACCCTTACACAAACAACCCCATCATGTGGTTTGTCCACGAAATAAGCCAATCAAGATATGAGAATCCTAACACCAAGAAAGGAGAAAGCTGAATAAGAATGAAATCAACTTGCGTTTGGGCAACGGAACGTTAGTGTCTGCAAGTGCAGTGGGAGATATTAGAGTTAATCTAGATTCTTTCAGGCATTTAAATTTGATAGACGTTTATTATGTACCTCAATTCAAGAGAAATTTAATTTCAGTTTCTTGTTTGAATAAATTTGGATATTCGGTTACTTTTAATAAAGATTTTATTATTAGTAAGAATAACAAATTTATTTGCAAAGGTACTTTGGAAAACAGCTTATTCTTTTTGCACAAAAATATCTCTCACTCGTTAGACACAAAATTAACGGAACCTAATCATAAAAGAGTAAAATTATCAATAGATGAAACCTACCTATGGCATTTACGCCTAGGTCATATTAACCTTAATAGGATTAAAAGATTGGTAAGTGACGGACCTTTAAGTGACTTAAAGGTTGATGATCTACCAACTTGTGAATCTTGTTTAGAAGGTAAGATGACCAAAAGGTCATTCTCGACCAAAGGCGCAAGAGCCACTGAATGTTTAGGATTAATACACACTGATGTATGTGGTCCTATGAGCATTCAAGCTAGAGGTGGATATGAGTACTTCATCACCTTCACAGATGATTACTCGAGATTTGGCTATGTGTATCTCATGCGACATAAGTCGGATGCTTTTGACATGTTCAAAGCATTTGTTAGGTTTATAGTTTGTGTTGGCATTAATTCCATGTCAAAACGTGTTTCTCTTGTAATGTTTAGTGATTCATATATTGAAGATTTTAGAAGACGAAGAATGTCTCAACCACAATTCTTGCAAGAAGCCGGCATTAAAGAGATATGTGCATCATTGATCATCAAAGGTAATATAAGACCTCATATCTCTTACAAGGCTAGGCACACACACACACATGGCATCCTTGTGTGTTCCTTCATGGTTAAACATCATTGATATAACACATTCACATACTTGATAATATATGCCCATGCATTTATACTATCTTGACAAACTTTGCTTATTGCATGTTCTAGGACTATGTCTAGGAAATAGCATATGTGTGTGTCTTTGTGTTTGTATGTTTCCATATTTTTGTATTTAGACTTGAATATGTTTTATTATGATTCCTTATTGAGTTCCAGTCGTTTCACTCACTCATTCATAAGGTTTCGAGTCCAAACGATGTAGCTACGCTACTTTTCGTTCTCATTCGTTGAGTTGACTTCATCGTCATTTTCCGATATGATTTCTCAACCATTTTTCAAAGTTGTATAGTCGTCATCATGAGTAAGAGAGTCACGGTTTGTAATCCAAAAACAGATTCAAAATCAGAGTTCGGATGCCCAAGATACGGCTGAAGAACCGAGGGAGCGCGCATGAGAGGTGTGTGGCCGTGAGGCCACTTGGCCCATGCCGTGAGGGAGGCCATGGGCCCCACGGCCAGAGGGGCTCTCTGCCCCCGTGAGGCCCACACGCCCCCCACCGCCTGGGGTGATGTGGCCTCACCTGATTGGCCCGGAATCTCCTTCTCTCTCCTCCTTTTATTTCCCTCCTCTCTCTCCATTTGATTTTTCAAGAAGAAAATTTGCTAGAATCCCGTCAGTCCTCTCCTCTGAATTTTCTCATCTTCCAAACATCATATCTCCCTCATCCGGAGTCGGATTTGAGTGATTCAAATTGGAGAACATTCATAATTGAGTCCTCTATCATTTCCAAGTGGTTTGGTGGCTGTTTGA
Organism: Acer saccharum; assembly: GCA_030490815.1. Classification (NCBI taxonomy): domain Eukaryota; kingdom Viridiplantae; phylum Streptophyta; class Magnoliopsida; order Sapindales; family Sapindaceae; genus Acer; species Acer saccharum. Next base: position 26,375,521 of record CM059876.1, read on the forward strand.
TCAATTTTTCTAGTGGTTCCACACAGAAATCCGAACCAGCTGTTGAATCAAAGGTATTGGACTAATCTTTGGGATTTCTTTCTTTTTAACTTTCAATTTGCTTGGGGTTTCTTCTTCTATATGTATGTTTATGTTTGGTAAAAGCTATTGAGAAAGATAGCTTCATAATCATTCTAATTGAAAGTCAATTTATAGACAAATGTGGACTATTTTCTATGATTCTAGGTTTTTCACATGTTTGTGAGTTGTATTGTGATTAGAATGGCATCTTAGGTTGTTTGTAACTTGATTGAATCAATTTTGTGATAAATGACCTTGAGATTTGATTTGATCCTTTGATTGATGAAATCTAGGATTACTGAATTTGTTTGTGTTTTAGAGCAATCTAGGATTTGATTGATTTATATCTTGAATCCTTGCTCTATATTTTTTGCTAGAATATTGATTGATTAAATCTCATATTTCTAGCATTTTATTGTATGTTGATTGCATCTTGAACTTGTACTTCATGAATATATTTTGATTCAAGTGTTGTATGTGTGAATGAGACTTTGAGCTTATGTGTTTAATGTTTCACATGCTTTAGGTTTTATTATTGTATTTTGCATCTAGACTTTATTATTTATGGTATCACATGTTTAGGTCTATTTGTACCATAGAATGTATTGATCACATGTTCTATGTTGATTTGATTGTTTGCATCATTTGCATTCACATGATCACACTAGGAAGTCCTTGTAAAAGGCATCAACTCTTGGTTAAAGTCGGGATGACTCGGATAGCCAAGCAAGAAGACTTGCCTAGAGTCGGGATGACTCGGATAGGTAAGCAAGAAGTCATGGCTAGAGTCGGGAGGACTCGGATAGTCATGCATGGGAGGCTCTCTAGAGGCAAGAGTGCCTTGGATAGGGAGTTGGCTATTATATTGGTAGGCCTAGGCGTATGGTTAGACACAGACTCCAAAAGAGCGGGGTATACGGGAGGTGTATGCACTCTTGAGGAATTTCTAATCTTCCATCGATGTTGGTATTGTGTGTTGTCCAATATATGGTGGTTTCACATCATTGAGGGATCTCATACTTTCCAATAGGGTTGGGTAGACTTAGACTCCACTAGGTTGGGTGAGTTAAAGATTGGTCACTTTGTGGATTCTCTATTTTTATCATCCAATATATATAGTACCCTAATGTTGTATTTCAACCCGTGGATGTTTCCTCCTTGGAGGTTTTGCCACGTTAAAAAATCTCTTGTGTTAATTCTTCCTATCTCTATCTTTTATATTTTATTTGTATATGTTATTATCTTGTTTCATATTACTCACTTGTGATGTATAGTGAAGCAAGTATTTGTAAAGTGTGATTTGTGGATTCATTCTTTTGATCATTTTTGTATCTATGATTCTTTTGTATATTGTAATCTTTGTATAGTGATATTTGATCACTCTTGTAGCTCATTGAATATCATTTGAATACAAGCTTTCTTTGTTGTTATGTTTATTTGTTATTTTACCTCACACAACTAGATGATATACTTAGACCTTGTTCTCATGATTGTATTCTCATATTGTCTATGTATGTCTTTCTTGGTTTATTTTGTTGTGTGTAAGGCTACCTTGAGGGACAAACGAAAGTTTGTTCAAGGGTTTGAAAAAAGGTGTAAAAACCTATTCACCCCCCCCCCCCCCCCCCTCTAGGTATGCCTTAAGCAATTTAACTACATTTGTATACTTTCAGCATTCAAAGTTGAAATAGAAAATCAGCTTGAGAAACACATAAAAATCTTGAGATCTGATCGTAGTGGAGAATATCTATCTGGTGAGTTTCAGCAATATCTTATTGATAATGGGATAGTTTCTCAGTTTTCTGCACCAGGTACACCTCAACAGAATGGGGTATCAGAAAGGAGAAACAGAACTCTTTTGGATATGGTTAGGTCTATGTTGAGTTATTCAACACTTCCTTTTTTTTTTAGGATATGCTTTACAAACTGCTATATACATTCTAAACGATGTACCATCTAAGTCTGTTCCTCAAACACCGCATGAGTTGTGGACTAGGCGCAAGCCTAGTTTACAACACTTAAGGATATTTGGTTGTCCTGCGCATGTGTTAAAAGGAAAGACAGAAAAGATGGAGTCCCGTTCGAAAACATGCATATTTGTAAGGTATCCAAAAGAAACTAAAGGATATTATTTCTATAGTCCTTCAGATCTTAAAGTATTTGTTTCGATAAATGCTAAATTTCTGGAAAAGGACTATATGAATGATTTTGTACGTAGAAGTAGAATTGTCCTGAATGAGATGTCAGGAGATACAACTCCACGAGAGGTTACACAACCTAACCCAATTGTAAGCTCCGATCCAACACAAAATCAACAACCTACCATTCCTCGTCGTAGTGGGAGGGTTAGAACACAACCCGAAAGATACATCGGTCTGGGAGAATCAGTGGAGAATCTCCCGGACGACGATGATCCCTACACGTATAAGGAAGCAATGGAGGATGTTGATAGTCGCCATTGGCAAAAGGCAATGCAATATGAGATTGAATCCATGTTCGATAACAAAGTCTGGTCCTTTGTAGACTTGCCTAAAGGGATAAAACCCATTGGGTGCAAGTGGGTATACAAGAGGAAAAGAGGTATGGATGGAAAGGTGGAAACCTTTAAAGCTAACACATTCACATGTTCTTAGTATGCTCATGCATTGTACTCAAATTGTCATACATTGTAGAATTGCATGTTTTAAGACTATCTAGGAAATGGCATACATGTGTGATCTTGTGTTTATATTGTAAGGATCTCATTTATTGGTTGGCTTATTTTGTGGACAAACCACAATTAGGGATTGAATTGTAAAGGTAGTTTAGGTGATTAAGGATCAAGCTCAAAGCCCTTTCAAGACCTCAAGGTGACAAGCACTCCAAAGGTATATTTCTAGTGTTTAGTGTTTCTTTGAAGAGATTTAGTTGCATACACAAATTTAGCATATTTGCATATGTGTGCATTCTCTTCACATGTCACATTTCACACTTGCACTTTGTTGTTTATATATTATTATGTGTTTATGTGTTTTGTAATTCGTTTCCCAAAGATTGTTCGGAAACGTCCGCGCTTGCACATTGGTGTGCTTGTCTTGCGGAAAGATCTCCTTCGGAGAATGCCCTTGGCTTCTCCTTTGGATTCACCATATTACACACTTGCACATTGTTCACAAAGTGGAAACAGGGCATTGTCACCCTTTGATGGTGTCGCCATAGCAATAGAGAAATTTATTCCTAAAATTCAATCAGGTATGATGTCGCTATGAAGTGTCGCCTTAAGAACAAATGGCGACAAAGAAGATTTTCTTTGTTGCATCAGGCGTCGCCATTTGCGTCGCCATGATGTCACCCTGAAAAAAAATGGCAACAAAGAAGAAAAATCTGATGTCACCTTGATGTTGCCCTGAGACAAATGGCGACAGCAAATGGCAACAACTGATTTTGTCCAAAATGACATAGCTTCAATTTAACCTCCTATAAATATGCCTATTTGTTCTTAGGTCAATTTAATGACTCAAACATCATATTTTTAATTGAGAGCATTTTCAAAGAGAGATTTTTATTCAAGATTTCATCTTTGATCATCTTTGATTACTCAAACACTTATCCATGTGCATCAATTCATCTAGCATCATCCTTAATCATCTAGGTGTCATCTTAGCAAGGGTTTTTGAACACACTTTGCTTGGTAAGTTTTTCAATAATATCTTACATATTTTATGTCTTTCTTAACAAGCAGTCTCATTTATCACTTGTATGCCATTAGAATATATGTTAGATACAAGATTGAGATTAATGTATTGATTGTTTGAGAGTTGTATTTTGATAGCTTCATAGGATTGTCTAATCTATGTTTAGCTAAGCTTTATGACATATCATTTAGCTATTAATATCTAGGATTGCATTAATTGTCATCTAATCATCCTAGTGATGCGCACGTAATTGTTCTAATAAAATATCCTCAATGGCACCAATAACTTGATCGGCGCACGGGACACACGATAGTTCTATAACTATCGGTAAATGATGGTACGTGCGTGCGAGTGTATTTCTACCCTTTTCACAAGTATACGAATCGATGGCCACGTATAGTGGTTACGAGTAAGGGTATCGTTCCCACGGGGGAGAGGTGGATGGTTGGTACACGGAAAGTCGGTTCTACGTCTTATGTTATAATTAAGCTAATTATTATATTTACAATGCATGAAAATGTAAATGAGAATGGTCGCAAGTAAGCTATAACTAATCTAATGCACTATGATTATACTAAAATGGCAAGTAAATAGAGATTAAATTACACTAATGCAGAAATTAAAAGCGATGCGAATCCTATGATCTAGGATACGCAATCTCTACACTAAAGACAATTATAATTAACCTAAACTAATTAGATAGCAACTAAAGCAAATAAATAAATTAACAACTAAGCAATACAATTAAGTTACACTAATTAACTACAACTAACTAATTTATCATTAACTAACCTAACTAACTAATTCTTGCAAAGTTTATGCAAGAGCAAAGATACAAATGAAGAGGAATATAGTAATTGATCTCAATTAAGCATTTATGTTCTATGGCATATGCAATCTAATCCTACCACTCAATTACTATCAACTAATAGTTATTAGAATGACAATAATAGATGGTTTACAACCTAGAACATTAAGAACTAGCTAATATGCATGGACATGCAAATACTAACTAATTTCTTACCACTAGAGATAAGTAATGTTGTAAAACAAAGTTTACATGTTACTAGTGATCAATTAACAACATGTAAACATTCAATCTAATTCCAATCAACATGTAATCACTCAAGATGGATATAGTATAGATAAGATCAATTAAATACAAGAATAATTCATATAAAATTCATTCCTCAACATTTAAAGTATATTACACATACATGTTCATGAACACAAATAAATGGAAGAGAAGTAAAAGATTAAGAAGAAACCACAAGTTGGTAAGCTTCTTGTCTTCAATAGAGCACAAAGCCTTCTTCTTCCAAGCTAGGAAATTCACATGAACTATGTAGTGTGAGGTGGTGTAGTTCTAAGCTAAACTAGGTTAATTTAGTCTAAGCTATGTATTTTTAGATGTGTGTGAGAGTTGTTTAGGTTGGGAAAGAGGGATATATATAGTAGGGAGTGTTTGGGCATGGTTTGGCCGAAATATCTCCAAGGTCGGCCACTTAGGCAGGCTTGTCTCCCCTGGAAGGCGAGCTTTTTCCCGCCGTCGAAGGTCGCCGTGCATTTATGGAGCTTGGCGACGAGTTCTAACCTTCTGGACCGTGGGAATGTTCCCGCGGCATGAAACCGCCGAGATTGGGCGAGTTTGGACATCTTTGGGCGGCCAAGAACTCGCCGGAATCAAGCTTGAAGCTTGCACATCCATGGAAGTTGGTGGACTTGGATGGGTGAGGAAATGTGTGCATGGGAGCCTAAAAGTTGGCCCATTGTGATCGGGAGGACGGTGGCCGTTGATTTGGGCTGGAAACCGTCAGAAAATACACTGGAAAATGGTCAGAAAACACCGGAGAAGTCACCGAGTCGAAACCGGATCAATCCAATCGGGTCGGGTCGGGTCTGCTTGAGGTTGAAGACGACCTGACGTCAGCATGACATCAGGCTGACGCATGAAGGCACCGAAACGACGTCGTCTAGCGCGCTGAAGATGATGACGTCATCGATGACATCACGCTGACGTGAGCGAAGACCTAAACGACGTCGTCTGACTGCTGATGTGGCACCCCTCTGCTGCTTTGGCTAGCGAATTACACAATGCACCCCTGAATTCTTCCTTAATCACCAAATATGCAATAATTCCTCCAGAATTACACTTTGACCCCTGATTCTCCATAATTACATATTTGTCCTCTTTTGCCCCGATTTCGCTAGTTTTCTCCAGTTTGGTCCAAAATACCCCTAATGAGCTGAAATACCTGAAAAACACTTATTTACAATATTAAATACCAAAAAGGGCTCGGAAAACGGTTACAAAAGCTAAGTTAGGGAGCGCTAAATGTAAACATTTGGAGCGCGATCACCTAGATAAGCATCTAAGGTTCCCTAGCTTTGTTTGCTCTTTGAATATCATCATATATTCACATAGGTCATTTTATCTCTTCATTGAGAAGTAAGACTTGTGGCTAAGATTGCTTAGGCCACAAGCAAATTGGACTAGGTCCGCTTTTATAGGCCATGAGAAGTTGAGGTCAACCTAAGTTGTAAATTCTATTACAATTAGTGGATTCGAGGTCAAAGTGTGTGGCACACATAACAGCCCGTGGTTTTTCCCTATTGTGGGTTTCCACATATACATCAAGTGTTATTTATATTTCCGCACTATATTACACTTGTTGTTTTAAACTGACTAGTTATGGGCATTTTCGTAAACTTGTCTTAAAATGAAAATTAGGTAAAAAGGGTTAAAATCTATTCACCACCCCTCTAGATAATATTATACTCACCTATAATTTGTTTCAATTGGTATTAGAGCGGGTTCCTAGATATACTTAGGTGATCCTTGCTCATTATTGGTGTGTTTTGCATTGTGTGTGATTTTTTGATTTATTCATACATTTTGCATTCATCTCATTTAATTCATCCAAACACTATGAGTGATTTCGGGATGAGCAAAGAGGGAGCGTTGAGCGTGAGGCCACCGTTGCTCACCGGTGATAATTACTCCTTATGGAAGGGGAAGATGGAAGCATACTTGTGCCAAATCCATGATAGGGCGTGGATGGCAGTTGAAGATGGATATATTCCATCTATGATTACTCCTACTAGAAAAGGAGAGGAAGTGCTCAAGCCTAAGGCTCAGTGGATTGCTCAAGACTTCAAGGCTTTCAAATGGAACCACAAGGCGATGCACGCTCTCCTATGTGCCATCAACGAGAATCAACACAAATTGATTCAAATTACTAGGATCGCCAAAGAGGCATGGGACATTCTAAAGACCACACATGAAGGAACCGAGGTGGTCAAGGACTCCAAGCTCCAAGTCCTCCAAACTCAGTTTGAGACCATTAGGATGGAAGAGCACAAGTACTTCAATAACTTCCAAGTGAGGCTAATGGACATTGTGAACCAAAGTCACCAACTTGGTGATCCTTACTCGGATAGAAGAATAAAACAAAAGATCATGCGATCACTTCCCGAAAGGTTCGAACCCAAAGTAATGGCTTTAGAAGAAAATGACACCTACAAGGAAATGAAGCCAAGTGAAGTCATTGGAAGACTTCTAGCCTATGAGTCAAGAAAGGCTACCACCTCACCTCCTAAGAAGAAAAAGAATATTGCTTTGAAGACCTCTAAGCATGACAAGAAGGAGGATGATGACTCAGATGAAGACATGGGACTATTGACAAAAAGATTTAAGAAGTTTTTGAATCTACAAAAGAATGGTTATGGCTCAAAGGGGGATGGCTTCAAGATAAAGACCAAGGTTAAGTATGACGAGCCGAACCAAGAAGTGTCTTCAATAGAGGGGATTCGATGTTACGAATGTGGAGGATTCAGGCATATCTCTCCAGAGTGTGGAAACTTAAAGGATAAAAGGAAAGGAAAGGCAATGGCCACCTCATTGAATGAGGATGAGAGTGAAGAAGATCCTTCATGTGATGAAGAGCTTGCCATTAACTGCACGGCATTTGGAACCACTCGTATAGAAGTTGAAAAAGATGGCAATGATGTTTTGACTAGTGATCCCATAGAAGGAATAGATGAAGAAGTAGCTATATAGGTAGTTGGTGTAGCTACTCATTGGGATATGGCTCATATGACATCAAGTGACTAAAGTAAAGGTCTTGATGAGGAAAATAACTCCATAGGTAAGATGGAAGGTGTAGGAGATGACTCAAGTGTTGAGAATTCATCATCTCACTTCACAAATGGAAATGTGGAGAATATGTATCATTAAGACTATTTGAAAGGTTTGAAAGCTATAGGAAGAAGAATGAAAAGAAGATTCAAAATTTAAAGGAAGAAAACCTTAAGCTTTCAACACAAGTTGACCACTTGAGTGGAGAAGTGGTAAGATCCATGAAGGATGAAGATAAGCTAAAAGATGAATTAGCCTTATCTAAGAGGAGAGAAGAAGAGTTGAAAAGAGAGCTTGAAAAAGCTAAAGCCTCATTGGCTAAGATGGCTTCAAGCACCAAGAAGCTTGACCACATGTTGGGAGTTGGAAAGAGGCCAAATGACAAGAGAGGTCTTGGCTACATTGATGACAAGGATGCTTCCTCCTCAAGCAAGACAACCTTTGTCAAGACTATCAACATCAAGATGTCTCCTCCTCCTTAACACCCTAGGAAGAATATGGACCTAGGAGAGTGTTCCAGAAGTGCCCAAGTAAAGGTGGCACCAAAAGGTCAAGCACTAGCTCAACCCTAAAGGGCTCCTCATGTTAACTTCCCTTAACCTAAGATCCATAAAGGGAAGAGTCCGATCATGCAAGCTCAACCGAGCAAGCAACATTATCTTGGTCATCAACAAAGATGGAAAGATCCAATCCAACAACTAAGACAACCACAACGACAAGGGAAAGCACCAATGCATACACACGGGAATGGTATGATTCCTAACTTTATTCCCATTTGTCATTTTTGTGGTATTGATGGTCACATTAGACCAAGTTACTTTCATTACATTAATATGTGTAGAGTTAAAAGCATGATCAAAAAGAAAAAGGCTAGAGCTAAAATGTAAGTCTCTATAAAGGAAGAAACTCATTTGCGTGATCCTTTATCTTCTAGAGCTCTAGAACCTTTGACCACTAGGGTTAGAAATATGTCACCTAAGTGGATTAGAATAAATGAACCCGCCTTCTATAATGATATAGCATCTCCCATAAGTTCAATTAAGTCCAATGGACTTGGTAAGTCTATAGGACCTTATAACCTTCGTTGATGAGGTGTGGTAAATGACCCCATATGGGGATCTCAAGTAAAGAGAGCTATTGCATACTTGTCGCATGCAAAACTTTGAAAAATTTTATGCTTCTTTGATTGATTTCTTGAGTAGCTTGGTTGCACACATATATATATATATATATATATATATGTGTGTGTGTGTTATTTTCTTCAATAAGTGTGAAGCATGCTTTAATTACAATCCATGTCATATTTTTGTTCAAAACATGCATTTTTGGACTAGGAGATTTACATAGGAAGTACTCTTTGAATGACCTATAATGTTCTCCATGACATGATGATTGTAAAGACATGTTAAATTTGAAAAGCATGATATTCAATTGCCATGCTTAAAATGTGAAAAACATGAAATTCAAATGACATGCTCAAATATAAAAGCATGAATTAATGTTTGCATATTCTAAAATGCAAAACAATGTGTGAAAAAACTTATGAGACTCAAAATAAATAAAGGATCCAATATCCGTTCAAAGGATTTTACAATCCAAATGTCTCTCTTTCTTTATTTGTTAAACATGGCTACTATCATACGGGTATCATTCCCGAAAAAACCGAATAGGGTGCAAAAGTCGCTCATGCCATGTTTTGCTTATAAGGTTGGATATAGTTGCTCTTTAAAATTGAATTATTTGTAATATCTATATCCTTGCTTTGATTCATGACAAATGGTGAAAATTGGTTTGAATTCTTTAGGAAACCTTTGTCATTGCTTTGCCAAATACCATTGTATTTTGGACTTAAATGCAACATGTCTTGTATGCAAAGCATTCTTAATCACACATTTTAATAAAATAAATCTCCTTGGTTCTCTCCGATTAATTGATATTCATAAAGTGACTTATATGATTATGCAAATATCTTATATTCTACTATCTCTCTTTGCTATAAGTGATTTGGTTGGGGACTACTCCTTTGCTTATATCATGACAAAAAGGGGGAGTAGAAGTGGTAAGGGGAGTTGCTGATTGTAGTAGCAATTGTGCATGCTGGGGAGATATACATTGAGGGGGAGCATTGCATTCACATACATTGCATGATGTTGTGCTTAAATTATTTAAATGCAAATGCTTGTTTTATTTTCACTTGATCATCTCACATACATTTGCTTTGGAAAGTGTAATTTTTGTTTTGAAGGGTTGATAGTTCTACAAGAGATTGAAGACTTGAAGTTTCTTACTTTTTAATATCTCTTTGTAATGTAGAATATCTTTGTTATCCCGTAGCTTCAATTATGTTGTGAGGATCAATGTGAGTGGTGGTTTTGTCATGAAATAGCCAAAGGGGGAGATTGTAAGGATCTCATTTATTGGTTGGCTTATTTCATGGACAAACCACAATTGGAGATTGAATTCTAAGATAGTTTAGGTGATTAAGGATCAAGCTCCAAGCCCTTTCAAGACCTCAAGTTGATAAGCACTCTAAAGGTATATCTCTAGTGCTTAGTTTTTCTTTGAAGAGATTTAGTTGCACACACACACTTAGCATATTTGCATATGTGTGTATTCTCTTCACATGTCACATTTCACACTTGCACTTTGTTGTTTGTATATTATTGTGTGTTTCTGTGTTGTGTAATTCGTTTCCCGAAGATTGTTCCTCATTGAGGTTTTACCACATTAAAATCATTGTGTTCAATTTTGCTTTACTTTCCTTTATCTTCCATATATTACATTGATTGCACATCTTGTAAATTGATTAACTCTTGTCTTATTAAAATCAATTCATTTGCTAAATCTAATCAAGTGTGCATTTGTTTCGTAATTTTCCGCATTATTTTTAATTGGAAGAATTTGGATCCTATACCTATTCACCCCCCCCCCCCCCCCCCCCCCCCCCCCCTCTAGGTATATCTCACTACTACATTAAGGGAAATTTCATTTGGTATCAGAGCGGGTGTCTAGACGCACTTAGATTGATCCTTTCTTTGTAGTATTTTTGTGTTTGTTTTTGTTTGTGATAAAATCATGATTAAGGAAGTGTATTCCTATGTGGCTTCTTTTGTTGAACATATTGACTTAGATGAGAAAAAGATCAATAATCTTACTTTTGAAAATGAACGTTTATCCAATGTCAATATGTCCCTCAACAAGAAGTTAGAGAATCATGATCTTGGCTCAAAAGAGTTCAATGAACTTAAAGACAAGATCCTAAGTCTAGAATTGAATCTTACAGATAGCAATGATAGACTTGGTATCTTGAAGCAAGAAATTGAGCAAAGAGATTGTTCTCTTGTCAATGCTAAGAAACTTGAAAATGTGCTTAAATCCAAACTTAATGAGCATTTAAATCAAGAGAAAAAGTATGAACAATGGCTTGATAAATCACATAAAGATGTTTTGTTTAGTGATAGCAAAGCGGAAAAATATGCCATTGAACTTAGGATGCTTCGTGAGAAACTTGATGAGGCTAATAAGGTGATTAGCACGATGTCATCTAGTTCTAATAAATTTGAAACCCTCATTAAAAGTGGAAAGCATCCATGTGACAAAAGAGGTTTGGGTTATATCAATGAGAAGGAGACTCCTTCATCTAACAAATCTACTTTTGTCAAAGCAAGCATTGAATCAATTGTAGGTACACTCTCTCAAGGTAAAGCTATGAAAGCTATCGGAGGTGCCTCTTCATCAACAAGGATGTTCAATGGAAGAACTCAACAACTTAAGCATCAAGAAGCAACTACCTCAAATGCAAGAGGTGGAGCATCAAGGGTTGCTCTTCAAAGAGGTAAAATTGTGAGAAGACCAAATGCTATGGAAGCAAATGCAAATGGTAAACTTCTCAAATTTATTCCTATTTGTCATCATTGTAATATGATAGGACATATTCGACCTAGATGTTTTGAGTATATTCGAAAATGCAAACTTGATAACGCTTTTCATGATATGTCTTTGAATGGACCTAGGCAATCATCCATGTATGGATATAGAAATAGACCTAGGAAGACCTTGGAAAAACATGTTGTTGAAAGAGTTGTTGATGACTTGCTTGCTAAATCTTGTGTTGTGCCTCACTCTACTATGCATAAGAAAATTGATAATGCTTTGTTTGATATTTTTGAAGATGTGACCAATGAGGTCAAGGTGCATGTTGAAAAGCCTAATATTGAGTCAAAGCTTGTTAGAAGTAAGAGTGAGAAGCATGTTGTGAAAAATGTGTGGATTATAAAAGACACATCTAAATGTAATGTTGCACAATATGCTTTACGTGCCAACTCCTTCTATTCTTGGTACCTAGATAGCGGTTGCTCTAGGAACATGACCGGGAACAAAGAGTTCTTTAAGAATCTTGTTTTAAAGGATGGAGGTTGGGTTACTTTTAGTGATGGTACCAAAAAGCAAGTTTTTGGCAAGGGAACAATTTGTATCCCCGGATTGCCTAAACTTTGCAATACTTTGTATGTTGATGGGTTACAAGCTAACTTGATAAGCATTACTCACTTGTGTGAAATTTTTTAAGAAGTTAGCTTTAACAAAGATGTATGCACTATAATTGATAAAAAGGGCGATGTCGTCCTAAGAGTCAAAAGGTCTATAGACAATTGCTATTGTCTTGAGATAGATCCTCTAACATGCAACATGGCATATGAGTGCAACAAGCTTGATTTGTGGCATCAACGTTTGGGTCACATGAATTTTAAAGATTTGAAAAAGCTTGAAAAACATGGCATTGTTAGAAGTCTTCCTAATCTTGGTAAAAAGCTTGAGGTGGTTTGTGAACCTTGCCAATTAGGTAAGCAAACCAAAGTGCCTTATAAGAAAAATTCTTACATAGCTACCAAGAGACCTTTAGAACTTGTGCATATGGACCTAATGGGGCCAATTCAAACCGAGAGCATTAATGGCAAAAAATACATTTTTGTATGCGTTGATGACTTCTCTAGGTTTACTTGGGTTTATTTTCTTAGAAACAAGACCGAGGCTTTTGATTACTTTAAAAAGTTTTGTAATCAAGTTCAAAATGAAAAAGGTCTTGATATCAAGAAAATATGTCGCATTAGGAGTGATCATGGGATGGAATTTGAAAATGTAAAATTTAGTGAGTTTTGTGATGGTTAAGGGATTTCTCATGAGTTCTCCGCACCTAGAACTTCTCAACAAAATGGTGTTGTTGAGAGGAAAAACCGTGTCTTGTAAGAGATGGCTAGGGTCATGCTCAATAGCAAGAAAGTCCCTAGAAACCTATGGGCCGAGGCGGTCAATACCGCTTGTTATGTGTCAAATCGTGTTTTCAAAAGGCCCGGCACAAAACAAACGTCCTATGAGCTTTGGAAAGGCAAGAAGCCTAATGTGAGTTACTTCCACACTTTTGGGAGTAAATGTTATATTTTGAATGATAGAGATCACTTAGGAAAGTTTGATGCAAAAAGTGATGTTGGTCTCTTTCTTGGGTATGCTATTAATAGTCGTGCATATAGAGTCTTTAACTTGACTACTAAGACTATCATGGAGTCTATCAATGTGAAGATAGATGATCTTAGCATGCTTAATTTGTGTGATGATAATGGTGTCAATGAACCTAAAGAAAACATGTTGAATAACACTAATACACCTATTGATGTGGCTAGTAGTGTTTCTAGTCAAGATGATGAAATTGATAGTCATATTGAAGTTGTAAGTCAAGGGTTGGAAAATGCTTTAAATGATAATCAACAAAATGACCAAGTTGTTGAACATTCTCACCCAAGACTTAGAAACTTACACTATCAAGGAGACATCATAGGTGATTTAAATGAAGGGGTTAGAACAAGAAATCAAATTGCTAACCAAATATCCTATGCTTGCTACACTTCTCAAATTGAACCCAAAAACATTAATGAAGCAATTGTTGATGAATATTGGGTTGGGGCTATGCAAGATGAACTTTGAAACTAATCATAGCACGGTGTGTATAAAACTATCTAGAGGGGGGGGTGAATAGATTTTACGCTTTTTACCCAATTTTTCGTGTTAGACGAAATTACGAAATTACCCCTAAATAGATAAAGCAATAAATCAAGTAAAATATGCGGAAATTAAATAACACTTGATTTTTACGTGGAAACCCTCACGGGAAAAACCACGGGCTAGTAAGTAAGCCACACTCGAACCTCGAATCCACTAAATGTGTAAACGATTACAACCTAATCCCGGAAGTAATCACACACCTACCTAATCCCGGTATGAGTGAACCTAGTCCAATTTGCTTGCGATCTAAGCAACTTAATCCCGGAAGCTACACACAAGACTTACTTTCTCTATGAAGAGAATACAACCCTAAGTGAATATATGTGAATATCCAAAATGCAACATAGAGCAAGGGAAACCCTATATGCTTATCTAAGATGATTAATATGCAATTAGAACAATCCTAGATATTAAAAACTAAATGACATGTTCAATCAAATAGTTTAGCTAATCAAGATTAAGCACAAAACCTAATTAGCTATCACAATACAACACTCAATCATGTCAACACAACAATCTCTATTTTGAATATTAGATTTTAATCTAAGAACAAGCAAATAATAAAAGAGATGCTTTGATAAATAAAACACTAATTATAAATGATAATAGTGAAGAACATACCAAGGGAAGTGTGTTGACCAAGACCCATGCAAATAAACATCCTGACTATGCTAGAAACTGCTTAGATGATATTTTGATGCATATGAAAATGGGTTTTGAGAGTTAAAGACAAGTTCTTGGGAGTTTCTCTCTTGAAGATATTTTTTGCTCTCTCAAAAGTGTGTTGCTTGCCTCCTTAAAAAAAATGAAGAAGAATATATATATATATATATATATATATATATATGAATCAGGTTTAGCAAAATAAAAAAGGAAGGTGCACGATTTTAGGAAAAAAAATATATATATATATTTAGTTTTACAAAACAAAAGCACCTGATAACAAATATATAGATATATATATATTATCACACAGCATCATTAAAAACGCACAGCATCAGTAAAGTGAAAATCAAATGAAAATGATCCAGTGTGGTGAGCTCACATGAGAGATACACAAGAGGACAAAAGATTTGTCAAGGTCATGCACATGCAATAACAACAAAAACAAGCTCACATGAACTTTAGAGCACACAATCAAATACCATGAAAAAATCAAAACAAAAAAAAAAGAAATCAGGTAGGCGCGTTGATTGTCCCGTTTGCTTCACGTGAGCAGAGGAGGGGTTTGGGCGTGGGGAGCCCGTGGCTCACACGCCACCCCATGCTATGTGTGGCAATCATGCCACACTAAGCTGACTTTGGACACGAGCATTCTTCAGTCCAGTTAACCTCGAATCTCGGAATTCAATTCCGTCTTCGAAAAATTAACCCGAACTCAATTATAAATATGGAAAATTATATAACCTTTCAATTTAAGCTCGGAATTGAATTTCGGTTTCCGATAAAAACACGGAATGTCCCAAATGTCTCGGAAATCATCCGAAACATATAGACAAGTCTCCGAATCGCTCGGAACTCATCTATGGACAAATCCACACAAAAAAAAATATAACAAAGAAGTGCAAGTGTGATAAGTGACATGTGAAGAGAATGCACACAAATGCAAGTATGCTAAGTGAGTGTGTGCACTAAATTTCTTCATAGAAAATTAAACACTAAACATATACCTTTGGAGTGCTTAACACTTGCAAGGGCCTTGAGCTTGAACACATTCCTAAGCTACCTTTACATGATCCCCACATATGGTTTGATCACGAAATAAGCCAATTACAAACTACGGGAGTCCTTACAATCTCCCCCTTTGGCTATTTCGTGACAAAACCACCACTTACATTGATTCCTCACATAAAAATAGAAACAACGGGATAACATAGATCTTCTACAATACAAAGAGATAATAAACAAAATAAAATCTTCAATGCTCCAATCTCTTTGTAGAACAACCAACCCTACAAAACAAAGTTTCTATATTTTTCCAAAAAGTACATGTGAGATTAATCAAGTGAAATCAAAACAAGCATTTGCATTTTTAGAATTTAGGCACAAAATTACAAAATATATGCAATGTATGATAAATGCAATGCTCCCCCTCAAAGGGTTACTCCCCCTTAATGTGTTATCTCCCCAATGTGCACAATTGCAACACCAATTTGCATCTCCCCTTACCATATCCTACTCCCCTTTTTTGTCATGATATATGCAAAGGAGTAGTCCCCAACCGGGTCACTCAAGGCAAAGAGAGACAAAATGTGGTCAAACACCTGCCCATGCCAAGGCCAAAGTGTGCACGGCCAAGGCCACTAAAGTGAATAGTTTGACCATTATTCACTTTGACCATTATTCAATTTGACCACACTTTGGCACCACTATTCACTTTGACCATTCGAACACGGCTTGCCAAAGTGTACTCTCCATTCGTCCAACTGGTCAGCGAGATGTCACCCTGCAAGAGCTATCAAGAAAAGTTTCACACAGCTGCCCATGCCAAAACCTCCCCAGCACATCCGCAGACGAATGGCCAGACTGAGGCAGTAAACAAGATCATAAAGCACAACCTGAAAGCTAAATTGGCAACCAAAAAGGGCAGCTGGGCAGATAAATTACCACAAGTGCTCTGGGCGTATCGAACCACAGAGAGGGGTTCAACAGGTGAGACCCCATATTCCATGGCTTATGGAGCTAAAGCTGTTATTCCCGTGGAAACATCATTCTCTTCACCAAGGGTACAACTCTTCCAATCAGAACTTAACATTGATATGCTGAAATGCGGCCTGGATGAGTTAGAAGAAAGAAGAGAGTGCGCACAAATAAGGAATACTGCGTATCAACAGAGGGTAGCCAGATATTACAACTCACATGTGCGTGAAAGGAGGTTCTCGCTTGGTGACTTAGTACTGAAAAGGGTGAATCCGGGAACAAGAGACAAAGCTGTAGGATCACTCGCAGACAAATGGGAAGGGCCTTATCAAATTACAGGAATATCTGGCCACGGGGCATATCGCATCACTCGAGAAGGCTTTGGCGAACTACCCCGCCCATGCAATGCGTAGTATTTGAAGATATATTATCCTTAACTTTTTTCAAAGTTTAGAGCTTTTTCAACCTTTTTTATTATGTTTTAGAGCAGTTTTTCGTTTTAGCATTTTTCTTTATGACTATGTTAACAAAGTTGCAGGAAATATTCAATAAAAGAGTAATTTATTACTGAGAATTCGCAATTTCACTCGCCAGTCACAAAGGGTATTCGCCATCGTATATCGCCACCATCACATAAAGACGAGTTTCATACTCGCAGCAATGATAATTGGCGAGAAACAAAAACCCGAGTTGCAAAAAGCGGCGATCACCATTATGGGAAAATATAATCCCTAGAAGCAAGAAAGCCAGCTGAGCAAAGACAAAACATGTTAAAAACTTGGTGTATGGTCGGATACGTCCTGACAAATACTAAGTACGCCAAAACTCAGCAATGGCAGTTGAATAAAAGCAAAAAATATGCTAAAAAATAACTTGGTGAAAAACTAAGTAAAGCCAAAAACTCAGCAAAGGCAGCTGAACAAAGAAAAGTATATATTTATAACTTTGTATCATTTACAAATGAATGAACAAAAAGAATAAATTTACAGTCCTAAACAATAGAAAAATCCAAAAAACTCAACCAGCTGCAGGAGGGCCCTCGCTATCTTCCTCATCTTCAATCTCCTTATCCGAAGGCCAGATGACTTCCTTATCCTCCGTTGGCATGAAAGGCTCATAATCCCTCCCAACAATGGGACCCAAGTCAGGCTCAGCACCAGAGCCAGAAAAGCTGCCCTTCTGACCTGAGTAGTAAGTATTGAAGGCACGCTTGCTGGGGATCTCTAGATGCATGGGATGAGGTTCAGTCCTGTTGTAACGGCAGTGGGCTTTCCATCATTTTATTTGGTCTTTAATCGAGTCCACGCCGCTGGCCATGTGCTGTTGGAGGGACCTGTCGAAACGCTTCAGAGCTTTCTCGTTAGAATGATCCTTCATAGCAAAGAATTTCTTTGCCTGCCTCATGCCTTTCTCAAATTCACGCAACAAAAGTGCATTGTAGGCAGGGGATCTCTTGAAGCGGTCAGCTGATTCAGCCTCCAGCACAGCTTTCAAATTTTCGAAGATAAGGTCACAGGAAGACAACTGGTTGCGTAAATCTGCCGCCTCTTGCTCAGCCTTCTCCTTAGCCTCCTCAGCTACCAGCTCGGCCTCCAAACGTGCTGCGAAGGACTCTTGACTCGTAGATAGAAGCTCCTTTAACGAGTGAATCTCCTCTTCAGCAGCAGAAAGTTTTTCTTCGACGGCCAGCCGAGCAGACAGATGACCATCTGATGATTCTCTGAACTGAGCGAGCTGTTGAGCATGGGATTCTTCAGCTGAAAGCTTTTTAGCCGCCAAAACAGAAGCCTGCTTGCGCAAGCGTTTAACCTCACGGGAAGCCCTGATCCCATACTTATAAGTCTCACCTAGCTCAGACATCATCTGAGGAAAAGGATAGTCGAAGTTAGAAAATATATAGAAAAATAATAATACATAAAGATTTACGGCGAAGAACTTACCAAGGAGTGGTAGTTGAAGAAAAATTCCATCTTCCTGTTACAAGACTTGTCTTTAACATGCCCCCAGCTATCACCAATGTATATATCATTATTAACCAGGTGGGAGCATATTTCAGTAGCCGAAAAATCAAAAAGGGACACGTTCCCTTCGTCGGCTTCAACCGGTCTTGCAGGAGGGGCTTCATGGGAAAAACCCGAACCGGAAGCGGAGGTCCCAGGCTGTTTTGACGGGCCTGGCCGATCAGCCGATTCAGGTTGGCCAGATGGCCTAGGTTGGTCTGAGATACTCGGCTCGCCCATAGCCACTGAAGGAGAAGCTGGTCGAGGAGAACCAAAAGCAGGGATAGCTTGTTCATTAACCCCCTCAGAGGGAGGCGCCGCTACATTCTCCGCCTCAGCAGGCCCCTCGCGAACAGCCGGTTGGGTAGAAGGGGTCTCGGCGACAGCTGGCTCCTCAGCACCCTCCTCGTCAGAAGAAACAACGAACTACACCACCCGTGAAGCCCGCTTGGGAGGTCGAGCAGAATGATCAGGCGTGCTCTCAGCAGGACGTTTACTCCTCCTAGCTCTGGGGGCCAGGTCACTCACAGGATCGAGAGGAGTCTCAGGAACATCCGCGTTAAAAAAAGAGATGTCACTGACCCCTCCTGAAACCCCAACCTTCTCCTTACCCTTACGACTGGGGGTGGTCGCAGTCGGGGTAGTCGCAGCAGTAGCAGTAGCAGTAGCAGTAGCAGTAGTAGTAGCAGTAGCAGTAGCGGGGGTAGTCGCAGCAACAGGAACAATCACAGCATCCTCTGCACGCATAGGGGGCTGCCCCGATTCAACCCCTCCCCCGGTAACATCACCAGCGTCCTCGCCATCGGAAGGATCATCACCGTCCGGGCCAACAATTCCCTCCTTGGCCAAACCAGCAGCATGCCTTTTGCTGCCAGCCTTGGAATTCTTCACCGCCCGGGCTTGCAAGTCGTAAACGGTGTCAAAGTCACACACTGCAAGAAAAATAAACCAAGTGTCAATTAACAGAACAAAACGAAAAAGTAAAACAAAGAAGGAATGGACAAAGACTTACAGCGAGGAAGCCTTGCATGTAGGCGTGTGAAAATCCCCTCAGAAATCATTTTTTCCTCATCCAAGAGGAAGGACCTGTCCCTTGAACTCAAAGGGAGGACAGCTGCTGCGGCGAGGCGAGAGATCTCTCTGTCTAGTAAAACAGGGGCCGCCTTCGACCAGGCTTCAGGTGATGTGAAGTGCTTGGGAACCTTCTTCGCCGAAAGATTACGGCGACTGCTGGCAGGCACATCACGGCCCCATTCGCCGCCAACAAAAAACCAGCTATTCTTCCACCTCTTGTTCGAAGTGGGAAAGCCCCAGACTTCTCATCGCCGGAGATTTCTACTTGGCCGGGGTTCGCCACGCCCTCAGGGATCCAGTTCTCCACGGGCGAAGAAAGAAGGAAATATGTGCCACCATTGCCTGCCTGTCGTAGCGTGTAAAAATGGCGGATCTCGCGAGGAGTAGGGGGCCCGTAACCCTTCAACTTCCACATGAGGCACAGGCACATCAATATTCTGTAGCTATTTGGAGCGAGCTGTGCCGGCGCAATTTGAGCCTCCGTAAGAAATCTGGCGATGAAAGGCTGAAGAGGGAGAGTTACCCCACAGCTCAGCATGGCCCCGTAAATGGCGACTGCATTTTTGGGAGGATTCCACACAGCCCGGTCGCCGGGTAACATAAGAGTCACTGAGTCTGGAAGGTCAAACCGACTCTTGTATTTGCGAAGCTCATCCTCGCCGACCACGTTAACTTCCGTGTCAAAGGAACACGGGCGATTCGGTGAAAAATGCAGCACATCCCTTTGATGATCTTCGACGTCAGAATCAACCGTCGTCTGTGCATCTAGCAGGGATTCACGAGAAGCCCTAGGGGCGCGTCGTTTACTGCCGCCTGGATTGGAAGATCTCGGCATATTGGGAGAATCACTGTTGGAAGACGGAGGAAACATGTTAGGAATAAGGTTATCCTCAGAAGATGGAACATAAACAGAAACCGGGACCGGAGAATCCGGGCAAAAATTACGAATCAGAGATTCAATCTTGTCTGCAGTACTTTTATCACCAAGCTCTATGGCTTGCATCATCCGATTAAAAAGAGAAGAACGTAAGGAAGGGTCCATGGGAACTCACCAGAAAGCCCTAGATTCGCGAAGATGCGCAAGAGAGTTGGGGACGCAAAGAGGCAGGAAAAGTCGAATCCGGTGAACCGTCCGGCAATAGAAGGCACAGGGAAAAGACTGTAGCAAGTTCTCGAAGAAATAAGGAAGACAGAAACGAAAGATCAAACTGTTCTTTTCTGCTCTGATGAAGCACGATGGAGGAATAAATGAAAAAAGCAAAGTGGGAAAGAAGAAACGATCGGGCCTTAAAAAGAGGGAACTTCGAAATTCAAAAAAAAAAAAATCAAGTACAATGATACGCAATTAATGAGAATGACAGCCACAGTGACCAAACCGCAACAGTCACCACCAAGTAAATGACATGTGGCATCTTGAGGATAACCAAGCCGTCAGAATGTCCCTTCACCTGTCAAGCAAGTGGAAGCGCCAGAAGTTGTGTGGTTTAAATTGAAAGCTTGCACCGGAAGAGTCAATTAATAATTACAGCGCGTGGTAAAAAGGAAAGAGGGAGTTATTGCCAAGTGAGTTGAAATCTTATAAACATAAATATAAATACTACTCGCAGAGGCAAACGAAGTGGGAAGAACAAGTCATTCGCCCAGCTCGAAGTATTTATGGGGGTATTGTTGTATGTATAAATTCGCCAACCTGACACGTCATCAAAAGAGTCAACGAAAGACTGCCACATCACTCATTGACCGAGTCAAGGGAGGAAGTTTGACAAGTCAGAATGATAAAATAGCTCAAGCCAAAAGGGAGTCAAAGATATGGTCGCCGAAGCTAGATACATACTCGCCGAATGTAGAAATGTGCTCGCCAAAGATACGATACCCAGAAAGTGAAGGTACTCGCTGGACCAGTACACTGGGCCTGAACCGACTCGGCAGAAACACAGAAATAAACCCTAAACTTTTAGAAGACCCAGAACAATGAGGAATCATAAAAAGGAAAGTAAACCTAATCCGTGACAAGAAAGGATCCTAGTACGAATCAAAGAGGGAAACCTTCCACCCACACGGCTAAAAACAAGGGGAAACCCTAATTAAACATGTATAAATAGAATCACCTATCCCATGAGGAAGGGGTTCAGAAATCTAGAGAAAGAAGAGAGCAATTGTAAGAGAGATCTAAGTGTGTAACAAGGCAATGAAACCTAGTATTATTTTTCTGCCCTCAGGGGCGCCGTGGTTTTTTCCCATTCAAGGGTTTTCCACGTAAAACCTGTCTTTTGCATGCGTTCTTAATTTTCTTATTTTATATTAAATTGATATAATTGTTGAGTGCGTGGCAATCCAAATTTCACCGTCAACAGTTTTCAATAGAATTCAAACCAATTTTACCATTTGTCATGAATCAAAGCAAGAATATAGATTAATCATTCATTCATTTTTAAAGTGTAACTATATCCAACTTTATAATTCATTCATTTTACCTTTAACCTTTTCAGGATAAAGTGCAACTATATCCAACTAGATTAATCATTCATTCATTTTACCTTTTCAGGATTCAATTGTTTAGTCGGTTTTCTTCTTTAGGGAAAGTTCATTTTCTTAAGGATTCCCTATTTAGAAAAAAATTGTTAAAGAAATTTCATGTTCAAATGCTAAATTTAGTTGAAACATTTTGGCTACAGCAAGTAGGTGATCACAATAACTTCTTAAGGACAATTCAAAAGATGAAAGATGAAGTCAAAAATATCAAACATGGTGGCCTTGTGCAAACTAGCATCTTGAAGTATTTTTCTAGTTCTTGAATGTTATGTAATATATTTTGTACTTTTATGAAATTATTAATTTATGTGATAGTCAGGACCAAAATTTTATACTAGGTTTCAAAAAGAAATTATTAATTATTATGATAGAGAAGTTTATTAATTTTTTACATTGGCCCAAGTCAGGACCGAGATTTTTTATTAATATAAGGAGGTTATTAATTTATAGGAGATTAATTTATAGGGGTTCAAGTCCGGTAAACGGAATTATATTAAAAGTTTAGGAAATTGGATGAATTTGGCCCTTCAAAAAAATTTATAAAAAAAAAAAACAAAAATAAAATAAAAATAAAATAAGAGGATGAATTTGGACTATTGTTGATTGTTATTTGAGAATTTGGACGGGCTACTCGGCCCGAGCCTGTAACCCAAGTGGACTCGTGCGAATCCACTTTTGATGCGGTTTACCAAATAGTTACACAAAAGTTTGAGGAAGAGAGCAGAGAGAGCGAGATCGAAAATGTCTTCACATAACAACTCTTCT
Source organism: Acer saccharum (assembly GCA_030490815.1). NCBI lineage: Eukaryota > Viridiplantae > Streptophyta > Magnoliopsida > Sapindales > Sapindaceae > Acer > Acer saccharum. Next base: position 26,398,458 of record CM059876.1, read on the forward strand.
TCGGCAAACGATCCACGTCAGCCATCGTCGGCGAAGCCATTCGTGCCGCCGGCTGTTTCACCTCAAGATTTACCCGTTGATTACTCCGGTTTCATCGCCGTCGTTTTCGGTATTGCTGGCGTCATGTTCAGGGTCCGTAACAAAACTCCTTTTGATTTTGTTGATTATCGCTTGCAATCACTTTTCTATATTTTTATTCATGGAATGGATCGAAACAATTGATTAATTGCTTAGTGTTTGTTTATTTGATCTCTCTTGATTGAATATATATATATATTTATGTTGCAGTACAAGCTGTGCTCGTGGTTGGCGATCATATGCTGTGCGCAATCACTGGCCAACATGAAGAACGTCGAGACTGATCTCAAGCAGATCTCCATGGCTATGATGTGAGTTTTCTCTCATTCTCTCAGCTATACCCTTTTATGGTTATGTGAGTCTTTCTATAAAGGTTATTGCGGTTTTCAACAACTAGTAATTTGTTGCGGCACATTCATTTTATTGGATATATACCGGATCCAATTGGGTCTCGTGTTGGACTCATAGATATGCCCAATTGAGACTCCTTGTAATATCTACAATTACTATAAGGAATTTGTGAGCTTTCTTTATGCAAACAATGATGTCAGTCTTTCTAACTTCGCTAATTATCTGGGTTGAAAAGATACCAGCCTTATGAGGTTAGACTAAGCTACGCTTTACTAGTGTAATGGGAGCACACCTCCCAAGGCCTCAAGGACCAAGTACTGACCTCTTAAATGATTTTAGATTTATGATTAGTTAAGGTGTTTGATTGAGGTTATGGTCAATGGGGATATACCTAAAATTTGGAAGGTTTTTATTTTAGGTCGCGTATTGCTTGAAGTGGGAATAAAGGGTGAGAATGAAGATGATTTGATGTCTTTGATGATATTCCCTTGCCCTAAAAATTAGTGCGATGGATGCATTATAGAATTTCTTCTAGTTCTTTGATCATTTGGTGCTTTAAGGTGCATGCTGTTGGGAATTACTTCTACTGCATGTAATAGGATTGAAATAAGTATACGATGAGATAAAGAAATGCATTTGAAAAAATGAACCAGAGAACACACAAGTGTCTTAGTAAGATTATAATTGTTAGACATCTTGTATGATAACAACCAATAATTACATGGTAATAGCTAATTTAAATTAAAGTAAAAGCAGTACAAGGACAAATGGACAGAAGGAAACCTATATTATTGCCAATCGAGGATCTAAAAAACATGATAGCAATTGAGCTAAGAAAAAAAATGAGAGTTAAAACTAGAAAGTATTAGTATTTTTGTAGATCGAGGATCTAAACAATTTTGATTTGAGGTTGTCACAATTAGATCGGCCACATGCCCACATGCATGCACTAACACATACACACAACTCGAGCAATATATACCATGTGCAAATCACCATTATATCACACATTCTGTTAAAACTATAGTCTCTATTCTGTTGCACTTTAAAATTTAGTACCTCTAGCTCTAATGCTGGACAAGTTGTAGTTTGTTCAAAGTTGTCGCCTTCAATGTCTTTATGGCTATTTGATGGTCTTGCAATGCTTGACAAGTTATATTTTGTTCAAAGTTGCTGCTTTCAATGTCTTTATGGTTATTTGATGGTCTTGCATTACCTTCAGAGAGAGAGAGAGGTGCAGAACTCCAAGATTTCACGCATGAGAATTGCTGCATATATAGGGGAAGGATCAATGGTTCCTAAGCATCACACAAAATCTTACAGTTATTTTAAACCCAATGATAACATTGGTTGAGATTGGCTTTTAATTTTTCATAGAAAAGCCTTTATACACCATAATAAAATATTTCTATCCTCTCTCTTCCCTACCACTTCTTGTCTAACCATAGACAAACTCCCAACTCTTCATCTACTGAGTACTGAAATTAATAAAGAAAGCACAGTATAATCAATCACATTTGCAATGCTTTCGCCTCTGGTTAAAGCCTAGCTCTATCCATACTAAAATTCAAGATGTCATCTAATTTGATACTTTTTTTAATTATAAACTGTAATTATGACAATTTAAATGGAAGAGAAAGTAGAGATAAAGACTTTATGGTGTATAGATGCTTGTTTTTGTAAAACTATTAGTTACTCTCAACCAATGCTTTAAAAATTACCTTGATCAAGACTGTTTTTAAATGACCCCGCCTTGGGGCAATGAGGCGAGGCCGAACCGACTTGAGGTGGTGCCATATCAATTTGGTTTTGGGTTTTGAAGCTATGAGTTTTGGTGCCATATCAATTTGATTTTGGGTGGTGAAACAGTGGGTTTTGAATCAAGGCTTTTATTTTTTATTAAATTCACCGTTTTTAGTTGTCTAAGTTAGAATTAATATTTTAAAACCCTAAGAGCCCACTCACACTCATCAAATGCTTCCACTCACACTTATCAAACGTCAAAAAATAATAGAAAAACACCTGTGCCTATAAAAAAAGCCGAACAACAGCCCACCCAAATCTCACACATTTAGAATTATTTTAATTTTTTTTGCATTATTTAATATTTCTCAATCGATGTCGCCGCCTCACCTCACTAGTACAAAATGCCTTGAGCCATCTCACGCTTTTTAAAACATTGCTCTCAACCATTGATGCCTTCATAATCCAAGTATCCAACGGTTTTGAATGTGTAAGATTTTGTGTGAGGATGCTAAACATGCCGTGTGCGCACCAGTGTTTTAAAAAACGTTATGAGGCGCGCCTCAATACGTTTTGGGCAAAAATCGTAGTGAGGCGGTAGCCTCATGAGCAGCCATTGAGGCTTACGCCTCATTCTTATGAGGCGGTCGATTTTAAACTGTGCCTCAATACGGTTATGAGGCGCACACATTAGAAGAAAATAAAAAAGAAGACGAAGAAGAAAGAGGAAGAAGAAGAAGAAGAAGAAGAAGAAGACGAAGAGGGTTATGAGGTGCACACATAAGAAGAAAATAAAGAAGAGGAGGAAGAAAGGAGGAGGAAGAAGAAGAAGAAAGAGGCAAACCTATCTGTGTTGGTGGGCGGCAGCAACAAAAGAAAGAAATAATGGAAGTAGAAAAAACCCTAGCATTTGTGTTGGGCTTTGTCAAAATGGGCTTTAAAACACTTAATAACCCAACAAATTACCAAATTAAAAAGCAAATATGGATTTTGGGCCAAATGGGCCATTCAATTAGGTTTTAAAACACATTAAAAACCCAATAAATTACCAAATTAAAAAACTAATATGGGTTTTGGGCCAAATGGGCCCCTCAATTACTATAAAACCTTAAAAGATTGCTACTTTAAAACCATAAGGAATTACTACTGTTTTATGCTACTTCAATTCCTATATATATTTTTGTGTTTTACATGTCTTTTATGAGGCTTACGCCTCATTCCGCCTTGAGGCTTAAGCCTCACCTCGATGGAAGAAAACGCCTTGATACTAAAAACGCTTTTTAAAACATTGGTGCACACACACATATGCATAAATCAAGTCAATGGAAATAGGGTTTACAAGAAATTTTAAAAGTGTATATTATAGAACAATATCTGCCTATTTGGTATGAATCCCCAATTCTATCTCCCACATAGCTTCCTTAGAACCATGATATTTACATGACCTTTATGGTCTTGCTAAGTAGACTTTGCACTTGGATGTCCAAAATGCTATCGTTTTTTCCTCATATGACATGTTGATGAACTTTCTGATAAAAATAATCCACCCAAAGTTTTTGTCTGTTTGTTGGAGAAGGTAAACCACTCAGAGTTGTATCTGATTCTGGCAAAGTGGTGAGGATTTGGCTTTTAAAATTTCATTTGTGGGAAGTTAGATTATTCTTTTAATGTACTTATATTGTTTTTAACATGTACCTATATGTCATTTTCCGGATAGGAAGATATGATATCCATGTGTCTGATCCATAATCTTAATAGAAACCTTTTTTGTATGTTAAAGCCAAAGATGCAAGTGTTTTACAGAATCACTGAATGCCACAGAGCTCAAGCTGAGTTAGAGTATTAGGATTGCTATTTAGGATTATTTTTTTGTCAGTTAAATTTAAATATTTGAGGATTGTTTATTCCGGTGATGTTTTATTCTCATTATTGATTTTCAATGCTGTTTGAATTTTGGATCTCAATGATATTGTTCATGTTCTTTTTATCAGCATAACACCACAAAGTTGGATGTTGAACATTTCTTTTATCCTGTAATTTTCAATACAAATAATTGTTCTCATATTTCTCCATAAATAGTTTGCATTATTCTCATAAATGATTTGTAGCAATCATCAAATGAATGTAAGAATACAAATTTGTCAATAGTAGACGGTTCTTGTGTTTAAGGACTTTTGCTACATTCTCTCAATTTTTTCTTTCTTGTAAAATGATCTTGAACATATGGCCGCTCTTAGCACATGTTTACCAAATCTATTTTGTTTTTATAAAATCCTTTTTGTAAACACCCCTTTAAAAGACCATTTCTTAAAAGGTGTGAATGGTTTCATTCTTCAGAATTATTTTCAAACAGCCATCTCGCTTTACCTTGGGAGACTGAAAACTGCTTGAAGGTTTCATTTAGACAATAATTTCTAAGCCTTCCCTTCTTTCTTTTTTTCATGGTGGCAATGATTATCCTATAATTATTTATTTATTTATTTTTATTTTTTTGTTGCTTCTGGGGTAAAAGTAGTTGATATAATGAGTTTCAGGGTTCTCTTTAGCAACAAGTTGGCATCCTGATTTGAGGGTTTTTTCTTTTTGTTTTTTTCTCTCTCAAATTCCATGCATACATATCAGTCTGGTAGATCTAAGCCGATGGCTACTTTGTTAGCAATCCCAATTGACTCTCGTTCCAGATTTTATCTAATTTGATTTATCATTTTCATTCTGTAAGTTGAGAGATTACAATTTTAATTGTCGTTCAGGAAAGATTAAATGAAACTCACCTTATTACAAATTCAATTTTCCTCCAGCCACGATTGTGTGTTCTTGCAGCTTTATCTTCGTTAATTTACTGTTGATGCTTTACCTTTGTTGTCGATGAGTTGTATTGTTGAGCCTTGTTCATGTCTTTGCCAACTTTTCAACAACCATAAATCTATTGGAGATTATTTTTTCCTTGACTAGGTGTAATTCTTTTATTTTTTATTAATAAATTCCCTTTGTATTGGTAGAGTTTTGCAAAAAAATTAAAAAATGATTGAAGATAAATGCATTTCGTTTGAACAAGTCAGGATGGCCTCTATACCCGATGGCTTGTGAACAAGGCTGAAAAGAATATCATAGTGATCCATGCTCAAGTATTTTGACTTTTTATGTTCTAGCTCTCTCAACACTTGCATAGTGATTCATAGAATTTTCACTCTTATTGTTATTGGGATTGATTTTATTTTTTATGGCATAAAACCAGGTTTGGTATCATGGGCTTGGTTACAAACTACTTGGGGACTGCTCGTCCGGGCACTAAGAGTTGAGATATCTGGTATTGTGACAGTGCTGTCGTATTTTCTTTTCGGTGATGATGATGATGATGATGATGATGATGATGATGGGATTGTTTCGCATTTTGTATCATTTGGGTTGTACGGTGACATAGTGAGGATAGAAATTCGCTGTAGGGAGACAAATTGTAGGTATTGTTCTGTAATTTTGATCATGTTAACCACTTTCTGTCCTATTTCTCATCCAATTTTATAAAATGTTAAGAACTGTGTACTACGAAAGTGATGCCAAACTTTGACTTTGATATAAAATTTTGCCCGTGCTTGCTTTTAGCATATTCTAAAGCACATAAAAAATTGTCCTAAAAATGCATATGGCGGTAGAAAAGGAGCTAAAAATGCATGAAATTGCAAACACGCAAAATAACCGTTTTCCCTTGAAAAAGTAACAACGCTTGATGAATGAAATTCCAACTGAAATATGTTCTCCAAAACACAGTAAGGCAGTGGAAAGGAGAGGCCAAACTGCAGGATGAATATCCCGAGTCGTTCGAATGGAATCAATGCTCATGTGCTTCTTGTTTCATATCCAGCACAAGGGCATGTTGCTCCATTCATGAAACTCTCACACCTTCTCAGCTCTTGTGGAACCAAAGGTCACACTTGTCATTACTGAGTCCAAACATGCAAGAATTGTGGATCAATCTCAACTAGGATTTAATTTGAGCATGCCAGACATAGGTGAAGATCAGCAGAGTCGAGTCAAGATAGTTTCTGTCCCTGATGGACTGGAACTTGAAGATGAGAGAAAAGATGTTAGCAAGCTAGTTCAGAGTATCAACAGAGTCATGCCTGGTTATGTGGAGGAGCTGATTAAGAAGATCAATCATTAGGAGGGTGATGAGAAGATTACTTGTGTGGTTGCCGATGCAATATGCGGATGGGCACTGGAGCTAGCCAACAAGTTTAAGCTAAAGAAAGCTATGCTTTTTACAGCAGCACCAGGAAGCTTGGCCTTGACACTCCAAATTCCCAAATTTATTTAGGCTGGCATTATCAACCCTGATGGTAAGTAAGCAATGTGATTTCATTCTTAAACATTTGAATTTGTATTTGACAAATTGAATGCTGTAGGTACTGTTAGAAAGAATGTCAAGGTTGAGCTGTTACCAAACCTTTCGACTCTCAGCCCTACTGAATTCGCGTGGAACAATCCTGGACACCCGTTCTTACAAGAGATCATGTTTGAATATTTAGAATCTATTCACCGAACTTTGGAGTCGTCTGATTGGGTTCTCTGTAGCTAGTTTCAAGTGCTCGATCCATCAGCCGATCACTTACTCCAAACATTATACCAGTCGGTCCCTTACTTGTCAATGGGAAACCCAGTGGAAACTTTTGGTCAAAGGACTTAACTTGCTTAACTTGACTAGACAGACAACCCCCTGGTTTAGTAATTTATGCTGCCTTTGGCAGCACATCAGTGTTCAACCAGCACCAATTCAATGAGCTAGCATTAGGACTTGAACTTGTCGATCGACCCTTTTTATGGGTTGTTGGGCCAGAGCTCTCCCATGGTAACTCCCGCGACTACCCGGATGGGTTTGTGTAGAGTGTGGCCAATCTCGGAAGGATGGTTCGGTGGGCACCTCAAGAAAAGGTGTTGGCTCATCCATCTTTGGCTTGTTACTTGACACATTGCGGTTGGGATTTGATCATGGAGGGACTGAGCATGGAGGTTCCTTTCCTATGTTGGCCTTATTGTTCTGATCATTTTTTAAACAAGAGTTGCATATGTGATGGTTGGAAGGTTGGTCTATGTTTAAACAAAGATGAAAATGGGGTCATCACTAAGCATGATATGAAGAGGAAGGTGGAGGAATTGCTTTCCAGTGATAGTATACGAAAAAATGCAATCAATCTTAAAAACTTGGCTCAACAAAGTCTCAGGCCAGGAGGATCTTCATCAAAAGGTCTGCAATACTTTGTTGATCAGATCAAAGCTTGAATATCAACTTCACTGCTTTTATAAAACATCTAAATTTGCTAATATCAAACACCACACTCCAAATTTGATTTTATGTTGCCAAACGACGTTGTACACTAACAAAATTAAACCATGAACACTTTTGATATTTGTAGGCTTGTCAAGATACGATATTCTATCATTCTGCATATTGACAGAACATTGTTTATTTAATGCAAGAAAAAGATTTGTTGTGCAAGAAAAGTGGGGAGGATGAGAATTTTCTTCTAGCAAAAATCTCCTAAGTATAGAGAATGGAGCAGTGTAGTTGAATTTTCTACAATTTTTAACCATACAATCATTGATTGTAACCATTAGATTTAGCACATTTATATCAAGCCATTGAATCCTCTAAATATTCTGTCTTTTTCATTTAGTTTTGACATAGAAATAATCATATGAAGAGCTCCTAGGGGTGTAGCTCAACCGGTAGATAGATGAGTTTGGGGCTTGGACAAATGACTTCCAAGTCAATGGCTTGAATCCTACCAATAGCAAAAAGCTTAAAAAAAAAACCCGGTCTAGAAAGGAGGTCAGATAGTACAAAAATAAAAAAAAATAAAAAAAAATAAAAAAACCATATGAAGAGGGTTTTTTTGTTTGTTTGTTTTGTTTTGTTTTTATTATTACACTATTACATAAATTCAGGGTTTTTTTTAAGAGGGAAGAGGACTCAAACCCGCAACCTCGTGGTGCAGGTGTGAGGTGTTTACCATCAGACCAACCTCATCTCATCACAACCATATGAAGAGTTGCGTCTTTTTTTATTCAAATGACACATAAAACATCACCTCATAAAGTTAAGTTCTTTTCCATTCAAATTTTATTTAGTTGATTTTTTTTTTCAATAAATCTTGTGCTATAATTCAAGAAACAAAAAATAGACAAGATGAAGTTGACCCAGTGGTATGCTCCTCACACCTACACCAAGAGGTTATGGATTCAAGTCTTTTCTCCTCCCAAAAATCACGAATTCTTGTAATGTTTAGAAAAAGAAAAAAAAAGATGGGTAGTGTTAACCTATGCCCCTAGAATTATACTTGTAATGGTCAAAAAACGGGCCTCTAGCCCATTAAACGAGCCCAATACCAAAAAAGGTTAAATATATCGTGGAAACCTTCAGAAACAGGCCTAAAGGTCCAAACATGGCTCAACTAAAGAAAAAGCCCAAAGAATCGATCAAACCCATCTCAATTAAACAAAAAGCCATGTGGTCAAATATATTATAAAAGGTGGCCATCATGACAAACGTTACACGAATCCCAACGTCTGACAATCTTTATTGCTAGATTCAAATGAATCAAACGGGCAATGAATGACTCATGATCGTTGCTCACTCATAAAGGACATGAGTGGTGAAGACTCTTAGTCTTCACTATAAATATGAGAGCCCTTCTCAAAGAAAAGGGTCCTGACTTTTCTACAACTCATGCGAAAGCTATCTATCTCTCTACTCTCAATTCCTCTATAAAATACCAGCATTTATTGTGGTGTTCCCCTCCGCATTAATTGAGTTCATCAGCCAAATAAGGTCGATCCCACCATATACAGAGATCGACCAACTCGATCCATAATCGATTCATATCGAACAAAGTTCACTAGAGTTTCAATACACCAAACATAGCAACATCTAACATCGACTCAATCCTTGTTCGATCATCAATGACTCTACGAGTATCTAGTTGAACAATAAGGATCGGCCAAAAGCTCGACGCACAATATCGAACAAATATGGTTTGTTATTTTGTTTTCCTTACTCTTTATATCGAACAAAATACCGACTTGAGCGTTGGAGAGTCCCCCAAAGAGAACACCCCCTCTCGTGGTTCACCACCACTATATTTTCTCCATTGTTTTACAGGTTGTTAGTGCCCACCTTGACGATCAAAATCAATTGTAGATCTGATCAACTACAATACTATAAAAGGAAACTCAATCACTGCAAAGTAGAAACAAGACAATAAATACAGTGATTGAGTTGAATAACCTTTTCTTTTATAGTATATTTCTAGATGTTAACTTGTGGCTTAGGAGCACGGGTTAACACTACCCAAAAAAATAAAACAAAGTTAAGAATATTTATTATGTATAGTTTTTAGAAATTTCAATAAGTTCATGGGAATTGAGCAAAAATGCTCTGTTAACTACCACATGTAGCAACAAGACTTGGACTTAATGAAGAGAATTAATGTTTAAGTGAACATGTAATAATGCTCAAATGCAAATGAGTGCTAGACAACACTAAATGCTTAAATAGATGTAGAAAATGCAAATCTAACAACCTAACTATAAGCTAACCCCAATCAATATCAAAACTTCAAAAGATATTGAATAAAAAGTGAAGCTTTGCAATAAATGTGATGTCTTGACTAAGAAGAACAATAAATGAAAAGTAATGTTTGTTCTTACTTACCAAGTGATGAAACAATGATAAACCATGCTTAGATGTTTGATGATACTTATATGCATATGGATTTGAGGATGGAGAGTCACTAATGGTTCCTTGAACCAATCTCTCTCTAAGAACTCAATAATGCTCACAATTTCTGAAAAATTTAAAGTTCTTGATAAACAAGAAAGTGTCTTGGCATATTTATAGGGATCTCTCAAAACTACATCGTTTTGAAAAAGAACAGTTTTTTCACTGTAAAACTTTGCGGTTGACCATGACGATAAACAACCGCAACAAAGGCAACTCAAAAGTCATCGGAAAATTGCAGTTCTATTTCTCGGTGGTTCATGACGAAAGCACGGCTGCAAAATTCAGAGGATAAAACTTCGTGCCAATTTGTTGTGGTTCTTTAGGACGACACCAAGGCAGCGAAAAGCTGTGGAAGGTTTTTCGCCGCCATTTTTTGTGGTGGTCCAATACGACACTTGGACTTTGAAAAGGATTATCACACCCATTTTTTACGGTGGTCCAAGACGACACTTGGACCGTGAAAACCACTAGAATATTTTCGCGGTTCACCATGACGACACCAAGACTGCGACAATGAGAAGACGTGGCCTTCTCAAGTGATCAAACACACTAACTTATATGCATTATGTGCAAGTGTGGAAATGGTGTGATGCACACTAAAATGATGATAAAAACACAAATGAATGAATTGTGTGTGTGTGCACCTAATCTCTTCAAGAGTACAAGTCAATTGATATACCTTTGATCTCTTGTTCTTGAAGCCCTCGGGATGCCGGGGAGCTTTGAAATTCCTACAAGGTTATGAACTAAATAACCTAGGGGGGGTGAATAGATTGACACTTTATTTTTAAAAACTCTTTTGAGGCTTTTGTCAAACACTTGGTGAGCATACAAATTAACCTTTAATATGATTGTTATGAAGAAAAATTATCACATGTAGGCTCAATTCACCACCCTTAGTCTACAAATATAAAACAAGAGACAATGTATCTCATATACAAATATTTTCAATGCAAAGCAAATTCCACAAGTTATACTTTGAATATTACAATGTAAATTCACTAAGTAGAACTTTACAACTTGATATAGAATATCACAAGATACAATATTCAAACACTACAAAAGATACAAGAGACAAATATTGATTCAACAAAGAATGTGTGCATCTGTTTCTCTACAAGAATCGTGTTTACAAAGATATTAAGAAATAAAGATCTAAACAAGATTCAATCAAACACTACACAAATATAAAGAGATAGAGATAGAGACATTTGACACATTATTTTTTACTTTGTAAAACCTTTGAAGAGGAAACATCTATGGGTTGATTCCACAACCACCAATAACACCACCTTTCACTAGTTGGATAAAAGTACACCCTCAAAAGTGACCATTTCACATGATACACTCTCTCTTCAATATCCCTTCTATCCTTCCCACGAGCCTTTTACTAATGAAAGACTTGCCATAACTTTCTATCTAAGACACTTCACATGCCTCTAGAAAGTTACTCCCTATCCAAGACACTTCACATGTCTTTAGGAAGATTTTTGCTTGACCATCTGGATCTTCACAATCCTAGCCAAGACTTCTTGCTCAACTATCCAAAACACTTCACATGTCTCTAGTTAAGACTTCTTGCTCAAATTGAAGCTTAACACTCCAACATGAGACATCCACCTTTTGCCTGGCAAATGATCTAAGTGTAATGCAAATGATGCAAACACACACAACATAGAATATGTGATCAATATATCATATGGAAACTAGAAATAATCAATGAGTACACATCATACATTTTTCTAGTTTATAATCCAAAATATGACACCACACAAAATGATGCATGAACATATGAAATGTATGGATTAGGTACACTCCATGAAGAACTATACATAGGCATCAAAATCCACAAAACAAAGTAGTCTAGATCTTATACATGAACAAAAACCTAGAGCATGCCAAATCACCAAAAACACACTTTAATCCTAGATTTTATTCATGTCACTAAAGCTTGAAATAAACATGTTCATGAAGCACATATTCAAGAATTTTGGAACTAAAACTAAAATACTAGAGATATGAGATATGATCAATAAGATCCTCTAGTAATCATTTAGAGTACATATTCACAAATCAAACAATTAAATCCCAATAGGCTCTAAATATATAATTAATTGTGCTAATCCTAAATATGTTCAACTAAAGAGTCATAGCACATGTAAGGACTATCAATCATTCAAATACACTCAATTAAAGTACAAATAGTCCTAGATAAAAAGATAATCACAATACAACTTACAAGCATGTGAAAACATAGGTTTTAAGAAAAACCTAACTCACATTCAAGTTTCTAATTGTTGACGGTGAAATTTGGATTGCCACGCGCTCAACAATTAAATCAATTTAATATAAAGCAAGAAAATCAAGAACACATGCAAAAGACAAGTTTTACGTGGAAAACCCTTGAATGGGAAAAAACCACGGCGCCCCTGAGGGCAGAAAAATAATACTAGGTTTTGGTTGCTTCGTTACACTCTCTAATCTCTCACAATTGCTCTCTTTTCTCTCTCTCTATTTCTGAACCCCTTCCTCGTAGGATAGGTGATTCTATTTATACATGTTTATTTAGGGTTTCCCCTTGTTGATTTGCATTAGGATCCTTTTCTGTCGCGGATTGGGTCTTCTTTCTTTTTTGCGATTCCTTGTTGCTTCTGTGTTTATGCCGAGTCGGTTCGAGCCTAATGCGCTGGTCCAGCGAGTACTTTTACTTTCTGGGTATTGTATATCTGGCGAGTACACTTCTATATTCGGCGAGTAGGTTTTTGGTTTTGGCGACCATGCCTTTGACTTCCCTCTGGTCTAAGCTATTTATTCATCCTGACTGGTCAAACCTCTACCTTTTACCCGGTCAATGAATGATGTGGCAACCTTTTGTTAGCTCCTTTGATGACGTGTCAGTTGGGCGAGTTTATACATACAACAATACCCCCATAAATACTTCGAGCTGGGCGAATGACTTGTCCTTCCTACTTCGTTTGCCTCTGCGAGCAGTATTTATATTTACGTTTATGAGATTTCAACGCATTTTTGCAATAATTTCTTCTTTTAACCACGCGCTGTATTTATTAATTAATTCTTCCGGTGCACGCTTTCAATCTGAACCACATAACTTCTGGCGTCTCCACTTGCTTGACAGGTGAAGGGACGTTCTGACGGCTCGGTTCTCCCCAAGATGCCACATGTCACTTATTGGGTGGTGACCGTCGCGGTTTGGTAATAGTGGCCGTCATTCCCATTAAATACGCATCATTGTACTTGATTGCTCTTTTTTGAATTTCGAAATTCCCTCTTTTTAAGGCCCGATCGTCTCTCTTCTTTTTCTTTACTTGCTTCATCGTATTTTTATCAGAGCAAAAGAAAGAACAGCTGATCTCCTGCTTTCGTCTCTTTTACTTCTTCGAGAGCTAACTACAATCCTTTTCTTGTGCCTTTTATTGTCGGTCGATTCACCGGATTTCGCCTCTTCTTGTTTCTCCGTGTCTCCTGATCTTTCCTGCACATCTTGCGAGTCTAGGGTTTTCTGGTGAGTTCTCATGGATCCCTCCTTGCGTTCTTTTCTTTTTAATAGGATGATGCAAGCTATGGAGCTTGGTGATAAGTGTACTGCGGACAAAATCGAATCTCTGATTCGCAACTTTCGTCCAGATTCTCCGGTCCCGATTTCTGTTGATATTCCATTTTTTGAGAATGCTTCTAATCCTGACATCTCTCCTCCACCTTTTGACAGTGATTCTCCAGAAATGACGAGATCTCCTAAAACTGCAAGTAGTAAACGACGCTCCACTAGGGCTCCTCGCGAATCTCTGCTGGATGTGCAGACGGTCGTTGACTCTGATGTTGAAGATCATCAGAGGGATAGGTTGCTTTTCTCGTCTGCTCGCCCTTGTTCTTTCGATACGGAAGTAAATGTGGTCGGCGAGGGCGAACTTCGTAAATACAAGAGTCGTTTCGATATTCCAGATTCGGTGACTCTTGTGTTACCTGGCGACCGGGCTGTGTGGAATCCTCCTGAAAATGCGGTCGCCATTTATGGAGCCATGCTCAGTTGTGGGGTGACTCTCCCCCTTCAGCCTTTTATTGCCAGGTTTTTGGCGGAGGCTCAAATCGCACCGGCTCAGCTCGCCCCAAATAGTTACAGGATACTGATGTGCCTGTGTCTCACGTGGAAGCTGAAGGGTTACGGGCCTCCTACGCCTCGTGAGATCCGCCATTTTTATACTTTGAGACAGGCGGGCAATGGTGGCACATACTTTCTCCTTTCCTCACCGGTGGAGAATTGGATTCCTGAGGGTGTGGTGAACCCTGGTCAGGTCGAGGTCTCCAGTGACGAGAAGAAAAAGGGCTTCATCTGGGGCTTTCCTACCTCAAATAAGAGGTGGAAAAACAGTTGGTTTTTTGCCAGCGGCGAGTGGGGTCGAGATGTACCTGCCCACAATCGCCACAATCTTTTGGCGAGGAAAGTTCCCAGGCATTTTACATCTCCTGAAGCCTGGTCGAAGGCGGCCCCTACTTTGATGGATAGGGAGGTTTCTCATCTGGCCGCGGCGGCTGTTCTTCCTTTGGACTCGAGGGGTAGGTCCTTCCTCTTGGATGAGGAGAAGATGATTTCTTCTGAAATCTTTACTCGGCTTCACGCAAGGCTCCCTCGCCGTAAGTTTCACTCTGTTCTTCCTTTACTTTCTCGCCTGATTTTATTCTCTTAGTTTGACACTTGGTTTTATTTTCCCTGCAGTGTGTGATTTTGACACCGTTTGCGATTTGCAAGCACGGGCGGTGAAGAATTCTGAGGCTGCCAGCAAGAGGCATGCTGCTGGTTTGGCTAAGGATGGAATTGCTAGTCCTGACGGTGATGATCACTCAGACGGCGGCGAAGAGGCTGGTGATGCTTCTAGGGGGGGTGCTGTGAATACTCCCGCTGCAACTGCAGCTGTTACCCCCAGCCGTAAAGGCAAAGAGAAAGCAGGTGCTTCAAGGGGGGTCGGCAGTGCTGACAGGAGGCGTGCTGAGTCAGGGCCATCGCCTGCTCGCCCGAAGGTTGTCGCGAGTACTCCCGCTGCGGCTTCTACTCCTGCTGTGAGTACTGCTGCGACTGTTCCTGCTACCACAGCCCTCAATCGTAAGGGAAAGGAGAAGGTGGGGGTTTCAGGTGTAGCTAGCGACATCCCTATTTTTGATGCGGATGTTCCTGAGACCCCCCTCGATCCCGCGAGTGACTTGGCTCCCAGAGCTAGGAATAAACGCCCTGCTGAAAGCGCTCCTGATCACTCGGCTCGACCTCCTAAACGGGCTTCGCGGGTAGTGCAGTTTGTTGTCTCTTCTGATGAGGAGGATGTTCAGGAGCCGGATGTCGCCGAGGTTCCTCCTGCCCAAGCGGAGAGGTCTACTGGGGCGGAGAATGTGGCGGCTCCTCCCTCTGAGGGGGTTAATGAACAGACTCCCCCTGCTGCTCCTTCTCAACCAGCTTCTCCTCGGCCAGCTTCTCCTGCAGTGGTTGTGGACGAGCCAGGTGTCTCAGATCAACCTAGGCCATCTGGCCCATCTGAGTCGACTGTTCGGCCAGGCCCATCACATCAGGCGGGGACCTCTGCTTCCGGTTTGGGCTCGGCCCGTGAAGTTCCTCCTACCGGACCGGTTGGAGCTGAAGAAGGGAGCGTGTCCCTTTTTGATTTTTCTGCCACTGAAATATGCTCCCACTTGGCTAATAATGATGTATATGTCGGCGAAGGCTGGGGGCATGTTAAAAACAAGTCTTGCAATAAGAAGATGGAGTTTTTCTTCAACTGCCACTCCTTGGTAAGTTCTTCGCCGCAAATCTCTATGTATTTGTATTTTTTATCCTCCTTTTTCTTTTTTTTTTTTTTTTTTTTTTTTAACTTTGGCTGTCTTCTTCCTCAGATGATGTCTGAGATGGGTGATAGTTATAAATTCGGGATCAAAGCTTCTCGTGAAATTAAGCGCTTGCGCGAGCAGGCTTCTGTTTTGGCGGCTGAGAAGCTTTCCGCTGAAGAATCCCACGCCCAACAATTTGCTCAGTTGAGAGAGTCCTCAGACGGTCATCTATCTGCTCGGCTATCCGCTGAAGAAAAACTTTCTGCTGCTGAGGAGGAAATTCGCTCGTTGAAAGAGCTCCTATCCTCGAGTCAAGAATCCTTCGCAGCGCGTTTGGAGGCTGAGCGGGTAGCCGAGGAGGCTAAGGAGAAGGCTGAACTGGAGGCGGCGGATTTACGTAACCAGCTATCTTCCCGCGATCTCATTTTTGAAAACCTGAAAGCAGTGCTGGAGGTTGAGTCTGTTGATCGCTTCAAGAGATCCCCTGCCTATGATGCGCTTTTGCTGCGCGAATTTGAGAAAGGCATGAGGCAGGCGAAGAAATTCTTTGCCATGAAGGATCATTCCAATGAGAAAGCTCTAAAGCGTTTTGACAAGTCCCTTCAGCAGCATATGGCCCACGGCGTGGACTCGATTAAAGACCAGATGAGACGATGGAAAGCCCACTGCCGCTATAACCGGACTGAGCCTCATCCTATGCATCTTGAGATTCCCAGTAAGCGTACTTTCAACACTTACTACTCGGGTCAGAAGGGCAGCTTTTCTGGCTCTGGTGCTGAGCCTGATTTGGGCCCTGTTGCTGGGAGAGATTATGAGCCCTTCATGCCAACGGAGGATGAGGCAGTCATTTGGCCTTCAGATGAGGAGATCGAAGACGAGGAAGATAGCGAGGGCCCTCCTGCAGCCGGTTGATTCTTCTGTTGTTTTGGAAGACTATAAATTTATTCTTTGTCCATTCATTTGTAAATAATACAAAGTTATGAATATATATATTTTTCTTCGTTCAGTTGCCTTTGCTGAGTTTTGGCTTTGGCTTGGTTTTCCACCAAGTGCTGTTTTAGCTTACTGTTGTTTTCCATTCAGCTGCCATTGCTGGGTTTTCGGCATACTTAGTATTCGCCAGGACGTATCCGACTATATACCAAGTTTTTATTGTGTTTTATAGCTATATTCAGCTGCCATTGCTGTATTTTGGCGTACTCAGTTTTTTGGCAGGTTTATTCGACCATGCCCTGAGTTTTTATCATGTTTTCATCTTTTATTCAGCTGCCGTTGCTGTATTTTGGCGTACTCAGTTTTTTGGCAGGTTTATTCGACCATGCCTTGAGTTTTTATTTCTCGCCGGTTATCGCTGCAGCGAGCATAAAGCTCGTTTTCATGTGATGTAGCTATGTGTGCTGGCGAATGCCTTTTGCGTTTGGCGAGTCAGAATCGAGAATCTCTTAGTAATAAATTACTCTTTATTGAATACTTCCTGCAACTTTATTAACATAGTCATAAAGAAAAAATGCTAAAACGAACAACTTCTCTAAGCTAAATAGAAAAATAGAAGGAATTCAAAAGAATCTAACTTGTCCCTTAAGGATAATATATCTTCAAGTACTGCGCATTGCATGGATGGGGTAACTCGCCAAATCCTTCTCGAGTAATGCGATATGCCCCATGGCCAGCTATCCCCGTAATCTTATAAGGCCCTTCCCATTTGTCTGCGAGTGATCCTGCAGCCTTGTCTCTTGTTCCCGGATTCACCCTCTTCAGTACTAAATCACCAAGTGTGAACCTCCTTTCACGCACATGCGAGTTGTAATATCTAGCTACCCTCTGTTGGTACGCTGCATTCCTTATTTGTGCTCGCTCTCTTCTTTCTTCTAACTCATCTAGGCCGCACTTTAGCATATCAACGTTGATTTCTGGCTGAAAGAGTTGTACCCTCGGTGAAGAGAACGATGTTTCCACGGGAATAACAGCTTCTGCTCCGTAAGCCATGGAATACGGGGTTTCGCCTGTTGAACCCCTTTCCGTTGTGCGATATGCCCAGAGCACTTGCGGTAACTTATCCGCCCAGCTCCCCTTTTTGGTTGCTAACTTAGCTTTCAGGTTGTGCTTGATGATTTTGTTCACTGCTTCAGTTTGGCCATTCGTCTGTGGATGTGCTGGAGAAGCGTAGTAGTTGTTGATGCCATACTTATCACACAGTTCCCTGAATTTCCTGCCATCAAATTGGGTCCCATTGTCTGTGATGATGGTGTTTGGTATCCCGAATCTGTACAAGATATTTTTCTTCACAAAGCTAATGGTGTTTGCTTCTGTTATATGCACCAATGGCTCGGCTTCTACCCATTTTGTAAAATAATCCACAGCTACTATGGCATGCTTTGCTCCTCCAGTTGCTGTTGGCATTGGGCCGATCAAGTCTATTCCCCACATGGCAAATGGCCAAGGCGAGGTAATACTTTGCAGGAGCTCAGGTGGTTGTCGGATGTTATTGGCGATTTTCTGACATGCTTCACATCTCGCTGCCACCCTTTTGGAGTCGGCGAACAGGGTAGGCCAGTAAAAACCCTGTCTCAATGTTTTGTGGGCTAGGCTGGCACCCCCAGCATGGTTCCCACAATTTCCGCTGTGTATGCTTCTTAGGATACCTTCTGCTTCTTCAGGCCCGACACATCTCTGCAGTGCCCTCGAGTATCCTCTCTTGTATAGTTCTCCATTGAGTACCGAATATCTTGTTGCTCTGTATTTTAGCCGCTTTGCTTCCAGTGGGTCACTTGGAAGTATATCGTTGATGAGATACTCTTTAATTGGCGTGATCCAGCTGTCCCTCTCGCCAAAGATTGCCCCGACTTCCTTTGTTTTAACTATACTCGGCTGCGACAGGCGGATCATGGAGATATTGTTGGGCCAAATGTTGATCGTGGCAGATGCCAGTTTGGCTAAGGCGTCGGCCTTTTCATTTTCTTCTCTGGGGACGTGAACAATTCTATACTCTTTGAATCTTTCTAACAGTTCCCTTGCTAATTCCAGGTAAGTGATCATGCTTTCTTCTCTCGCCTGGTATTCATTTAGTACCTGATTGACAACAACTTGAGAGTCGCTGAAAATTTCCACCTCGTCTGCACCTAAGATTGTGCTAATCTTTAAACCCGCTATAAGTGCCTCGTACTCAGCTTGATTGTTGGTGGCTTTGAAGTCAAAACGCAAGGCACATTCGACTGAGTCTCCTTCCGGTGTTGTCAGCACTATACCTGCCCCGCTGCCGTGCGTGTTTGATGAGCCATCAACGCGAAGTTGCCATTTGAATATTTTCTTATTTTGCTCCACCATCATTCTCGCCACCTCTACGCTTGGTTCAGTGAACTCTGCTACGAAGTCTGCCACTGCCTGGGCTTTAATTGCTGTCCTTGGGAGGTATTCTACATCGAATTCACTTAATTCGATCGCCCACTTTGTTAACCGACCGGATACCTCTGGTTTCTGCAGGATTAACTTCAGTGGGCAGTTGGTGTATACCCTGATTCTATGAGCCTGGAAATATGGTCTTAGCTTCCTTGCTGCTGTTATTAGGGCGAGTGCCATTTTTTCTGTCGGCGAGTACCTTGTTTCGGCCGGTAACAGTGCCTTGCTGGTGTAGTATACTGGCTTTTGGATTCCATCTTCCTGTCGTACTAGCACGGAACTTGTGGCTGCTTCAGAAACGGATAAGTACATGTACAATGTCTCGGCTGTTTCTGGCTTTGATAGCAATGGTGCCTGTCCAAGGTAGTCTTTCAAGGCCTGGAAGGCTTTTTCGCAATCCTCATTCCATTCGATCCCTTTTCCCTTCTTTAAAGCTTTGAAAAATGGTAGGCATCGGTCTGTTGATTTGGCTATGAATCTGCTCAGCGATGCTAGGCACCCTGTGAGTTTTTGGACATCTTTCAGAGTCTTTGGCGAGACCATTCTTGCTAATGCTTGGATTTTTTCAGGGTTCACCTCTATTCCTCTTTGGTTCACCTGATATCCGAGAAACCTCCCAGATGGTACGCCGAATACACATTTTGCCGGATTTAACTTCATTCCATACTTGACCAGTACGTCGAACGTTTCCCTCAGGTCATTTGCATGTTTATCTGCGGTAATACTCTTTGTCAGCATATCATCAACATAAACCTCCATATTTCTCCCTATCTGTCTGGCGAACATCTTGTTGACCAAGCGCTGATAAGTTGCCCCGGCGTTCTTCAAGCCGAATGGCATGACCCTGTAACAATACAACCCCTAATCTGTGGTGAATGCTGTTTTCTCTTCGTCAGGCCTGTGCATCTTTATCTGGTTGTACCCTGAATATGCATCCATGAAACTCAACGTCTCATGCCCGGCCGTTGCATCTACTAACTGGTCAATCCTTGGTAATGGGAAGCTGTCCTTGGGGCAAGCTTTGTTTAGGTCGGTGAAGTCGACGCACATCCTCCATTGATTGTTCTTCTTTTTCACTAAGACTACATTCGCCACCCATTCCGGGTACTTAACTTCTCTAATTGACCCTGCGGCGAGCAATTTTGACACTTCCTCTTTGATCGCTGCACTCCTTTCCGGGTTGAAGCTTCTCCTTTTCTGTACTACCGGTTTGCATTTCTCATTCACAGCTAAATTGTGGGAAATTGTGCTTCTATCAATCCCTGGCATGTCTTCGTGGCACCAAGCGAAAATCCCCCTATATTCTTTCAACAAGTTCGTCACATCTTTCTTAACCTGCTCAGCCAACCTCGCTCCAATTTTCACTGTTTTATCTGGTTCCGCTTCATCTAGAATAATCGACTCAGTTGGTTCTTCCTTTTCTCTGTTTGTTTTGTCTCTTGGATCTAGTTCGAAGTTTTCCGGATTATCCTCCTGCGTCTCTGTGTCTACTTCGAATATGTTCAAAGTTTCCATCCCTGTTTTATCTTTGAAGACTGACAAGTTGGCGCGGCGAGCCATCTCCTGCGACCCTTTCAATTCTCCGACGCCGAATTCTGTAGGGAACTTTATTTTCAGTGCATGGGTTGAGGTTACAGCTCGAGCTTTGTTAAGAAACGGTCGGCCAAGTAGTGCATTATACGGCCAATTATGGATGTCAACCACGACAAAGTCTAACAGGATTGTTCGCCGGCATGGTGCTGTTCCAAATCTTACCGGTAGTTTCACTGTTCCTAACGACCTAACCTCTGCGCCACCAAATCCTTTCAATGGTACATGGAACGGTTCAAGATCTTTCCGGTCCAGCCGCAACTCATCATACACTCTGGCACTTAAAATATCAGCCGAACTTCCGTTATCAATCATCACTCGAAGGACATCCCTATGGGCTATTCGAACTCCCACGACTATTGCATCATTAGGCTTTGCATCAATCCCGTCTGAGTCTTCTGCTGTAAACGTTATGGGATCATGCCCTTCTCTCCCCTTCTTGGGGTTTTTCTGCACAGAATTGACTTCCATGCTTCTGCCTTCATACATCACTTCTCGAACTTTCGACATCCTCTCTCGATTGCTCCTCCCAGTGTGAGGTCCGCCGAAAATAGTGTTTATGGCTGCGTTAGGACTGTTCCTCCTTGGACTCTTCCTATCTTTCCCGTTTCCTTGGCGGCTATCTTGGCGACCCCCGTGCTTGTCCCCTTTCAAGGCAAAGTCTTTCAGGTGCCCATCTCTGATCAGGCTTTCGATGTGATCGCGTAACTGGAAACACTTTGAAGTTTCATGTCCATGATCTTTATGGAATCGACAGTACTTGGTTGTATCTCTCCTTGCATTCGCTGACTGCTGTCGGGGGTATTTGGCGAGTCCCTTGTCTTCTACCACAGATAATATCTCCTCCTGGTCGCCATTTAAAGGGGTGTAATGGTTGTACCTTCCTCGAAACTTATTGGCCCGAGTGTTTCCCCTGCTCTCTCTTGAGTATCCTCTTTGGCCCTTCTCATCCTTCTGGCGATCACGTGATTGCATCTTTTTGTCGTCCTTATGGTCTGTTTTCAAGTTAGGTTTGTGCCCATGCACATAGCTACCCCCTTGTGCTACTTCTTCCTCCTCTACCAGTGCATAATCGCCAGCTATTTCCATCATCTCTTCGTAAGTTTTAGGTCTATCCCTTCGCAGGTCAAAAGACAATCGTCCGCTTTGTAACCCATTAGTGAAAGCGGCGATTACAGCTACATCACTGGCATCCTCAATTTGAGCTACTTCCTTCCCAAACCTGGCCAGGTACTTCTTGATTGATTCGTTATGTTCCTGTTTCAAGTTCGATAGATGGGCGAGTGACTTTCTTCTTTGGACACTTCCCATGAACTGCCTTATGAATGCCTTGCTGAGGTTTGAGAAGCTGCTTATGGTTCCGGGTGGAAGCCTTCCGAACCATCTAGAGGCGAGGTCGCCGAATGTTTGCGGGAAGGTGAGACACAGCAACCCGTCATTGGATGAATACTGGGCCATGATATTGCGGAATCGGCGAACATGCTCTTTGGGATCCCTGTTCTCCTTGTACTGCTCAATAGTTGGCATTCTAAACCTGTCTGGAAATTGGGTGCGAGCAATAGCTTCGACGAATGGGCTATCTGACTCATCATCCGAGGATACATTACGTCCATACCTTCGTGCCATTGCTGAAACCTTTCTTGATAGCTCTTGTAAGGTGACATCTCGCTGACCGGTTGGTTCTCCTGCTGGGTCGAGCCTACTCTTGATTGTCATTCTACCATGATTGCCTCTCTCATCTGGGCTTCTTCGATCTTCAGTGCTCTCAGATCTTCTCCGCTTCGTTCTTTTAGATCGCAACTCCCTTCGCGGACGAGGACTCTTGTCCTCAGATGAGATGGACCGGTGTCTCCGCCGGTTTCGCTGGTATGTGTCACTGGAATTGACCCTATGTGCTCCCACCTGATCTCGTTCCTCCCTGGACTCTTCATTCATCACACCCTTTCCCTTCCTCTGTTTTCTCCCCTCGAAATCCTCAATGTGGTCTTGGGGGGTCTCCTCGGTGGATTGTCTTGCTTGATTGTCGGGAACTGTGATATGAACTTCTGACCGCAGCCTTCCGGGTGGATGGGTTCCAGGGGTGGTTAACTCGTAAGGAGATGAGACTCCTAACCCTATAGGAAGCGAAAGTCCTATTTTGCTGGCTTCGCTGATTAGGTTTACCAATGCGGCTTGGAAGTGCTGCAAAATCCCGGGATCAGCCGCCCTAGTTCCTGGCGTTGCTGCTGATTGCTCCCCGACTGTCACTGCCCTGTCTCCCGTTGGCGCAGCTGGTTCAATAACTAAATCTCCACTGGAGTTACCATCTCTGTCGCTGTCGTTGTTCATGCTGTCTGATTCGCAAGGGTCCCTCGAAGTTTTCTGTTCAAAAGCCCCCTCCTTCTAGCGCCAATTGTTGACGGTGAAATTTGGATTGCCACGCGCTCAACAATTAAATCAATTTAATATAAAGCAAGAAAATCAAGAACACATGCAAAAGACAAGTTTTACGTGGAAAACCCTTGAATGGGAAAAAACCACGGCGCCCCTGAGGGCAGAAAAATAATACTAGGTTTTGGTTGCTTCGTTACACTCTCTAATCTCTCACAATTGCTCTCTTTTCTCTCTCTCTATTTCTGAACCCCTTCCTCGTAGGATAGGTGATTCTATTTATACATGTTTATTTAGGGTTTCCCCTTGTTGATTTGCATTAGGATCCTTTTCTGTCGCGGATTGGGTCTTCTTTCTTTTTTGCGATTCCTTGTTGCTTCTGTGTTTATGCCGAGTCGGTTCGAGCCTAATGCGCTGGTCCAGCGAGTACTTTTACTTTCTGGGTATTGTATATCTGGCGAGTACACTTCTATATTCGGCGAGTAGGTTTTTGGTTTTGGCGACCATGCCTTTGACTTCCCTCTGGTCTAAGCTATTTATTCATCCTGACTGGTCAAACCTCTACCTTTTACCCGGTCAATGAATGATGTGGCAACCTTTTGTTAGCTCCTTTGATGACGTGTCAGTTGGGCGAGTTTATACATACAACACTAATTAAGCACAATTAGCTTTCAATTGAAGCTCTATCTATTAATAGCATTTGTTCAAGTAACATACACATAAAGAAGAAGAAAGCCGAAGGTAATTGAAGATCATAAAGCACAAGACTCAAAAGATAAGTCAATCACCTTGCAAAAGAGTGCAGCCATGAAATTTGTGTTGGATCAACACAAAAATTGAACAAAAGACTTCAAGGTTGCTTGAAGATGATAGAGGACTTAAATATGAAGATTCTCCAACTTGAATCACTCAAATCAGATGAGAGATGAGTGAGATATGGTGTTTGGAAGTTGAGAGAATTTCTTAGAAAATTTCTTCACTTTTTCTTCTTAAAATGAAAATGAGAGGTAGAGGAGATTTAAATGAAAGAAAGGGAGGGAGATGACATGGAGAGAATCTCATCTCAGCTGGCCAGCTGGCAAGGAGCCACTCTCCACCTCATCACCTCGTGGAGGCATGTGAGCCTCATGGGGGCAGAAGGGTTCCCTTCCTGTAAGCCTCACGTGCCTCCATCGGAGAAGGGGCACTCCTTTGTTCCCTCGCGCTCTTCTCGCATTCTTTGACCGTATTTCAGTCTCTAAACTTTGATTTTGAATCTATTTTTGGATTACAAACCCGGACTCTCTCACGGACATGGATGTCAAAAAAACTTTCACAAAAAGTATGGAAATCTACTCGATAAATAATGATGAAAACCATGGACGTTAAATGCATGGAAAATTTTGTAACTTCCAACTTGGAACTTGAAAACTTATGAATGAGTAACTGAAACGTTCGGACCTCAATAAGGAACAATATGAGAACATATTTAAGTTTGATATCTGTAAGGTTCATGATGTGTATTGGCTTGATTCCATTGCAAAACACTCTATATTTGTATTAGTTGTTGCTTAGGATATTCTTTGAAGAAAGGAAGCTTAAAAGGTGAAGAGCAACATCTAGTGCAAAAGTCGTCTTCAAGAGGTGAAAAGCGTTAAAGGTATATCTTGACTCCTATCCTCTTGCAAGGCATTAGCGCACACACACACAATTCATACATGTGTGTCCCTGCATCATGGTTCAAACATTTGGTATAACACATTCACACATCTCATAGTATGCTCATGCATTGATCTTGTATAGACAAACATTGTAGAATTGCATGCTTTATGACTATCTCTTTGATATGGCATGCTTGTGTGAATATGTTGTTAGGATTATGCTCAATAGCAAGAGTGTAATAGTGTTTTTGACAATCTATTCATATTAATAATGTGATTTCTGGTTTAACAAATCTTATAGCATTTATAGTTTAATTATTATAATTGTCAAAAGTAAATAATCATAAGGTCAAAAGACTATGAGAAAAGAAGAATTGTTCGTACATCTGGATATGTATGAGGTAGACACAATTCTTTAGTTAGTCTTGAATAATGTTCACAACTTAAGTTAAAGGTTGGGCACCTTATCTTGTTAAAGTTGTAGATTCTTTTACTGGCATTTGAGTGGGATCAAATGTGTTATGATGAGTCTAAAAGTCATCAAAGTGGCTTTGAGTAAAAGATCTAGTGCACTAGGTGCATTGAACTGGATCACAATGAAATAGCTTTATCTAGAACCGTCAGTAGATAAAAGTCTTTTCATTATCAGGACAATCGGAGAGTCTATCTTAATCCTGAGATAAATGATGGACTTATGGTTGCAAGTGTTATCATTTGAGTTATCAATGAGTACGATTATATAGCATAGTCTATCCTCGATAGTTTGGTGGTATTCATTTTTTAATCGATAGAGGACTTCATTTATAGATATGGACATCGTGGCTCCATTTATTAAATGAGAGTAGAATATCATCATATGGATGTTTTGAGGTATTGGATATTAAATCTTAACGTTAAGTTTTCAATAGTGTCTATTGAAACATGGCTTCTGGACAAGTCAAAATATCCAAGTTCAAAATGTGGTTATATGAGGAAATATGGTAACTTGAAGAGCTATAGGCGGTCTATGAGCTCTTGGCGATTACTGATATTCTTCACGAGGATACACCATCTCCTATAAGATTGTCTAGGGTATGAATGAGAATCATTTACTTATTCCATCTTTATTTAAGAGTGCAATTTTAGTTCTTTAGTGGAATGAACTAAAATTAATAGATTGAACCTAAGTGAATCATTTGTTGATTGTGATTGGGTTATGTCTATTGGAGCTTAAATTTAGATAGGCCCGCCAAGATCCCCAATCCACACGGACTTGCATGGATCACTTGATATATTCTACCAGACCAATTTATGGGTCCATCTAGAATTGTATTTAATATATTAAGAATATAATTTGCACATTATTTATTTAATGGGCTGATCAATTATATTAATATATTAATGAAAGGCATGTGGGCTTGTTTCTTTTAGTAAGAATGGGTCTGGTTCACATGTGGGCCTTTTATTAAGGTCCAATGGATTTAATAAAATAGAAAAACAATATATAGATATATTAATATATATGGCACATGGCCGAGATATATATATGATATTATATTGTTTATTTTTATTATTTGATTAAATGGAAATTAATTAATTGATTAATTAATGATTTAATTAAAAATCAAAATCTTTTTCTGACTAGGAAATATGTTTCTTAGTAGTATACTATTGTGGTAGTATAATAAATATTAAAAGACTTTATTTGGTAAGTAGATAAATAAAGGAAATTTATTTATCTAGTCAAATTAGGAAATCTTTGATATAGTCACAAATACACTAAAGAGTTGGATTAGGGTTTGGAATTCTAAGGAAATCTACCTAGGGTTAGGATTTAAGTAAAAAGACAAATCCTACATGGTAGAGGTTTTTTGCCACAATATATAAATAAATATTAAATATATATGTGCATAAGGCCGAAAATATATATGGATTATAAGGCATGTAGAATTAATTTAAAAAAAAAATATATATATATATATATTTAGGCGTGCAGAATGAGGATGCACTTATTTAGGCGTGCAATACTTTTGATATAAATAGATTATTAAAGGTTGAATTTGGTGCCGCATAATATATATTATTATTTCGTATTTGCATATAAATATACATATGTTATTTTCAAGCAATATGATATAGTAAGCGGCCACTAAACATAGATATATATTCTTTGTATAATTTCAAGAACCCTAGGTCTTTGGCTTGAGAGTTTTTTCTTTTGCTTGAGAAAAATAGAATCCAACTCTTAGACTAGTGTGAGAATTCGGCCAAGAGGAAAAGAGAGAAAAGTTTGTTCTTATTTCGATAGTGCACTAGTAACTTTTATATCAAAAGGTTTTGTGCACAAGTTCGAATAAGGTTCACGCGAGTTTTGATCTAACGATTGTGAATTCAAAAGTGACCGGAACATTCTTTGTAGCCTCTTGGAATTTGTTGTGACTAACGAAAAAGAAAAAGTTTTGTTAATCCATCATCAGGTACACAATTCAAAGAGAAGGGAGACCACGCTCTTAGGTGATTCACGTTCGTGATTGGATTGGAAGATCTTGCGGATTACCATCGACGCAATGTCAATCGGATCACGCGACAAAGGTATGATATCTTTAGTATTATATGTTAATTAATTAGAGGGTTAAGGTTCAAATTATGGAAAAATTTTAAACTATACTAAAATCGTTTTTAGTCTCGCTTCCGCTGCGTGTACTACGGTATTTTTCCCTACATATGTGTTTATTTGTTTGTGTATTTTATGTTTTAGACTTGAACATGTTCTTATTTGATGCCTTATTGAGTTCTGTTCGTTTCGGTTACTCATTCATAAGGTTTCAAGTCCAAACGATGTAGCTACGCTACTTTTCATTCTCATTCGTTGAGTTGACTTCATCGTCGTTTTCCGAGATGATTTCTCAACCATTTTTCAAAGTTGTGTAGTCGTTGTCGTGCATGAGGGAGTCACAGTTCATAATCTGAAAACGGATTCAAAATCGGAGTTCGGATGCCCAAGATACGGCTGAAGAACGTGAGAGTGCGCGAGAGAGATTAGAGTGGCCAAGAGACCACGTGAGCCACCCCGTGAAGGAGGCCGTGGGGCCCACGGCCAGAGATCCTCTCTGGTCCCGTGAGGCCCACGCACCCCCCACGGGATGGGTGATGTGGCCTTCTCTTATTGGCCCTGAAAACTCTTCTCTCTCCTCCTTTTAATCACTTCTCCTTCCCTCCAAAATTTTTGAAGTTTTTCAAGAACACTTTGAGAAATTCTGCAGAAATCCTTCAATTTTAGTTTTAGTATTTTGATCATAACTTTCTCATACGAATTCGAAATCAATCGATTCAAAAGCCAAAATTGTTGATCTTGAGAAGAGCTACAAACCCCAAGCATTTCCAGAGGGAGCTGACTTCTTCATTGTTCCCAGAAGCTTGATCTTCAGTACGAGGTCTAGGTTGTTTGTTCAACTTCTTCTTTTTCAATTTCATCTTTGATCATCTCTTGATTTTTACTATTTGATTGATAAAATTTGTTGAGAAGTATGTTAGATCATATGCTAGGGGTGTTTGATCATTTGTCAATTGAGTTTTAGCTTTGTGACTTTTCTTGAACATATATGTGCTAAACTTGATTTTGTTTGAAATTGATTTTAGAAAATTTACATATGATGTGTCTCATATTATTTTCTAGTTTTTTATTTCATGATCTAAGAGCTAGGTTTTTAGTGTGATATATTGAATATTCATACGTTGTTCTTATTGATTTACATGTCTTGATTTCTAGATAATCTTGTGATTGTGTGTTGGAAGCATATTCTAGATTGATCATCTAGCTTAATTTGTTTGTGTTTGCATCACTTGCATCACTTAGATCATAGCCTTGCATTAGGTTGAAGTCTCTAGCAAAGTGAGTGAAGCTTTGTGGATAGAGCAAGGAAGTCTTGATTAGAGTCGGGAGGACTCAGATAATCAAGCAAGGAAGACTTGTCTAGGGTCGGGAGGATCCGGATAGGCAAGCAAGAAATCTTCCTAGAGACGTGAGCGTCTTGGATAGGAAGTTACTTTCTAGAGGTGTAGGATACATCTCGGATAGGAAGTGGGCTTAGTGATTCACTAGCCCGAGGGTAGATTAGGAGTTGATAGCTTGAGCGGATATCATGCGTTGGTAGCTTGAGTGTGTAAGTCCTATTTCACATAGTGGATTGCTTTGCCGGTGGTTGTGGTATCAACCCGTGGATGTTTCCTCTTTAAGGTTTTACCACGTAAAAACACTTGTGTTCATTTTTGTTTTTATTTTTCTTTATCTTTCATATCTTACATTGATTGCATATCTTGTAAATTGATTAACTCTTGTATTAGTGAAATCAATTCATTTGCTAAATCTAATCAAGTGTGCATTTTCTTTGTTATATTCCACATTATTTTTAAATTGGAAGAATTTGAAGCCTATACCTATTCACCCCCCCCCCCCCCCCCCCCCCCCCCCTTTAGGTATATTTACACTACTACTTAAGGGAAATTTCATTTGGTATCAGAGCGGGTGTCTAGACGTACTTAGATAGATCTTTTCTTTGTAGTGTTTTATGTTTTTGTTTGTGATAATCATGATTAAGGAAGTGTGTTCCTATGTGGCTTCTTTTGTTGAACATATTGACTTAGATGAGAAAAAGATCGATGATCTTATTTTTGAAAATGAACGTTTATCCAAAGTCAATATGTCCCTCAACAAGAAGTTAGAGAATCATGATCTTGGCTCAAAGGAGTTCAATGAACTTAAATACAAGATCCTAAGTCTAGAATTGAATCTAAAAGATAGCAATGATAGACTCGGTATCTTGAAGCAAGAAGTTGAACAAAGAGATTGTTCTCTTGTTAAAGCTAAGAAACTTGAAACTGTGCCTAAATCCAAACTTAATGAGCATTTAAATCAAGAGAAAAAGTATGAACAATGGCTTGATAAATCACGTAAAGATGTTATGTTTAGTGATGACATAGCGGAAAAATATGTCATTGAAATTAGGATGCTTCGTGAGAAACTTGATGAGGCTAATAGGGTGATTAGCAAGATGTCATCTAGTTCTAACAAAGTTGAAACCCTCATTAAAAGTGGAAAGCATCCATGTAACAAAAGAGGTTTGGGTTATATCAATGAGAAGGAGACTCCTTCATCTAACAAATCTACTTTTGTCAAAGCAAGCATTGAATCAAATGTAGGTACACTCTCTCAAGGTAAAGCTATGAAAGCTACCAGAGGTGCCTCTTCATCAATAAGGATGTTCAATGGAAGAACTCAACAACATAAGCATCAAGAAGCAACAACCTCAAATGCAAGAGGTAGAGCATCAAGGGTTGCACTTCAAAGAGGAAAAATTATGAGAAGTCCAAAGGAGTTGGAAGCAAATGCAAATGGTAAATTTCTCAAATTTATTCCTATTTGTCATCATTTTAATATGATAGGACATATTCGACCTAGATGCTTTGAGTATATTCGGAAATGCAAACTTGATAATGCTTTTCATGATATGTCTTTGAATGGACCTAGGCAATCATCCATGTATGTATATAGAAATAGACCTAGGAAGACCTTGGAAAAGCATGTTGTGGAAAAAGTTGTTGATGACTTGCTTACTAAATCTTGTGTTGTGCCTCACTCTACTATGCATAAGAAAGTTGATAATGCTTTGTTTGATATTTTTGAAAATGTGACCAATGAGGTCAAGGTGCATGTTAAAAAGCCTAACATTGAGTCAAAGCATGTTAGAAGTAAGAGTGAGAGGCATGTTGTGAAAAATGTGTGGATTAGAAAAGACACATCTAAATGTCATGTTGCACAATATGCTTTACGTGCCAACTCCTCCTATTCTTGGTACCTAGATAGCGGTTGCTCTAGGAACATGACCGGGAACAAAGAGTTCTTTAAGAATCTTGTTTTAAAGGATGGAGGTTGGGTTACTTTTGGTGATGGTACCACAAAGCAAGTTCTTGGCAAGGTAACAATTTGTATCCCCGGATTGCCTAAACTTCGTAATACTTTGTATGTTGATGGGTTACAAGCTAACTTGATAAGCATTACTCACTTGTGTAAAATTTTTAAAGAAGTTAGTTTTAATAAAGATGTATGCACTATAATTGATAAAAGGACAATGTTGTCCTAGGAGTCAAAAGGTCTATAGACAATTGCTATTGTCTTGAAATAGATCCTCTAACTTGCAACATGGCACATGAGTGCAACAAGCTTGATTTGTGGCATCAACGTTTGGGTCACATGAATTTTAAAGATTTGAAAAAGCTTGAAAAACATGGCATTGTTAGAGGTCTTCCTAATCTTGGTAAAAAGCTTGAGGTGGTTTGTGAACCTTGCCAATTAGGTAAGCAAACCAAAGTGTCTCATAAGAAAAATTCTTACATAGCTACCAAGAGACCTTTAGAACTTGTGCATATGGACCTAATGGGGCCAATTCAAACCAAGAGCATTAATGGCAAAAAGTACATTTTTGTATGCGTTGATGACTTCTCTAGGTTTACTTGGGTTTATTTTCTTAGAAACAAGACCGAGGCTTTTGATTACTTTAAAAAGTTTTGTAATCAAGTTCAAAATAAAAAAGGTCTTGATATCAAGAAAATATGTCGCATTAGGAGTGATCATGGGACGGAATTTGAAAATGCAAAATTTAGTGAGTTTTGTGATGGTTTAGGAATTTCTCATGAGTTCTCCGCACCTAGAACTCCTCAACAAAATGGTGTTGTTGAGAGGAAAAACCGTGTCTTGCAAGAGA
This sequence comes from Acer saccharum, assembly GCA_030490815.1. Lineage (NCBI taxonomy): Eukaryota > Viridiplantae > Streptophyta > Magnoliopsida > Sapindales > Sapindaceae > Acer > Acer saccharum. The sequence continues at coordinate 26,429,969 of CM059876.1, forward strand.
TGGCTAGAGTCATGCTCAATAGCAAGAGAGTCCCTAGAAACCTATGGGCCGAGGTGGTCAATACCGCTTGTTATGTGTCTAATCGTGTTTTTAAGAGGCCCAGCACAAAACAAACGTCCTATGAGCTATGGAAGGGCAAGAAGCCCAATGTGAGTTACTTCCACACTTTTGGGAGTAAATGTTATATTTTGAATGATAGAGATCACTTAGGAAAGTTTGATGCAAAAAGTGATGTTGATCTCTTTCTTGGCTATGCTACTAATAGTCGTGCATATAGAGTCTTTAATTTGACTACTAAGACTATTATGGAGTCTATCAATGTCAAGATAGATGATCTTAGCATGCTAAATTTGTGTGATGATAATGGTGTTAATGAACCTAAAGAAAACATGTTAAATGACACTAAAACACCTATTGAGGTGGCTAGTAGTGTTTCTAGTCAAGATGATGAAAATGATAGTCATGTTGAAGTTGTAAGTCAAGGGTTGGAAAATGCTTTAAATGATAATCAACAAAATGACCAAGTTGTTGAACATTCTCACCCAAGACTTAGAAACTTACACTATCAAGAAGACATCATAGGTGATTTAAATGAAGGGGTTAGAACAAGAAATCAAATTGCTAACCAAATTTCTTATGCTTACTACACTTCTCAAATTGAACCCAAAAATATTAATGAAGCAATTATTGATGAATATTGGGTTGGGGCTATGCAAGATGAACTTAATCAATTTGAGAGGAATGAAGTGTGGTCCTTGGTTCCTAGACCTAAAGATATAAATGTAATTGGCACTAAATGGGTGTTTAGGAATAAGACCGATGAAAGTGGCAAGATTGTGAGGAATAAAGTTAGACTAGTGGCTCAAGGTTACACTCAAGTGGAGGGTGTTGACTTTGATGAGACGTTTGCCCTGGTTGCTCGTCTCGAGTCCATTAGACTTTTGTTGTCCATTGCATGCATTAAAAAATTCAAATTATTTCAAATGGATGTCAAAAGTGCTTTCCTCAATGGATACCTTCAAGAAGAAGTGTATGTCGAACAACCTAAGGGTTTTGTAGACCCACACTCTCCTAATCATGTGTTTAAATTGAAAAAGGCTCTTTATGGCCTTAAACAAGCTCCAAGAGCTTGGTATGATAGGTTGACTCAATATCTTATTGACAACCAATATAGGAGAGGTGGCATTGATAGAACTTTGTTTATCAAACATCATAATCATGATATTTTTGTTGCACAAATATATGTTGATGACATTGTTTTTAGGTCTACTAATAAAACCAAGGTTGATGAATTTGTAAGTTTTATGTCAAGTGAATTTGAAATGAGCATGGTGGGTGAGTTGAATTATTTTCTAGGAATGCAAGTAAAGCAAACTAGCATGGGCATAATGTTGAATCAATCTAAATATGCTAAAAATCTAGTTAAGAGATTTGGCCTAGAAAATGGAAAAGATTTTGAAACTCCCATGAGCACCACTTTAAAACTTGACAAAGATGAAAAAGGGAAAAATGTTGACCAAAGCCTTTATAGAAGCATGATAGGTAGTCTACTTTACCTAACGGCTAGTAGACCCGACATTTGCTTTAGTGTAGGCTTGTGTGCTAGATTCCAAGCAAATCCCAAGGAATCTCACTTAAAAGCCGTCAAGAGGATCATTAGGTACATCAAAGGAACTCATAGTCTTGGTCTATTCTATTCATTTGATACCAATGATATCCTTGTAGGCTATTGTGATGCGGATTGGGCGGGAAACATAGATGACCGTAAAAGCGCATCGGGCGGTTGCTTTTATGTTGGTAATAACTTGGTTTCTTGGTCAAGTAAGAAACAAAATTCGGTTTCCCTTTCCTCTTCCGAAGCCGAATACATTGCGGCCGGAAGTGCTTGCACACAATTACTTTGGATGAAACAAATCCTTAAGGATTATGAGATAGAACAAGGAAAAATGACACTTTATTGTGATAACTTAAATGCCATTAACATCTCTAAAAATCCGGTTCAATACTCCCGCACAAAACACATAGACATTAGGCATCATTTCATTAGAGACCTAGTTGAACATTCTATTGTTACTCTAGAGCATTTGCCTACTAAAAATCAACTTGCGGACTTGTTCACTAAGCCCTTGGATAAAGAGAGGTTTAAAACTCTTAGAATGTCCATTGGCATGATTTGTGTTGATTGATGTCTTTATGTGATTGTGAGTGGCTTGATGAGCAAAACTTTAATTGAATATCATTGTCTTTAAGAGCTACTCACTTGAGAAGTAACAATCTTTAACAAGTATCTTTTATTGTTTCTAGATCATGCACTTGAGCTTGAAAATCTTATTTTTGAAAAGTGCACTAATGCTTCTCTTGTATGTTTTAGTTTTTGAGTTTTTATGGTTGAATATGTGTAGATAATGGATGCATCTAGAAGTTTATGGTTAAGTACATGATAGATGACCTATGGTATGTATCCATTTTGCTTCGGCACTACATAGTAATCAATGAGCACCCTTATGGAAAGGGCTACACACCTTGGTTGTGAAGCCACCCAATGTAGGAAAGGGCTACGCCATTGTGATGAGTGAAAGCCGCCATGAGGAGTATATGTTTTTGTTAGTAAAATCAAAGAAGTGTTGAAATGAATCATTAAAAAAAAAAAAAAAAAAAAATTCTTTGATTCAAGCCTAAGACAAAACAAAAAGGCTTATGGTGTATAGTTGAGAATTGTGAAAAAGCTCAGGTTGACAAATAGAAACGGGAAAACGAGCCACATGCACACACACGCTCATATGTTGATATCTATTCATTTTAAAAGCAAAAATCTGGATGAATATCGGTTTGACCTATTTTTGGAAAGGCTTTAGATGGATAGGTGTGGATAGAGTTTGCATGTTGATATCACAATTACTCCTACTATATATTTGAGAAGCATTCACACACACACATTTTGCTTATGTGCTTGATTCATTAGCAATGTGAGAATATTTTTTGAGAGATTAATGAAAATCTATGATTCTCTCTTGGACTTTGACAAGTTATGAAATATTTTCTCTTATTGATTGATTGTGTGATTTTGTGATGTCCCTTGTGAACAAATCTACTTGGTGATAATATGTGGAGCATATGTTAAGGGGGAGCTTTAGTTTATTCAACTTTCGCTTTCTATACGATTTGTTTGCTTTGTATCTCGTTCTTTATCTCTTGTATCCCTTGTTTATTCTTTGACAAAAAGGGGGAGAAAATGTATACTTCACCATGTTTGATATTGGGGAGATTTTGTATACTTCACACTTTGTGTGGAAAAATGTTCCAATTGTGTGATCATATTCCTCTTTGTGCTTAATTGTGACTTTGTCTTAAGGGAGAGAATTCTTGTCTTAAGGGGGAGAAAGAATTCTTTCTTGATAGTGTTAAGGATGGTTGGTCCTTGGGAATTGGGAAATAAGGGAATGCTTTAATATGAAAACATTTTATTCTCTTGAGATAATGCATTTTTGTATGAGATAAGGGATGTCTTCTATACTTGTTTATGGTTAATAACTCACCATTATTCTTTAGAGAAGATCTCTTGTTTGTTTTGCTATTTTCTCTCATAGGTACTTTGAAGACCAAAAGAGGAACTCTTGAAGACTTGAAGACTTTTTAGTCTAGGAATTTCTTTGCAATGTGAGATTGAGAGTATGCTATCATCTTCAGTTTATTTGAGTGAAACATTGTATGGTGAGGATGAGGTTTTGCCATGGAATAGCCAAAGAGGGAGATTGTAAGGTTCATGATGTGTATTGGCTTGATTCCATTGCAAAATACTCTATATTTGTATTAGTTGTTGCTTAGGATATTCTTTGAAGAAAGGAAGCTTAAAAGGTGAAGAGCAACGTCTAGTGCAAAAGTCGTCTTCAAGAGGTGAAAAGCGTCAAAGGTATATCTTGACTCCTATCCTCTTGCAAGGCATTAGCGCACACACAGACAATTCATACATGTGTGTCCCTGCATTGTGGTTCAAACATTTGGTATAACACATTCACACATCTCATAGTATGCTCATGCATTGATCTTGTATAGACAAACATTGTAGAATTGCATGCTTTGTGACTATCTCTTCGATATGGCATGCTTGTGTGAATATGTGATTATTTGTTTGTGTATTTTGTGTTTTGGACTTGAACATGTTCTTATTTGATGCCTTATTGAGTTTTGATCGTTTCGATTACTCATTCATAAGGTTTCGAGTCCAAACAATGTAGCTACGCTACTTTTCGTTCTTATTCGTTGAGTTGACTTCATCATCGTTTTCTGAGATGATTTCTCAACCATTTTTCAAAGTTGTGTAGTCGTTGTCGTGCGTGAGGGAGTCACGGTTCGTAATCCGAAAAAGGATTTGAAATCAGAGTTCAGATGCCCAAGATACGGCTGAAGAACGTGAGAGTGCACGAGAGAGGTTAGAGTGGCCAAGAGACCACGTGAGCCACCCCGTGAGGGAGGCCGTGGGGCCCACGGCCAGAGACCCTCTCTGGTCCCGTGAGGCCCATGCACCCCCCATGGGATGGGTGATGTGGCCTTCTCTTATTGGCCCTGAAAACTCTTCTCTCTCCTCCTTTTAATCACTTCTCTTTCCCTCCAAAACTTTTGAAGTTTTTCAAGAACACTTTAAGAAATTCTGCAGAAATTCTTCAATTTTAGTTTTAGTATTTTGATCATAACTTTCTCATACGAACTCGAAATCAATTGATTCAAAAGCCAAAATTGTTGGTCTTGAGAATAGCTACAAACCCTAAGCATTTCCAGAGAGAGCTGACTTCGTCATTGTTCCCAGAAGCTTGATCTTCAGTACGAGGTCTAGGTTATTTGTTCAACTTCTTCTTTTTCAATTTCATCTTTGATCATCTCTTGATTCTTACTATTTGATTGATGAAATTTGTTGAGAAGTATGTAAGATCATATGCTAGGGGTTTTTGATCATTTTTCAATTGAGTTTTAGCTTTGTGACTTTTCTTGAACATATATGTGCTAAACTTGATTTTGTTTGAAATTGATTCTAGAAAATTTACATATGATGTGTCTCATATTATTTTCTAGTTTTTTATTTCATGATCTAAGAACTAGGTTTTTAGTGTGATATATTGAATATTCATACCTTGTTCTTATTGATTTGAGGTAATTGGATATTAAATCTCAACGTTGAGTTTTCGATAGTGACTATTGAAAACATGGCTTCTAGACAAGTCAAAATATCCAAGTTCAAAACGTGGTCATATGAGTAAATATGGTAACTTGGAGAGTTATAGGCGGTCTACGAACTCTTGACGATTACTGATATTAATCACGAGGATACACTTTCTCCAATATGATTGTCTAGGGTATGAATGAGGAACATCTTCTTATTCTATCTTTATTTAAGAGTTCAATTTTAGCTTTTTAGTGGAATGAGTTAAAATTAATGGATCGGACCTAAGTGAATCATTTGTTGATTGTGATTAGGTTATGTCTATTGAAGCTTAAATTTAGATAGCCCGCCAAGATCCCCAATCCACACGGACTTGCATGGATCACTTGATATATTCAACCGGACCAATTTATGGGTCCATCTAGAATTGCATTTAATATATTAAGAATATAATTTGCACATTATTTATTCAATGGGCTGATCAATTATATTAATATATTAATGAAAGGCATGTGGGCTTGTTTGATTTAGTAAGAATGGGTCTGGTTGACATGTGGGCTTTTTTAATTAAAGTCTAATGGATTAAATAAAATAAGAAAATAATATTGAGCCCATATATACAAGGTGTGGGCGGCAAGGCTAATTATTTAGTCAAAAATATTATTTTATTTTATTGTTTGATTAAATGAGAATTAATTAATTTATTAATTAATTATTTAATTAAGAAACAAAATCTTTTTCTGATCAGGAAATATGTTTCCTAGAATTATACTATTGGTAATAGTATACTAAAAGTAAAAGACTTGTTTGGTAAGAAAATAAATAATTAAGTTTATTTATTTAATCAAATAAGAAATCTTTTAATTTAGTCATAATTTAATACTACACTATAGAGTTGGATTAGGGTTTGGGTTCTCAAGAGTGTAAGAGTTTTGGTAAAACTTAAATCCTCTTAGAGTGAGGATTTCGGTCACACACAAACTCTCACAAGAGAGAATGCGGCAACCCTAAAAAGAAAATAGGGTTGAATTTCGGTCACCCTATATAAGGGAGGTGATGAAATTCGGCCACCCTACTACTTGCTTGGCTTGAGAATTTTTTCTTTTGCTTAGAAAATAAATCCTACTCTAGTGATTAGTGTGTGTGAAATTCGGCCAAGACAAAAAGAGAGAAGAGATTATTCTTTCGATAGTACACTAATTGCTTATACATCAATAGGCTTGTGTGTACAACTTCGAATAAGGTTCACGCGAGTTTTGATCATTAGATTGAGAACTCAAAAGTGACCGGAATAATCTTTGTAGTCTTTTGGTTGTTTTGTGACTAACAATAAGAAAAAGAAAGTTTGTTTGTCCATTCTTAGGTACGCAATTCAAAGAAAAGGGAGACCACGCTCCTAGGTGATTCACGTTCGTGCTAGGATTGAAGATCTTGCGGATTACCATCGACGTAAGTCAATTGGATCACGCGACAAAAGGTATTCTTCTTTTTGTTAGCTTATATGTATGTTTAATTAATTTAAAGGGTTAAGGTTCATCAAAGGAAAATTTTTAAAATATACTAAATCGTTTTTAGTCTCGCTTCCGCTGCGTTGACCGGTATTTTTCCCTACATCAGAAGCAGCAGGGACTTCACGGAAAAGCCCAGAAATGTCGGCGTCTGAAAAGCGAGGTTGATCGGGAAGAGGATCTCCTAGCAACCTGTGGACAACCGTGGCAGTAAGAGCATCATTTCGTTCAATAGCAATCATACCAACAGTAAAAAGACGGTGCCTAGCTGCAGAATCCATGAGAACTAACCTTGATGTATCAGAAAACTGAAGATACGCGAACCGTAGAGGAAGTGTCTTCAAGAAAAGATCTGGGGGTTGAAGCTGAGTATCTCGGCAAAGCAAGACTAAGAAGCGTTTAAACTCAAGACGAGTTGGAGAATAGAATAAAATTCCCAGAAATATGCAGGTGAACTTCTCTCTCGAAAAATTAAGAAAATGGCGGAGAAAGAAATAGAGATTTTCCCGTAAGTGTAAAGCCAATATATATAGGCACGGTATCAATTTCAAAAAAGACCAAAACCCTAGGAGAGATGTGAAGAAGCGGGAAAACAGAGGGACGTGGGCTACGCGCAGGCAAGCAGAAGGGTTATGTCTCATAAATGCATTGTACCACGACCAAACAGAAAGAGACAGGTGGCAACCAGAGAGCGCCTTGAGCCATCGGAGAGCCAAAACGTCACTATCAAGAGATTTCTGAATGAGTGGTAAATCGGATGCATGCGGACGCAATTAAGACACGTCATTTAATGCTTCGAATCAAATGAGGATACATTAATGCAGAAAACGACGAATGAAGACAAGTTATAACAAAAGGAAGTATATGAAGTTAAATATTTATCCCGAGAAGACCTGACTCGACACAGTCGGCTCAAACATTTAAGGGGGTATTGTTATAGGTAAAAATCGTCATGAAGGACACATCATCACCATAAGAAGCCACGTAAGTAGGAGTCAAGGGAAGTCAACTCGAAGGGGCATAAATCCCCCAAGGTAACTTACTCGGCTAAAACTAAGGCAACCCGATCACAAACGAAGAGAATCGGGCCAGGCAGCAAAGCTTGCTCGGGCATGCTCGGGATTCAATAAAAAAGATAGTCACCAACATTCACATCCCAAACACATGGGCAGAATCAGCAACCAGCATCCCCACAATAAACAATGGTGTGGCTACCCAGAGTTTAACAAGGAAACAAACAGGTTTCTCGCAAATAGAGGAGAAAGAATCCGGCCCAAACTCGGACTCAGCCAAATCAGGAAACATGTTACACTCGAGAAGGAAACAGAATCCGTTTAGGACTGGACAATCGCCCAAAACTTGGGCACCACGACACCAAACCCTAGCGGCACCTACAAACCCTAATAGCATTATGTATAAATACCCCTATAAACACACAAAATAAGGGGTATGTGCGAATTAGCGAAAGAGAGCAGAGCGTAATACTTTGTAACAGTTTTTCATAGTGGATTTGACTTCGTTGCTTAGGCAACAACCCGTGGACGTTTCTCCGACCTTCGGAGTTTTACCACGTATTTTTTCTCGTTATTGCTAATATTTTATTGTGTTACTTTCAATCATTCTCAGTCATAAAACTAATCAAATCGTTGGCTGAGTGATTACGAAAAATCACTGTCAACACTTACAAAACTCAGCTTCGTCCTAGAAGTCCTATTGGAACGACGACGCTGTAAAGAGGCAGAGCTACCAGCCGTATCATGTTCCTCCCGACCCCTTTTCCTCCTCAGATCTAAGGGGTTGCTCTTAGTTGAAACGTCCCCTTCCATGTCAAAAAGGGTGTTAAGGCTGTCAGCGGGGGTGGGTGGAGATTCCATTATAACAGAAGTAAGAAGAACGAGAGGTTTCTTGAAGAAAGAAAGACTTGAGAAAGAGAAAAAGATTGGCTTTTGATTTTTGAGAATACAAGTAAGCGTGAGCAAGTGAGGGAGAAAGAGGGTTATTTATAGACAGAGGTGACGGTTACCGGAACAAAAAAGGAAATATAGAGTTATGACCAGAGACGTGTTCGAGGCAGTTTCGAGAAAATCACGCCAAAAAACGGCTCATTTAAATCTACGGAGCAATCCTCGTCTGACACGTGGATCGTTCATTAAATGCTATCATATCCAAGGAAGATTTCCTCCTTGGTAATGGAAGCCAGCCAGACAAGGTTATCCAAGCAGACATGATAGAAAATCCTTCAAGCAAACTAAAAATCCTGACTCCAACCTCGACTAGGTACCGATGTTCAAGTCAAGGGGGACTTCTATTATAAATTAGGGTTACAAGACTTACATGTCTCTGTGAATTGATTATAATCAAGGTCCTTATTGTGAATTACGATTGTTGTCAAAGCCATTTAAACTATTATGATTTCAATATTCAATGACACTTAGTCTAGGCAAACCATGAATCAACCTATATATTCGGTGACACTTACACGGATCCAGGATTATGTTTAGGGGGTGAAAAACATTTCATTGTTAAAAGTTTTATTAGCCTTTGTTTCTAATATCTAAAAAAAAAAATTAATTATATAAATCAACACTTGTTCTTAAATCAAACAGGGCCTTAGTTGCAAGATTACTTTAGTCTTTAGTTCATTAATTGTTATGTTTGATTGTTAAACAGTTATAAATTGTTTTGATTTCAACCTCTAGAAAAAACAAAATGTTTTTATTGTCCAATTTGTAGATAATTTTCAGTTTGGTCCATAGTAGAGTTTATTGCTTTAAAAAAAAAATTAATAAATAAATTTCCTTTTTTATCCTTGACTACCACTTAAATTGTGTATACATTAGGGTTACAAGTCTCTGTCATTATTATAACATTCTTCTCTTCTCTTCTCTTCTCTTCTCTTCATAAGTGTCTATCATTATCATAACCTCAGTTTTCTGACTTCTCGATATCAATCTGTTATAGGCTACGGATCGAAAAAATTCCAAATCGGGTAAAAAAATAAAAGGTATGAGGTCCTCCAATGCGTTTTGACACATCTAGAAAAAAGACTCATATCCTTGGAGGAGGAAAACGTTGACCTCGAATTTCAACTGTCTGAATACGGCCGTAGGATACGATTCAAGGAATCAAGATACAGTAAAAGTGATTGCCAACGGATTTATTCACATGCTCACTTGATCGGCTTCAACCTATTCAAAGACTACATGAAAATAATACAGCCGGATGAAAACTGGGACGAGGTTAACCCAAGTGTTGTAAATGCTACCCTTGGCCGATGATGTTATTACGTGAACCTTTTGAAGCCATGCTTTTGTGATGACACTTTGTTTTGTGTGACTGAAAGATGGCAATTGATGTTTAAATCTTTTGTATTGTAGCATATTGGGTTTTTATGCTTGTTAAACTGTGATGTTTTGTAACCGCTTTTGTGATTGTTTATGGTAAACTTTATTTATTGACAACGATTATATTCATAAACCCTAGATTTCTTCTTCCTACTTTCACTTTTTCTTCTTTTTAGTATTTAAAAAAATAGTTAAATTATATTTAATTGTTTTTTAGGGTTTGCACTATTTTCGGATTGTTAAAAATTAAACTTTTAGATCTTTAATTACAACAAATATATGAAGTTTTAGTGTTTTTTTTTTGGTCGAGAAATATTATTTATTTTCATTATAGATAATTGTGGATTTGGGGTCCTGGGCTTCATGGACAAAATTGGAAGAAGTAAAAACTGGAAGCGGAGAATCTGGAAGAAAAGATAGAAATTTTTTAAAAATCGTGTCGGAGTTTGATTTGGTTGAAAGATGGGTAAAGGGATTGTAATAATTGCTCCACTGTTGAACTTTGCATCAGTGTATTTGAAAGTGTCTGTTAATAAAAATAGGTAATCATTATCTTAACAAACATACTTAATTAATTCATTTGTTTTATCAACGTTATCCTTATTTATATTTTGAAGATCAAGGTTTTTTTGTTAAATTTTTTATTTTATTCAACTAGATCACTATGCAGGATGTCTGTTGTTCTGTTATGAATAATAAACAAATGAAAACATGCTAGCTTATTAATTTCTGACCATATCACAACTATTCAAAGGTTAATGAACTCGATCACACCTTATATGATGTCATTGCTAATGGTATGAACTATATACTATGATTATATTTGTTGTTCGGTTACATTATTGCTTTTCTTTATAACAAAACATGGCTCCATGGCAATATATTTTTAGTCACAATAAAATTAAAAGCATGATCACAAGCCTTTCTGTAAAATTTTCAATCTCTAGTAGTGTAATTCAAAATTTATTTTGATGATCAGAAAATATTTTGTAAAATCGCATTACATTTCTAAACAAGTTAACACAACTTGGACTGAAATTAAGCTTGCCTTATTTTTTAATAATAAATTAGGGATCCTATAGTTATCGCGGGATATTTCCATCTTTTTATTTTGACTAAATCTGAAATTTATTGATTTTTATGTTATTATGGATGAAATGAAACAAGTCACTTTAGCTTGGAATCCATTTTTGCTCACCCCTCTACAAGGGGGGGTAAGCATTACCTCCCTCCCAAAAAAGATGACATGTGTCTAGGGAGGGGTAAATTTGTCTGAAAAGATAACTATGTTTAGACAATTTACCCCCTCTATGGACACATGTCATCCATTTAAGATGGGGGTAATGGTTACCTCCCTTGAAGGGGGTGAGCAAAAGTGTTACCCATCTCATATGTATGTGTGAATGCCAATGCCAATGCCAAATTTATTACACAGAAGAGTAATAATTGTCAATCCCTGGAGTTTTGCAATTTTGTAAATTTTCCCCTAATCTTTCAAATTTATATGTTTCTACCCTTATTTCATATTTTAAATTTATATTTCTTTTATAAATTAAATTGTTAATAATTTCTCTTAATCATGTACAGAATATATTTGATTATAAATATACTACTAACCCAACTAGTTGTGTGTCAAATGACAAATGGAAATATACATATAATTATGTTTAACATCCCTCGTCACATTATATATGGATAAAATTGTCTAAGTTACAAGGACAAAAATGAGTTGGAATATGTAGGATTGTTCTTATTTATATTATGTTTTCATCACATTCACGGATCATTTAAAATAATTAATAAAACTTTTGAGATATACGTTAACTACTATTTTAAAATTTAAACAACAATTTTTTTTAATTTATGTTTTGTTTAACATAACTTATGAGATATAAACATCAACAACTTTGAATTGGATTAGTCTCTACTCTGTCCTCAACAAATAAGCGCTTGGACCACTAAAACCCTACCTAATGGATAAATATTTGGTTAAGTGACAAAACCCAATACTTTTTCATTACAAAACGAATAAGCCGGAAAACGATGGATTATTCTTGGAAAGATTTTTTGGCTTATTGTTTCAAGATTCAATAGGTATAATACACAGACGTTCCAAAGGGCATTATGCACTTGTAACCCAACAACCCCTTTAAGGAAGGTCCAAGCAAGGGGGCAACGGGTCGAGATTGGAGTTTTGGGCTCTTTAGGGCTTTGGTGTTACTCATATTTTACAAGAGATGCTTACTTACAAAATCAGATCATATTAGAGCTCGCCAAGAAGTACCTGGTTCTAAGATCATTGGAGAAACAATACTTAAACTCGAAGATGTTCCGAAATCTTTTTCGATTGCTCGTTCAAGAACTACGATATTTGGCTTTGGAACTTATTCACATCCTTGTATCTAAGAAAAACTTCAAGATTATTAAGAAGGAAGTTTAATCGGAATGAATCACAAATTTTCTTCTACTCCCTAGAGCATACAGATTCGGATGCATACAAGTCTGATTCGTCTTTTAATTGGCCAGTTCCGATCAAATCCTGTATTATACAGGATCAGTTCAATTCGATCAGATAAAAAAAAAAATCCGGATATTGATCAATTTTAAGTATTATATGTTTTGGATATGGATTTAGCCATGTCATGTCCGATTCGATAATTTGAACAACATTTGTTATAATCAAGCTCCTTATTGTGAATTACGATTGTCATCAAACCCTTTTAAACTTACAAGTCTAGGCAAACCATGAATCAACCGATATATTTGAACTCAATACCTTAATTTAAGTTTTATAATTAGTTGCACACTTACTTTATTCTTTATTTCATTAAATGTAATGTTCGATTGTTAAATATCATTGTTAAATATCATTGTTAATACTAGTATTTTTTTCTAATATCTGAAAACAATTTTAAATATATAAATCAACAATTGTTCTTAAATAAATAAAAAAAGGCAAACAATATTTACTTAGGATACAAAAGTCTAATTACCTGTATAAATATGTTACAAAAGATCAATAAGAATCATCAGAAAATATTTCTCCTCTAATTACCTGTATAAGCCCAATTTATGCATCGACCAACGACAGGTCATTGGTCCCTTGTCAAGCGTCTCCTTCGTTACCTTCGCGGTACTCTTGGCCATGGCTTGCTCTTGCGGCGTAACTCACCAATCTCATTACATGCCTTCTCTGATGCAGATTGGGCTGGTAACCAGGATGACCGTACCTCTACAAGTGCATATGTGCTGTTCCTTGGCTCGAATGCCGTCTCGTGGTGCTCTCGCAAGCAACGATCCGTTGCCCGATCCTCAACTGAAGCAGAATATAAGGCTGTTGCTCTAGCTGCTGCTGAAGTTCTATGGCTGTCTTCACTTTTGCGTGAACTGTCCATTCAGTCCACCTCTCCGCCAACTATTTACTGCGACAATGTCGGGGCTACCTACCTTTGCTCTAATCCAGTCTTTCACTCACGGATGAAGCACATAGCAATCGACTTTCATTTCGTCCGTGAACGAGTTCAGCGAGGCCAACTTCAGGTGTCCCATGTTGCTTCGTCTGATCAGTTAGCTGACTCACTTACCAAACCACTTTCCAAAGCTCGCTTCTCTCTCTTGCCGTCCAAGATTGGTGTCTCTGACGTGCCCACCATCTTGCGGGGGCGTATTAAGGATAATCAAGATAATTCAACTTGATGATATCTTTGAACCTCATTCTTGTAGTTATCCGATCACGCTGTTGTGATACAAGTGAAATAGTGTAGTCATAGTTTAACTCTAAGTCTGTATTTACTTAGGATACGAAAGTCAAGTCTGTATTTACTTAGGATACAAAAGTCTAATTACCTGTATAAATATGTTACAAAAGATCAATAAGAATCATCAGAAAATATTTCTCCTCTACAAACAAAACTTAAGAATAATGACGTGTAGATAAATTAAAAATCAAACTCTTCTCAACATATTATCAAAATCAAAAACGTTTATTACTTATTAATTATTATTCAAAAGTTTTAAAAAAATGTTTATTACTTTTAAAAAATAAGCAACCTTTTAAATCCTCAACTACCACTAAAATTGTGTATAAATTAGGGTTACAAGTGTCTGTCTTTATCATAATATCCTTTTCTTCTCTTCTCTTTCACTGTTTGCAAAAATATCAATTTTATGAAATCTCGATATCCATCGGTTCTGCACAATGGATGAAAATAAATGCAAATCGGCTGAAAATACTAAAATGAATGAGTTCGTCAATTTCTTTTTCAAACAACTAGAAAAACGAGTGAAAGCTTTGGAGGAGGAACACATTGACATCGCTTATCAAGCATCTGATGACGGCAGTTTGAAGCGATTCAAGGCATCCAGATACAGTATTCGTGATTTCCAATGGTGTTATTCAAATGGTCACCAGACCGGCTTCAACCTCTTCAAAGACTATATGAAGAAGATGCAGCCGGATGGAAATTGGGATAAGGTTAACCACAATGTTGTCAATGCTACCCTAGGCCGCTGATGTTTTTACCTGATTCTTTATAAACAGAGTATTATGTGTTTGTTAAATATATTGTCTGACTGTTAACTAGTGATGTTGATCTTTATAAAAAAAATTGAAGTTTCTTATTGATTTTGAATGTTAATTTGTGTAACATTACAAATTGTTTAATTTATTTGCAACAATGCTTCATGCCATCTCCCAAATATAATCGAGATCATTCAATAAAATCTATACAAAATCCAAGCCACTATGTTTTTCCCTGATGATTTTTACTTATTAACAATGTTACTATCGTTTGTAAACTAGTTTTTACGATCACAATTTTAGTTGTGTGACTGTATATGGTAAATGATGTTCAATTCTGTAAGTAATTAAATACTCAAGGCGTGTTTAATATAAAGCTAGAGGGGGGGTGAATAGATTTTATCTAATTATTACCCAATTTTCGCGTGCATGTCAATTTTACGAAAATACCCCTAGCAAGTCAAATATACATACAAGTGTAATAAGATGCGGAAATAATAAATGACACTTGATGTTTACGTGGAAACCCAACCACTGGGAAAAACCACGGGCTGTTTAGTGCGCCACACTCGGACCTCGAAATCCACTAATTGAAATGGAGTTTACAACCTATGTAGACCTCGTCTAACACTCCGGTCAATAACCCCCCATTTCTACCACGCGGGCCTTTAAAAGTGGCTCTAGTCCAATTGCTTATGTGACCACCTGTTCCCGGTGTCCGACCTAATCCCGGTCAATCACACAAGACTTCAATCTCTCAAAAGAGATGCACAACCCTATGTGAATATGTATGAATATTCAATTAACAAACAAGGCTAGGGAACCTTAGATGCTTATCTAGGATGATGATATATTCAATTTAAATCAATCCTAGATATAAAAATAGCTATATGTCATGGCATACAACTTTAGCTAAGTAAAGGATAACCAATCCTAGATACAAAGCTATCACAAAAAACCCACAAACATTCAAAAGATTAACTAGTTGATTAAAAAACAATCTATCAACCTAGTTATAAATAAATCATACAAGAATGTTTATGGCATAGCTTTTAGGCAATAATGGCCTAATCAATTAAGCTATCAAAAATAATCTCAATCATATAATGAGATTAATTAGCTAGATATAAAATAGGCATGAAAACCTAGCTAACATAAATAACCCAATCAACACATAATCTCAATCATGTATGTAGAAATTAATCTAAACACATACAAGTAATAAATGAGATAAAATTGATAAGTGGAAACACTAATTATGTAAGATAAAAGTGTTCAACAAATCATACCATGTGTGTTGAAGAAGACCCATGCATTAGCACATGCTAGATGAACCTAGATGATGCCTAGATGATGATTTGTGCATGTGGGAATGGGTTTAGAGAGATAAAGATGTAATCTTTAAGCTTTTTCTCTCAAGTCTCTCTTTCTCTCTCAAGAATAAGGAGCCTCTCTCTCTAGGGTTTGATTTTGTGGCTCTCTACTCAAAATGATGAGAAAGATATGTATTTATAATGCCCAAGTGAAACTATGTCGTTTTGGAAGAAGTGGAAAAATGATGGGCATTTTCGCGGTACTCGCGTCAGTGCAGCGACTCAATATTCGAGCGCTTTGAAACATGACCAAACGACATCAAAACCTTTCATATGATATATCGTTGGAAAGGTATGGATGTCTACTTTCTACTCGTTTTTATAGAATGACATTTTGATGTCTGTAGAAAAAGTTATGGTCAATTGAGTGACCAAAGGTCAGAAACGGACAACAACATAGTTGCCCTGTTTTGGTGGTCACTTTGGAGAATTTAAAACCAATCCAAACGGTCATGAAATATTACGAATAATATACCGTTGGAAAGGTATGGGTGTCTAGTTTATACAGAAATTTTCAAAACTCATTTTGAAGCTTTGTGTAAAAAGTTATGGTCACAAGACCATGCAAAGGTCAGTTTTGAAAATCATTTAAACATTGAAATCCAATCTTTTGAAACTAGACATTTTACTCCAAACAATCCAACCAAATCTAACACTTATCCAAGAGAAGAATAAGACCTTCTCAAGTGGTCAATCATCGCGCTAAGACATGCACACCATCGTGCAAGCGCGGACGTTTCCGATCACATAAACGGAAACGAATTACACCACACTTAAGACTAATCATGAAGTGCAAGTGTGGGAAGTGAATGCATCCTAATGCCTAAACATGTCATGGCATTTCAATGAACAAGATGCAATCACTTAAACATGCATGAATAGAATTCATGGCTTTGCATCCTAATGCCTAAACATGTCATGGCATTTAAATGAACAAGATGCAATCAAATAAATGCAAGAAGAGATATTAAATAAATCAATAAAGCACAATGCACACAAAATATAAACACAACATTCAAGAATAAGAGTTATGCATGTTGTGTGTGTGTGCAACTATATCTCTTCAAGACAATGTAAGCACTAGATATATACCTTTGGTGCTTGTCCTCTTGAGGTCTTGGAAAGGGTCTTTGATCTTCAACTAATCACCTAGACTACCCTTACAACCAAACCCCAACTTGTGGTTTGACCACGAAATAAGCCAATCAACAAAAGGGAATCCTTACAAATTCTTTTATATTTGTTCAAAAGTTTCGGATCGTTGAAAAGTCAAGTTTTACATCTTTAAGACAAAGTCTAATGGGCATTGATGCCTCTCAATAATGGACTATTGAAAACCTATACATAAATTTTAAATTATAGGCTTTTGATAATGGCGAAATGGAAAGAAAATGGTTGTAGAAAACAAAAAACAAAAAATTTAGATTTCTAAACAAAACAATTAATGGTGTTGAAAACTGTGTATCGAGAGATGGTAATTAATGTTTCGCTGCCATGCAGAAGAAGTAACCATCCCTTGACGTCACTTGATGAAGAATATTAGAGGTTGCACAGAGAAATTACTGTGTTTGAAGCATAAAAACTGGAAGAAAAGTTAGAAAGTGTTTGAAAAGCGTGTAGTAGTTTGATTTGGTTGAAAGATGGTAAAGGGATTGTAATAATTGCTCGCATGTTGAACTTTGCATCGTTTTATTTCAAAGTGGCTATTAGGCAGAATAAGTAATCATCACGCTTTTCTTGGTGTAAAAACTGCAAGCGTTTTAATTTATTTTAAATTAAGCAGGATATTTGTGTAATTTAACTCGATCGTTATGCAGGATATTTGTGTAATTTAAGCGACTTATACTATACTATATATTCAGCAACACTAACTCACTTTTACTCTTAACAGACGCATTTATCAAACTAAAAGATGAATCGCCAACATGCAACAACCCAGATACATCTAGATTTTTTACTGTAACCCATCTTTCAAAATCGAAAAATCCTCATTTATTTTTTAAAATTAAATCCCCAATTCCTCTTTTTATCTTCATCTTCTTCTTAAATCCATAAGTCATCTTTGTTTCTTCGACTTCATCTTATTCATTTTCGTTTTTCTCAGATTAGGATCAATTCAAACATATTTCATGAACTGTCACGTGACATAATTTTTTCACATTATTCATTTTTGTTTTTCTCTTTACATACTATCTTGTCTCCATTGATTTATTTGTTATAAGACTCTTTCAAATTAAAGACAATTTAAGCAAGATCTTTTGGAAGAGGAAAGTGAAAATGAATGATATGAATTTTTTTTGTAAAGTGACAATTCATGAAATATGTTTGAAGTGATTTTACTATTTACAAGTGTGATGTATTTCATTAGGCTAACCAATGATGGCTGATGTTGGTTGTAAGTTAACATGGTATATTGTATGTTTCTGAGTTCTTTTTAGGTTTTGGGTAACTCTAGCCAAGAAGCTTGTTTTCCATCTGATTCCTCCGAGGTGATATTGTTTCAATCGACTACACTGGTACCTATCTCTTGTAATCTTAATGAGGAGCAGATGTGTTCAATTGAGAAGATTTTTGGCTGTAAAGGAGCACCCCTCGACTACCAAATGACCATCTGATTCCTTTTACGTGATACTGTTTGAATCAACTCCAATGGATCCTATCTTTTAATATTAATGTGTTCAATTGAGAAGATTATTGGCTATAAAGGAGCACCCCTCCACTAGCAACTGAGTTATTTTTTATTTTATTTTTTTTTCATGTTTTTTGTAATCGCATGTTAGAGAGTTTTAAGAAGATTATGAAAAATTTGTGAAGTGATTATACTTTTTATAGCTGTTAAATATTTTCAAAATGGTTGATGTTGGTTCTAAGTTTGAGGTTTTTCTAGGTATTGTTTAATCACATGTTCTTTTGAAGTGATGATAATTTTTACAGCAGTTCATCATGGCTGATGTTGGTTGTAAGTGAATCACATGTGTTTTAGGTTTTGTGTAATCACACGTTCGAAAGTGATTTTATTTGAAATTTGTTACAATGTAATAGATTATGTTTGTTGTTCCGTTAACCAGAAAACATGCTAACTTATTAATTTGTGACCATATCACAACTCGTTGCTGGTTAATGAGATTTCATTGCTAATGGTATAAACTATATACTTTGATTATGTTTGTTTTTCGGTTACATTAATGCTTTATTCCACATTACAAAACATACTTGCTTATTAATTTGTGACAATTTCAATTTAATATTAGCATTTATGTTTGATGGAAACACAGGCAATTGCTCCGTGCCTCCATGGCAATATATTTAGTCAAATACAAATTAAAAGCATGACAAACCTTTATGTTCAGTTTCTATCCATATTATATATTTAGTGTGATTACAAATATCTTTAAACGATCACAAAATATTATCTATAATCGTATTAAATTTCTAAAAAAGTTGACACTAGTGGACTGATATTAAGCCTGCCAAATTTTATTAAAAAAAAATTAGGGATCCTATAGTTATCCCTCGTTATTTCCATCTTTTTATTTTGAGAAAATTTGAAATTTATTTATTTTGAGTAATACAATTCCTTTTTCAAGGTCTGATAATATTGTATACAAAGAACAAGTTAATTTAGTTTTTGTCAGTTTTATCCTGGTCCAATTTAGCTCAGACTTTTGCTTATAGTGGACTAAGTTTTTCACATTCTACTTGTGGCTTGTAATGGACTAAGTCAATTTTGCTTGTATCAATGTGTAGTAGTGATGTGGTTCTTCTAGCCCAATTCAAACTCCACGTGTCAATTGAAATGATATTTTTAGATGGTCCAAAAATTCCAAGAAGGCCTATTATGAGTACAATAAACAACACAATGAATATACTCAATTGCATCTACACTAATGAAGTTGGTGGCCCAATTCAAACTCCACCAGTAAATTGAAATAATATTTTTAGGAGGTCCAACAATTCCAAAAAAGGCCAATTATGAGTACAAAAAACAACATAATGACTAAATTCAAGTAGTGACTATTTGTCAGAGTCCTTTAGTTTACAGTTGCGCGAGTCATGCCCAGGAGTGTGGCAAATACGACACTGATTTTGTCTTCTACGTTTCTGGCGTTTTCCTGTCGGTGTGCTAGGTGCAGTCGGCTTACTGGGCCTCCCTTTGGTTTTGACAACCTTTGGATCTTTTATAATATGGCTTCGTGGGCTAGAATCAATCTGATTTTTTTTTGGCCTTATTTCTAATTTCGTTGTTCAACCCTTGCAAAGTATTTTGCAAAGCAAGGAGTTCCTTTTTCACCAAATTGAATCCTTCTTCAGTTTGGCTCCCGTTATGACAGAGATAGTTGCACTTTGCACTCAATGAAGCGAACCGGGATATATTGATTCCTTTTGAAAACTCATCATTTGGCTGAAGCTTGATAAGAACATCACGTGCGGCTGACTTCGTCCACCTCTTAAACATCATGGACTCGGGAATCTTTCTAAGATGCTCCACTTTCATAACATAAAACATATGATGACAAGGAATTCCTTAACCTTCAAACAAATTGTAGTCACACGAAATTAAAGGCTGATTATGTTTTTCTGAATCCCAAACACCATCTTCATTGACTTCCTGAAAGCCAACCCTGTCCAAATGGTAAACAACTTTCCTTTTCTTATTAGGAAATTGATATCTGGACAGATGGTATACACGACAGTTATCCTCCTCCTCCGGTGCAATGTGCGTATATTTTGATTAATGCATAATCTGTTCAGCAACGTCAAGATAAATTTGATAAGTGTATACGGAAGATGCATGCTCCTCCAATGGCTTCAGGTGGCTTAAAATGACCGGACTCTTACACTTAGATACGTATTCGTCACCGAAGAAATTGTTTCTTAACCACATAAGGGCCCTATTAATTTGAGGAATGAATTCAAACAATTTCTCACAGCTGCAAACATAATCCTTCATGTAATTGTTCATACCCTCACATCGTTGAGTTATGTGCATACCTGCAAAAAAAAAGGCCCTTAAAATATGCTTTTGCCCACTTATGCTTCTTCTCATACATCCTACTCATCCAGTCGTTTTCTTCTAGACCATGCTGCTCCAACATCTCTCTCCAAAGTTCCTCGAATTCGTCCTCCAATATTTGCTTATACAATAAGTATCGAAATGGTAATTTCTTCTCCTCTTTATGAAGGTGAGTCGATGCATTCTTGGATACATGCCATCCACATATCCTGTGCCGTGAGTTGGGAAATATCTCGTCATCTTCATTGGCTTGTTTTAGCATAATTAGAAAATTGTAGAGTTAAGCTATTTTAAGCGTCTATACATTGCTAATCTCGTGGGAACGATACCCTTACTTGCTCACTACACTCGTTTAACGACTTGTGCACTTGCAATAGGGTCACCAGACTCACGCGTCCCTCTAGCATAACCGAGATAGAATAGGTAACTTATAGTGACATTTGTAGAACCGGTTCGGACGCATCACGTTCTCACTATTAAGGACCGATTGTATACGTAAGTGTGGTTTGGCCATAGAAACAAAACCAAACCACTTCCCACCAAAATTCCACACCTATGATATTTATAAAGAGGGGATAATGGTGAGATCGGTTAATTACAATCAAAGTTCTAGGCAATCGGGGTTGATATATCCACCAACATATCCTATTCACTAAGAGCCATAACCAATTAAAGGTGTCAATTACAACATTAACCCCTTTGTGGTTTGACAATGAAATAAGCTAATCACAAAATGATGGGACTAACAAACACTTTTTTATTATTTATTAGCTATACTCATACATTTCCAATATGTATATATACAACTATTTTTTTTATATAATGGTATTTTTGTAATCAACTTTGTATAAATTTGATTCCATTTCTATTTCTTATAAGGTTAGTAAACACAATTCCCCCCGAACTCGCAAATGCCAACCCGAACTCAAACCCACGAATCCATCTGTACATATTATTTTGCTAATCGGGTTAGGGAACTAAATTTAAACCTTAGGGGGGTGTATTGAATTAGGATTTCAAAATACTTTTAATGAGTTTTTTAAGTGGATGACTTTTGTAGATTTCATTGACTTTTATAGACTTTATAGAATTATGAAAAACTTTTATAGACTTTTATTTTAAAAGACTTTCATAGACTTCCATTTTAAAAGACATTCATAGACATTTATAAACTTTCATTGATTTTTAACTATGATATATACTTTGTTTTAGCAAAATTATATATACTTCTCATATCAATACAAATATTTTTTTAAAAGAATAAAAAAAAATTATCGTTAATTAAACTTGATAAAAGCATTCTTGTCTATATATGTGATTTTAAAATTTTTATTTGTAATTTTATTATATTTTGCATCGTAAAGACATTATGCACCTAATTTTTGTTTAATAATTAGTCAAAATTTTATTTGTTTTTTATAATTAGTCAAAATATTATAAATTTTGTTTTAGAAAAATGTAACAAATCGACTATAATATTAACGTTAACATGTCTCTACAAAAGTTTGACAATTGGTATAAAAAATATACCCAAAATTAATTTAAGTTGCTAAAGATAAAACATAAGAACGCACATAGTTGTTAAAGAAGACCCATGCCTAAAAGTCGGTAATTTGATATTGATCATAATTACATTGAGCCAAGCTCATACGCAACTTTGATTATGGTATATTGGCATTATTGAGTAGTGGTTTTTATCTTTTATTATTTTTAATTAACATAAATAAAGTTCGTTTGATTTGTTTCGATGTTTTTTAACTGCATTGAAAATAGAGGTAAAAAAAATGAAATCTCTCGTCCTTAATTGCATAACCTATAGAAAGTTGTTTTATATTATTTTGCAGTTAATTTTTTTTTTTTTTTTTTGTTATAGATCATTAATGGTTGTATGTTTTTTTTTGTTTTGTTTTGTTTTTTTTTTATATATATTTTTTTATAATGTTTATTCATTTTACTTTATTTGTAAAATTTGTTAAGAATGTGTGTGCTTTTACTTGAAAAATATAACATATGTTTGATGGATGATGTTTTTCAAAGAGTTTTATATTTTTCCTTCTAAAGTGAAATTCTTTCCATTTAAAAAAAAAAAAGAAAAAAAAAGTCATTCAAAGTCTTTGATAGGAATGAAAGACATTTGTGAGATTTGTTATAACTAAAAGTCATTAAAAATCATTGATATTTTAAAGTTATTAAAAGTTATTGAAATTTTAAATACTTCATAACTTTCATAGATTGTTAAAAAGTCTAGAATGAATACCATGTGACTTTTTTTTTTTTTTTTTTTTTTTTTTTTTTTTTTTTGTGCTGAAATTGTACTTACCTAACGAGAAATAGTATCACAAGTGATCATATGCTAAAAAACCTCTAGGCAGTATCTAGAAATATATAAATAAAGAAAATAGTAACAAAAGTAATCACAAGACATCACAAAATAGAGGACGTAGCCCTAAAAAACCTAAAGGCATGCAGGCCAAACAAGAAAAACAAAGCTAAGAAAACCTGAAAGATTCTCTACCTATACAGTCATTACCAACTAATAAAGAACGGAACGAAGGAGTGGAGGGCCACCAGGCATCAGAAGGAATACCCAAAGCATGCTTAGAGAGAGCATCCACTTCCTAATTGTCTTCCCTGAAAATATGAGAAACATGGAACTCCATATGCGAGATATGATAAATGCAACACTGCCAAGCTTGACAAACACGCTAGGTAACCTGATCAAACCTATCAGAAAGAAACTGAACGACATAAGAAGAGTCACTCTTGAGCCAGATCCTATGCCAACCAACTTCCACGCATAATTGATGGCTAAAGAAGCCATAAGGAGCTCAGCCTCAAAAGCAAAAACATGACCGAAAGGGACCACAAAACATGCCTTAACAAAAGATCTGCAAGTCCGAAAAAAGCCCCCATAACCCCCACACCTGGCAAACCCAAAGCAGTACCACCCGTGTTAACCTTGATCCACCCCTAGGCCAGGGGCAACTAGACCACACTCCTGATAACCGGTGCCTTACCAGGACGACCACTGAGACCAAACCGATAAAGAATCAGTAAATCATCAACACAGTTACACATACAACCAATCCCCAATCAATTTGTATCATAAATAGAGCTCTAAACCAGAGATAAAGCAGCCCTAAAATCAACAGATTTCCCACAAAAAATCCACTGGTTACGGGAATACCACACACTCCAAACTACCGCATGAATAACAGCTTTCCACAAAATCCTAGTCTGATTATTAAAAGAAATAGACATGGCCTGATAGAAAAAAGAGCCCCAAGTGTCAGCGGATACACGCCACTGAAATGTGGAAAAAACCACCTCTTAAAGAGCAACAACAAGAGGGCACTTTAAAAAAAGATGATCCACCGTTTCCGAATTAGCACTACAAATACTACACCTGGAAGCTAACTAAAAATCGGATCTACACAAACGATCTTCGGTGAGAAGTTTATTAAGCAGAAGACGCCAAGTTAGGATTGAACAGGAGGGAGGGATATATCGAGACCAGACGTCCCTCTACCATGGGACATGAGAGATGTCATGAAACATCCTAAAATAACCCGCCTTACAAGAATCCCTACTGTCCCTAGAATGAGGCCACACCAAATAACCTGTCATTGGAGAAATAACAATCTTCTCAATCTGAAAACAGAGATCAGGAAACCTAGCTCGAAGGCGATCTTCCAAAATCTATCTATCTTCCTGAATGAAATCAGAAACCCTAGCCTGAAGATGCATGACCACGAAATCAGGAATCCCAAAGTGATCCACAATGGGCACCCCAAGCCTGTTATCACACCAAAAATCTCTCTGGGAATATTTCTTGATTAGCCAGATACCATCCTCAAGGAGTTCAACATAGTTAGACCTGAAAGAAGTCCAGATGGAAGAGGTGATGTAGCCTCTTTGAGGTTTCTACAACTGCTTAATAAACCTCTAACGCAAAATTGTGAAAGCAAAACTGTTCGAAGTTATAAACTTCCAAGTAAGCTTCCAAAGTAAAGAATTGTTCAACAAGGCCAAATCCTTCAAACCAAGACCACCAAGAGCATAAGGTCTACAACAACGGTTCCGGTCAACACAGACCAACTTGGACTCCTCATAAGAACCAATCCAAAGGAAATTTTTTATCCTCTTAGTAACCATCAGAGTTAAGGAAATTAGCCATTTATAAACCATAAATGAATGAACAAAGAAGCCAGTAATCACTGAACAATTCAAATTTGCCCGACCAGCCAAAGAAAGGGACTTACCTTTACACCTGGCAAATTTAGACAAAATCTTATTCACAGTGGGCATCAAAATAGACTTCCTTTGCTTGCCTCGGAACAGAGGAAACCCCAGGTAAGAAAATGGGAATCGACCAATCTGCATCCCAACTAAGGACTAAATAGAACAAATCCAGGTAGGAGAAACAGAAAAATAAAAAAAGATGGAGGATTTATTCCAATTAACAAGTTGGCTTGAAATGCTGCCATATACACTGAAAGCATGCATAACATTCCTCAGGTTTTTAGCCGTGCCCCTACAAAATATCAGCACATCATCGGTATACAACAAATGAGTGGGAGAAGAAAAACCCCTTGGAGAAGAGATAGGCAAAAGTTGGTTAGACTCCACCATCTTCGAAAGTACCCTACTCAGAAAATCCTCAGCAATACCAAAAAGAATAGGAGAAAGAGGATTCCCCTGCCTAACCTCTCTCGTGCATCTAAAATAGCTAGTTGGAGAACTACTGATCAAAACATATAGTCTTAAAAAACCAAGAATGCTATTAATCCAATCCATGATCCATGAAGGTTTGAAAGAAACCAAAAGCCCTTAGAACACAACAAAGAAACTTCCAATCTAGAGTATCAAACGCCTTACGAATGTTGATTTTCATAGCCACACTCCGACTGTAGCATTTCTTATAAAGCACATTAACACAATCTGAAGCGAGGGCAATACAATTCTCAATATGCCGATCCCTGATGAAACCAAATTGTTGTGGAGAGGCAATTCGAGTAGCAACCTGAGCTAATGTGTTAGCCAAGATTTTGGAAGAAATCTTGAAAAGAAAATTACCAAGCACAATAGGACGAAACTGATCAACTGTGATAGAGTTCCTTGTCTTCAGAAGAAGAGCGATAAAATTAGAATTGAATCCCGGGGCAACCACTCCAGAATGGAAAAAATCTTGAACCGCAAGAATTACATCCCTACCCACAATCTCCCAACAACGTTGAAAGAAGCGACTAGAGAATCCATCAAGCCTAGGGGCCGAAAGAGCATCCATAGCAAAAACCGCATCAAGGATAACTTCCGCAGAGGGAATAGCTACAAGAAGCGAATTCTCCTTTTGAGAAACTAAAGAGGGAACAACGTCATCCACAATAGAAAGAGCCTGATCAATCTTAGCTGAATATGAAGAGAATAAATCCTTATAAAACCTGACAATATGATCTTTGATAACAGACTTGTTAACCGCCAAAAATGGCACCCTTCTTGTTAACCGTCATTATAGACCACCCTTCTTGTTACAATTCCAAAACAAAAAATACATTGAAATTCTAGGACCAAAATCGAGCAACAACAATTCACTTTATAATAACATATATATAAATCCATACATTCCAATGTAATTATATATGCGAATACCTAGAGTGCCATCTCTTTCTTAAACATGCATAATCACAATAAAAAGAAATCGATTCACGTATATATACATTAATTAATCAAAGGGTACAACCAGGCTCTGATACCAATTGTAGGGAAAAATACGTGCACACAGCAGAAGCGAGACTAAAATAGGTTTAGTATAGTTTAAAATTTTTCCAAAATTTGAACCTTAACCCTCTAATTAATTAACATATAATATTAAAGATATCATACATTTGTCGCGTGATCCGATTGACATTGCATCGATGGTAATCCGCAAGATCTTCCAATCCAATCACGAACGTGAATCACCTAGGAGCGTGGTCTCCATTCTCTTTGAATTGTGTACTTGAGGATGGATTAACAAAACTTTTTCTTTTTCGTTAGTCACAACAAGTTCCAAGAGACAACAAAGAATGTTCCGGTCACTTTTGAATTCACAATCTTTAGATCGAAACTCACGTGAACCTTATTCGAAATTGTGCACAAAACCTTTTAATGTAAAAGTAATTAGTGCACTATCGAAATAAGAACAAACTTTTCTCTCTATTCCTCTTGGCCAAAAATCACACTAGTCTAAGAGTTGGATTCTATTTTTCTCTAGCAAAAGAAAAAAACTCTCAAGTCCAAGACATTAGGGTTGCCGAATTCCTCTTCACATAAAAATAATGTGTGTGTCGAATTCTCTTGCCTCATAATATATATATATATAAATATATATATTGCGACTTCTTCCATATAAAATAATATATATATTTATATATAGTTGACGACTTCAACTTGCCTTATAAATAATATATATATCCTAATATATATCAAATTCTGCATGCCACCAATTCTGCTTGCTGTTTAAATATATATATGTCTCTATATATATATATATACCTATATATTCCGCATGCTTTATAAATATATGTATATATATATATCCGGCTAATTACCATATATATTTCATATATATCTATATATTGAGGCTGAAATCCTTTACCATGTAGGATTTATGTCTTTTGACTTAAATCCTAACCCTAGGTAGATTTCCTTAGAATTCCAAACCCTAATCCAACTCTTTAGTGTTTTTGTGACTATATTAAAGACTTCCTAATTTGACTAGATAAATAAATCCCTTATTTATCTACTTACCAAATAAAGTCTTTTATATTTATTATACTACCACAATAGTATACTACTAAGAAACATATTTCCTAGTCAGAAAAAGATTTTGATTTTTAATTAAATAATTAATTAATTTCCATTTAATCAAATAATAAAAATAAAACAATATAATATCATATATATATCTCGGTCATGTGCCATATATATTAATATATCTATATATTGTTTTTTCTATTTTATTAAATCCATTGGACCTTAATAAAAGGCCCACATGTGAACTAGGCTCATTCTTACTAAACGAAACAAGTCCACATGCCTTAATACAATTATAGATGGACCCATAAATTAGTCCGGTAGAATATATCAAGTGATTCATGCAAGTCCGTGTGGATTAGGGATCTTGGCGGGCCTATCTAAATTTAAGCTCCAATAGACATAACCCAATCACAATCAACAAATGATTCACTTAGGTTCAATCTATTAATTTTAGTTCATTCCACTAAAGAACTAAAATTGCACTCTTAAATAAAGATGGAATAAGTAAATGATTCTCATTCATACCCTAGACAATCTTATAGGAGATAGTGAATCCTCGTGAAGAATATCAGTAATCGCCAAGAGCTCATAGACCGCCTATAACTCTCCAAGTTACAATATTTACTCATATGACCACACTTTGAACTTGGATATATATTATGACTTGTCCAGAAGTCATCTTTCAATAGTCACTATTGAAAACTCAACGTTAAGATTTAATATCCAAAACCTCAAAACATCCATATGATGATATTCTACTCACATTTAATAAATGGAGCCACGATGTCCATATCTATAAATGAAGTCCTCTATCGATTAACAAATGAATATCACCAAACTATCAAGGATAGACTATGCTATATAATCGTACTCATTGATAACTCAAATGATACCACTTGCAACCATAAGTCCATCATTTATCTTAGGATTAAGATAGACTCTTCGATTGTCCTGATAATGAAAATACTATTATCTATTGACGATTCTAGATAAAGTATTTCATTGTGATCCGGTTCAGTGCACCCAGTGCACTATATTCTTTTACTCGAAGACCCTCCGATGATTTTAGACTCATCATAACACATTTGATCCCACTCAAATGCTAGTAAAAGAATTCTACAACTTTAACAAGATAAAGGTGCCCAACCTTTAACTTAAGTTGTGAACATTATTCAAGACTAACTAAAGAATTGTGTCTACCTCATACATATCCAAATGTACGAACAATTCTTCTTTTCTCATAGTCTTATGACCTTATGATTATTTACTTTTGACAATTATAATATTCAATCTATAAATGCTATAAGATTTGTTTAAATCAGAAATCACTTTATTAATATGAAAAGATTGTCAAAAACAATATTATACTCTTGCTATTGAGCATAATCCTAACAGTATACATAGACGACATGATCACCAAATCTCAAATGACCCCCCAACACCCTGAAGATTTACGCCAAACTTTCCAAGTGATCAGGGAGAATCAGATGAGGCTAAATCCGACTAAATGTGCCTTTGGGGTAGCAGCGGGGAAATTCCTTGGCTTCATGGTGCATGAGAGAGGAATCGAAGCCAACCCTGAGAAGATCAAGGCCATCATGGATCTGGAATCTCCTAGGACACTCCAACAAGCGCAGGAGTTGACAGGTGGGATAACAGCGCTGAACCGGTTCATATCTCGATCCACAGATAAATGCATACCCTTCTTCAAAATCATCAAACAAGGGAAGAACATGAAATGGGATCAAGAAAGTGAGTAGGCATTTCAGGCTCTAAAGGAGTATCTAACTAGTTCCCCGCTACTGGTAAAACCCCTTCCAGGGGAAGAACTGCAACTTTACTTAGCGGTATCAGAAACCGCGACAAGTGGAGCCTTGGTGAAGGAATGCAGTGATGGAGCCCAAAGACCAATCTACTACGTAAGTCGTGCTCTGTTAAAATCTGAGAATAACTACACCATCCTGGAGAAATTAGCTTTTGCATTAGTGACCACGGCTAGGAAGCTTCGGCTTTATTTTCAAGCTCACACAGTTGCAGTAGTAACAGATCAACCCCTGAGAAAATTCCTCCAGAGGCCAAACGTATCTGGCAGGCTAGTCTTGTGGGCTTTAGAGCTCACTCATTATGACATAAAATACAAGGCAAGGACGACAATCAAGGCCCAAGCCCTGGCCGACTTTGTAGCAGAGTTCAGCATGGTTCCCCATCCAGATGCATCTATAGCTCCGAGCTCGGATCCAGAATCCTTGGGATGGCCGGCTGATTACAAAGCTTGGGTCATGTATACAGATGGGTCCTCAAATCAAGCGGGCTCTGGGGCTGGGATCGTCCTTATTGACCCCAAAGGGATTGAATGCAGTCACTGTTTCAGGTTTGAGTTTAAAGTTACCAATAATGAGGAAGAATATAAAGCTCTGTTAGCAGGAATGAAGGTGGCTACGAAATTAGGAGCTGAATACCTCCTAGTTAGAAGTGACTCCCAGCTGGTAATCAACCAGGTATCCGGCACGTATCAAGCAAGGGGTGACAACATGATAGCGTATCTTCAAAAATTCCAAGAAGCAGCTACGAAGTTTAAAGGTATGAAGATGGAACAGATCCCTCGAGAAAAGAATCACCGAGCAGATGTCCTGGCCAAGATAGCTGCATCAGAAGGGTGAGCATTACATAAAGGAATTCCGCTCTAGTTAATACCTCGACCTAGTACGGCCCCAGGACTAGAAGTGAGCTTGGTCGTTTGGCTGCCTTGTTGGATGGACCCCACAGCTGACTATCTCTAAAATGACACGCTCCCTGAGAACCCAGATCAAGCATGCAGGCTTAAGAGGATTACAACCCGGTACTGCATGGTAGAAGGGCACCTCTATCGCAAGGGAAAGTCGCTTCCGCTGTTATGATGTTTGCATCCGGATGATGCTCAGTGGGCATTAGATGAGGTACACGCCGGGGATTGCGGCAACCATGTTTCAGGAAAGACTCTGGCGTACCAAGTTCTCAAAATGGGATACAACTAGCCTACTATTCATCAAGACGCTAAGAAGTTTGCATAATCTTGTGAACCATGCCAGAAGACTGTAGACCTTCACCATTTACCTTCGGAAAGACTCACTTCAATCAGTACACCTTATCCATTCGCTATCTGGGGACTGGACCTGATCAGGCCGCTTCCCACTACGCCTGGTCAAGCCAAGCATGCTATAATAGCCATAGATTACTTCACCCGGTGGATGGAAGCAAAATCCTTGGTCCAGATAACCGAAGCCAACACCACGAGCTTAGTCAAGGAATACATAGTCTACAGATTCGGCACCCCGATGGCCATCATCGTCGATCTGGGTAAGCAATTTGACAATGCCAACTTTAGATCTTTCTACGAAGAAAGAGGTATCGATCTTCGTCTGGCCTCAGTGGCTCATCCTTAGTCTAACGGATTGGTCGAAGCCACTAACAAGACTATCAAGAAGCTTCTCAAGAAGAAACTCCAACAGAAGAAAAGGGGATGGGTTGATGAGCTTCCAAATGTTCTCTAGGCATATCGGACTACCAAGAGGACCGCTACGAGGGAAACCTCTTACTCTCTTGCTTTTGGGACAGAAGCAGTCTCACCCATCGAGCATAGGTTGACATCTTTCAGGGTACAACATTTTGAGTTGGAAGAAAACGAAATGAAGTTGAGAGCCAATCTAGACCTCCTCGAAGAGAAGCAAGATAGAGCTGCCGAGCAAGTAGCGGCCTACCAAAACAAGATAGCCCGATGCTTTAATAAAAAGGTGAGGACTCGAAATTTCAAAGAAGGGGACTTGGTCCTCAGGAAGGTAACCCAGAATACCCGGAAGAGGTCAGATAGGGTACTGGCCCCCAACTAGAAAGGTCCATACCTGATAAAGGTAGTGGTACGTAAAGGAGCATACAGGTTAGAAGATATGGATGGTTACCTGGTAGATCACACCTAGCATGCCGATCATCTCAAAAGAATTTTTCCTTAGAGTTTGAGGAAGAATGTATCTCGGTTGGTATACTTTTGATGCATATACCCCGATTTTTTACTTTGTATTTGCTTTGAGAAATTCAATAAAGTCAGCTTTTATTCTCCTACGTGGTTCTCCTAAGTTTGCCTAGCAAATCTTCGCCATCCCTTTCGTCTCAAGACCAGGAAAAGCCACATGGCATTCCTGCTGCCTTGGTCGGGGTATACCCTCCTCCAAGAAGGATCTGGTGCCTGAATGCATAAAAGGCGTAGTCGCCTACCAGACTTTACTTCAACAAGACCAGGAGGACCTATATGGACCCCCTGAAGCCTCGGACGGGGAATCCCCCTCTCCAGGATAAACCTAGTACTAAGATGGCCCTAGTCGCCTACTAGGACAGGTCGCCAAAGAATCAAGGTGATCCATCAAGACACTTGACATTTCATTCCGATAAACAGCTTTAGCTTCATACCCGGGTCAAGACCTTCTGGCCAAGACAGTTCCATACTTATACAAGTTTACTTGGTTGAAAAGCGTAGCCAACTAAGGCTGGAGAGGCTATCATCTAAGAATGGCTTCCAGGAAATAAGTATGGATTCTCCTATCACCAACCAAGCAAGATTAAAGTCAAGCGTTATGATTTCATAAGTAAGCCTTACTTGAATCACCTTTAAAGCATACAAGTACCGTCCCTTAACTGGAGTATGAATTCTACAAGCAGACGATTAAGAAAGTAAAACAGAGTGATTGCAAAACAAAAAAAGGGGGAAAGAGTTTCATTCAGTCAATCAGGGCACCCATTTCCCATTTCCGGGTTACAAAAAAAAAAAAAAAACAACGACGACACAGCTAGAAAAATCATCAAAAAGAAAATCAAGATTCTTTCCCCACTAGCTCTCCTTGCCCAAATCCACCTTCCTCCTTGGCTCCTGAAACTAAATATACCACGGTGTGTATAAAGCTATCTAGAGGGGGGGTGAATAGATTTTACGCTTTTTACCCAATTTTTCGTGTTAGTCAAAATTACGAAATTACCCTCAAGATAATATAAACAAGCAAGTGTAATATGGTGCGGAAATTAAAATAACACTTGAATTTTTACGTGGAAACCCTCACGGGAAAAACCACGGGCTATGTAAGTAAGCCACACTCGAACCTCGAATCCACTAAATGTGCAAACGATTACAACCTAATCCCGGAAGTAATCACACACCTACCTAATCCCGGTATGAGTGAACCTAGTCCAATTTGCTTGCGATCTAAGCAACCTAATCCCGATTGCTACACACAAGACTTAGCTTCTCTTGAAGAGAATACAACCCTAAGTGAATATATGAAAATATCCAAAATGCAACATAGAGCAAGGGAAACCCTATATGCTTATCTAAGATGATTAATATGCAATTAAGAGCAATCCTAGATATCAAAACTAAATGACATGTCAATTAGTTTAGCTAATCAATATCAAGCACAAAACCTAATAAGCTAGCACAATACAACTTCTCAAACATACATCATACTAATCTCAATCTTGTATTCAACAAATATAAAATCACATACAAGTAATTAAATTGAGATTGCTAGATAAGAGAAACACAAAATATGTAAGATATTAGTGAAAAGCTTACCAAGCAAAGTATGATGAAGAATCCATGCAAGATGTCATCTAGATGATCTAAGATGATGCTAGATGATGATTGATGATCATGGAAAAGGTGTTTGAGTAATTAAAAATGAGTTCTTGGAATTTTTCTTCTCTTTGAAAAATATCCTAAGTATCAAATCTGAATATGAACTCTTGTAATTGACCTAAAGTCAAAGTGGCATATATATAGGGGGCCAAAACAAAGTGTGGTCGTTTTGATAAGTTTGCCCACTATTTGCCATGGGCGCTGTACGTAGGGCGCCCTTGTACAGCGCTTGTACAGCGCCCTTGCTCTGTTTTCACGAGGAAACAGAGTGGCGCTGTACGTACAGCGCTTTGTACAGCGCCACGTACAGCGCCCCAACAGCGACCCAACAGCGACCGATTAAATCGATCAGGTCTGAACAGCGCTCAATGGGCGCTGTTCGTACAGCGCTTCTGAACAGCGCTTTTGGGGGCGCCCAATGCAAAAATGCAATCCTAAGTCTAAGCATGACAAGGCAATTGGATATGCAAGATGCAATCAAACTAACATGCAAGAAGAGATGTTAATGAGCATTAAGGCACACATAAAAGACACACAACATATAAGGATTAAACATATGCATGAGTTGTGAGTGTGTGCATCTATCTCTTCAAGACAAGTAAGCACTTAGAATATTACCTTTGGTGCTTGTCAATAGTGAGGTCTTCAAAAGGGCCTAAGCAATAACACAACATCTAAGCTACCCTTACAAAGCATCCCCACATGTGGTTTGATCACGAAATAAGCCAATTAAAAACAACGGGAATCCTAACAATCTCCCCCTTTGGCTATTTCGTGACAAAACCACCACTCACATTGATTCCTCACATAGAATTAGAAACTACGGGACTACAATGATTATCTACATTACAAAGAGATAAGAAAGTAAAAAACTTCAAGTCTTCAATCTCTTGTAGAACAATCAAGCCCTGAAAATAAAGTTTCTAGCATTTCCAATACAAGTAAAGTGTGAGATTAATCATGTGAGAACAATACCAAGCATTTGCATTTTTAGAATTTAGGCACAACATTAGCAAATGTATGCAATGAATGATAAATGCAATGCTCCCCCTCAAAGGGTTACTCCCCCTCAATGTATGTTCTCCCCAAAATGCACAAAAGCTTCTATATTTTGCAACTCCCCTTACCATATCCTACTCCCCCTTTTTGTCATGATATAGGCAAAGGAGTAGTCCCCAACCGGGTCACTCAAAGCAACGAGAGATAGAAGCATGCAAGATATGCATATACATATAAGTCACTTTATGCACTTCAATTAATTTGAGAGAAACAAGGAGATTTATTTGAGAAAATGTGTGAATCCAACATGCTTTGCATACAAGACATATAGCATTCAAGTCCAAAATACAATGGTATTTGGCAAAGCAAATGACAAAGGTTTCTAATTTGAATTCAAACCAATTTCACCAATGTCATGGGAAAAGCAAGGATATAGAGATTATTGATTTCAATTTTAAGAGCAACTATATCCAACTTTATAAGCGAAACATGGCATGAGCGACTTTGCACCCTATTTGATTTTTCCGGATAAGAAATCCGTATGATAGTAACCATGTTCAACTAATAAAGAAAGAGAGACATTTGGAATGTAATTCCTTTGAACGGATACAAGATCCTTTATTCATTTTGAGTCTCATTAGCTTTCACACAAGTTTTGCATTTTTAAGAATATGCAATCATCAATTCATGCTTTTCATGTGAGCATGTTGTATGAATTTCATGCTTTTTCATTTAGCATAAGCATGTTATTTAAGAAACATCATGTCATGGAGATAACTATAGGTCATTCACATCATACTTCCTATGTAAATCTCCTAGTCCAAAAATGCATGTTTGAACATAAATATGACATGGATTGTAGACAAGCAAGGTTCACACTTATAGAATTTGAAAGCATATATACATATGAACAACCAAGCTTACTCAAGCAATCAAAGAAGAGGCATAAGTTATTTCAAATTTTTTTTTTTTTTTTTTTGCAAGTTACATGAATGCAAAATAGCTCTCTTTGCTTGAGTTCCCCATATGGGGTCAATCATAGAACATCACTCCACAAGACATATCCCAATAGATCTACTAAGAGTTTTAAATCGAGTAGCATCTAAGGGTTTAGTAAATAAGTCCGCAAGTTGATCATTAGTACCTACATGTTCAAGTACTATGCATTTATTTTCAACAAGCTCTCTAATGAAGTGATGGCGGATGTCAATATGCTTAGTTCTAGAATGTTGAACCGGATTCTTGGAAATATTAATAGCACTCATGTTATCACAAAAGAGAGTGAGAGTACCTTGGTTGAATCCGTAGTCTACAAGCATTTGTTTCATCCATAGGAGTTGTGTGCATCCACTCCCCGCGGCTATGTACTCGGCCTCGGCCGTGGACAAGGAAATCGAGTTTTGCTTCTTGCAAAACCAAGACACCAAGTTGTTGCCTAGAAAGAAGCAACCGCCCGATGTGCTCTTCCTATCATCACAATTTCCTGCCCAATCCGCATCACTAAAGCCAACTAGACTAGCATTAGTGTCAAAAGAGTACCAAATCCCATAGTTGGATGTCCCATTCACATAGCGAATGATCCTCTTCACACAAGAGAGGTGGGACTCCTTAGGATCCGCTTGGTACCTAGCACACACACCCACACTAAAAGATATATCGGGCCTACTTGCGGTCAAGTAAAGCAAGCTACCTATCATGCCACGATATAGAGTTTGGTCCACACTTTTACCACTAGCATCCTTGCTTAGCTTCAAGGTTGTACTCATGGGTGTATCACAATGTTTGGCTTTCTCTAAACCAAACTTCTTCACTAGGTTCTTAGCATATTTGGCTTGGGTTATGAAAATCCCATCATGCATTTGCCTAATTTGCAAACCTAGGAAGTAACTAAGCTCACCAACAAGACTCATCTCAAATTCAAGAGACATGACATCAACAAATTGTTGGACTTTGGTGTTGTTGGTGGAGCCAAAAACTATATCATCAACATATATTTGAGCTATGAAAAGCTCATCATTGTCTCTCTTGATGAATAGTGTCTTGTCAACACTACCTCTTGTGTAGTTGTTGTCAACAAGAAATTGAGTGAGGCGCTCATACCAAGCCCTCGGTGCTTGTTTCAACCCATAAAGTGCCTTCTTGAGGCGATAGACATGATTGGGGTGGTGTGCATCCACAAACCCCTTAGGTTGTTCAACAAACACTTCCTCTTGCAAGAAGCCATTGAGGAAGGCACTCTTGACGTCCATTTGGTGCAATTTGAACTTGTGCACACAAGAGATGGACAAGAGAAGCCTAATGGACTCTAAGCGGGCAACGGGAGCAAAAGTCTCCTCAAAGTCGATACCCTCAATTTGAGAGTACCCTTGTGCTACAAGTCTAGCCTTGTTCCGCACTATGTTGCCATCCTCATCGGATTTGTTCCTAAATATCCATTTGGTGCCTATGACATTAGTGGTCTTAGGCCTAGGAACTAGAGTCCAAACCTCATTCCTTTCGAATTGGCTTAGCTCTTCTTGCATGGCAAGAACCCAAAATTCATCATTTAAGGCTTCTTCAACCTTTTTGGGTTCAATTTGAGAGGTGTAACATGTATAGCTAATAAGATTAGCAAGTTGGCGTCTAGTCCTAACACCCTCATTTACCTCTCCAATGATATCTTCTTTATCATGGAGTTTCCTAACCCATGGAGCGGGTTCTTTAGAGTCCAAGAGAGGAACTCTATCAATAGGTTGTGTGCCATCATTGTTGACATTAGATGTCCCAACATTAGGCGACACCACAACCTTCTCCAAAGGAGAATCATCACAAAAAATAACCTCCTCATCATGATCATTAGACTTGAGCCTAGTATCATCAAATACGACATTGGATGATTCCATAACACTTAGAGTCTTTAAATTGAAAACTCTATAGGCTCTACTATTTAAGGCATAGCCAATAAAAATACCCTCATCACTCTTAGCATCAAACTTGCCAAGTTGATCACGGTCATTCAAAATGTAGCATTTGCTTCCAAAAGTGTGGAAGTAGCTAACATTTGGCCTCTTGCCTTTCCATAACTCATAGGAGGTGTTTCTAGTACCGGGCCTTAGGAACACTCTATTTCCTATATAGCAAGCCGTGTTAATGGCTTCGGCCCATAGGTTCCTAGGGACATTGTTGCTAAGCAACATCACACGGGCCATCTCTTGGAGGACCCTATTCTTCCTCTCAACAACTCCATTTTGTTGAGGTGTCCTAGGAGCAGAAAATTCATGGGAGATGCCTAAACCATTACAAAAGGTTTCAAAGGTGGCATTCTCAAATTCTCTCCCATGGTCACTTCTAATCCGTTTAATGCTTCTAATGTTAGAATTCATTTCATTTTGCAATTTAGTACAAAGCATTTTAAACTTATCAAAAGTTTCGGATTTTTCTCTAAGAAAATATGTCCATGTAAATCTAGAGAAATCATCAACACAAACAAAAATGTATCTCTTTCCACCCAAACTTTCGGTTTGCATGGGACCCATGAGGTCCATGTGGAGAAGCTCAAGTGGCTTCTTGGTGGTGAGATACTTACCCTTTTTGTGCATGCTTTTGGTTTGCTTTCCTTGTTGGCAAGGTCCACAAATGCCATTGGCTTTCTTCCCAAGCTTAGGGAGGCCACGCACACAATTGAACTTTCCAAGGGTCCGTAGATCCCTAAAGTTCATGTGGCCAAGTCTTTCATGCCACAACTCAATTTGCTCATCCATGGACACATGATTAGATACAATTCTAGCTTCAAGACAATAGCAATTGTCGCTAGATCTCATGCCTTTCAATAAGGTTTGTCCATCGGGTTTAAGGATAGAGCAATAATCTTTAGAGAACAAGACGGAATATCCTTCATCACTAAGATGTGAAATGCTAATTAAATTGGCTTTCAAGCCATCAACAAATAAAGCATTGGATAAGGAGGGTAATCCGGGAACGGAAATGGTTCCTTTCCCTATAACATTTCTTTTGGATCCATCACCAAAAGTGACATTTCCACCTTCCTCCATAACAAGAGTCTCGAAGAAACTCTTGTTTCCCGTCATGTGCCTAGAGCACCCACTATCCAAGTACCAAAAATTAGAAGAATTTGCCTTCAAGGCTATTTGTGCAACATGGCAAACATTTTCATTCTTTCTAATCCACTTAGCAACAATTTTAGCTTTCTTAGTGGCCTTTGGTACAAGTGCTCTACTATTTCTAGGATCATGCAAATCAACATTTTCATTCCTAGAAACATGCATCTTGGCTCTATTCTTTCTCTTTTCAATCATGCTTTGTTTTCTACACATTTTAATATATTGAAAGCAATTTGGTCTAATATGACCATCACAACCACAAAAGTGACAAATAGGAATGAAAAAAGGAATCATACCTCGCCTTTGAGCACGTCCATGTCTTTGTGGATATGTGGGTTCAATCCGTCTTCGTTGTTGAACCGGTCTTGGTTGCTTCCAAGCTTGAGGTTGCATGATTGGTCTCTTTCCTTTGTGAGCCAATTTGGGAGGAGTGTTGGCTTGAGGAACCTTAGGAGGTTGAGCTTGAGTTTTCCTTCTTGGCCCCATTTTCACTTGTGCATTAGAGCTTTGTCCTATTTCTAACTTTTTCTTAGGAGGTTGCACAAATGAAATTTCTTCATTCTTCAAGCTCTTGACAAACACGGTCTTGTTAGAGGTTGAGATTTTCTTGCCATCTTCATACCCAAGACCTCTCTTGTCACTTGGACTCTTTCCAACACCAAGTAAATGATCAAGCTTCTTGGTGCTAGAATCTATCCTAGCCAAGGACCCTTTAGCTTCTACAAGTTCCCTCTTCAAGCCTTCTTCATTTCTCTTGGACAAGTCTAACTCCTCAATTAACTTATCCTCTCTCCTCTTCAATCTTTCCACTTGTTCACTTAAGTGGTCATTGTGAGCCGAAAGTTCAAGGTTTTCTTCTCTCAACCTCTCAATCTTTCTTGTGCTTTTAAGTGCTAAATCATTGAACTCGGCATGATATTTAGCAAGCACCTTTTGCTCCACAAACTTCTTCTTGGAACTAGAAGAGGAGTCACTTTCTTCTTCACTAGAGTCAATTTCCTCTTGACTCAAATCTTCCTTTTCACTAGCACTTTTGCTCTTGTGAGAAGATGCAAAAGCTAGGAAGTTAGCCATGAGCTCTTCCTCACTTGAAGACTCATCCTCCTCATTGGAGTCATCACTACTCCCACTCCATGTGGCGGCCATCACTTTACCCTTCTTCCTCTCATTGTGATTCGCACATTCGGGGGCAAAGTGACCAATCCCACCACACTCAAAGCATCGGACCCCTTTCCTTTCGGTCCTCTCTTGTCTAGGCTCAAACTTCTTGAAGGAACTCTTTTTCTTCAAATCTTGTCCTCTTGACCCAAATCCCTTCTTCTTCTTGAACCCCATAACCTTGTTGAACCGTTTCACAAATAAGGCAAGGTCTTCATCCGATTCATGCTTTGCCTCCTTTGCATCCTTAGATGCTTTCAAAGCTATTCCTTTAGACTTCTTAGGAGGAGTAGTGTTGCTAGGAGCCTTCCTAGACTCATATGCAAGGAGACGCCCAATTACCTCACTTGGCTTCATATCCATGTAGCCACTATTTTCTTCTATGGCCGTCACCTTTGATTCAAACCTATCGGGGAGAGATCTCATAATTTTTTGCTTGACTCTCCTATCCGAATACGGGTCTCCGAGTTGATGGCTTTGATTTACTATGTCCATCAATTTGATTTCGAAGTCGTTGAAGCATTCATCCTCTCCCATCCTAAGTAACTCAAATTGAGTTTGGAGGACTTGAAGCTTGGACTCCTTCACCACCTCGGTTCCCTCATGTGCAACTTGAAGGATGTCCCATGCCACTTTGGCAATTTGAGTATTCTGAATAAGCTTGTACTGATTCTCATCCATTGCACACATAATGGCATGCATCGCCTTCCTATTCCACTTTGAAGCCTCAAACTCTTGCGCATTCCATTGCGCCTTAGGCTTCAAAACATCTTGTCCTCCACCCGCAGGAGTCATCATAGGGAGATCATATCCGTCTTCCACCGCCATCCATGCACGGTCATGAATTTGGCATATGTAGGATTCCATCTTCCCTTTCCATTGGGAATAGTTCAAACCGGTAAGAAGTGGAGGCCTTGTGCTAGAAGCTCCTTCGTGGCCACCACCATTTCCACCGTTTCCACTCATAGTGTTTATGAATGAATGAAATGAATGCAAATGTATGAATGATCAAAAATCACACAAAATGCAAAACACACCAAAATAAGCAAGGATCACCTATGTATGTCTAGGAACCCGCTCTGATACCAATTGAAACTAAATATACCACGGTGTGTATAAAGCTATCTAGAGGGGGGGTGAATAGATTTTACGCTTTTTACCCAATTTTTCGTGTTAGTCAAAATTACGAAATTACCCTCAAGATAATATAAACAAGCAAGTGTAATATGGTGCGGAAATTAAAATAACACTTGAATTTTTACGTGGAAACCCTCACGGGAAAAACCACGGGCTATGTAAGTAAGCCACACTCGAACCTCGAATCCACTAAATGTGCAAACGATTACAACCTAATCCCGGAAGTAATCACACACCTACCTAATCCCGGTATGAGTGAACCTAGTCCAATTTGCTTGCGATCTAAGCAACCTAATCCCGATTGCTACACACAAGACTTAGCTTCTCTTGAAGAGAATACAACCCTAAGTGAATATATGAAAATATCCAAAATGCAACATAGAGCAAGGGAAACCCTATATGCTTATCTAAGATGATTAATATGCAATTAAGAGCAATCCTAGATATCAAAACTAAATGACATGTCAATTAGTTTAGCTAATCAATATCAAGCACAAAACCTAATAAGCTAGCACAATACAACTTCTCAAACATACATCATACTAATCTCAATCTTGTATTCAACAAATATAAAATCACATACAAGTAATTAAATTGAGATTGCTAGATAAGAGAAACACAAAATATGTAAGATATTAGTGAAAAGCTTACCAAGCAAAGTATGATGAAGAATCCATGCAAGATGTCATCTAGATGATCTAAGATGATGCTAGATGATGATTGATGATCATGGAAAAGGTGTTTGAGTAATTAAAAATGAGTTCTTGGAATTTTTCTTCTCTTTGAAAAATATCCTAAGTATCAAATCTGAATATGAACTCTTGTAATTGACCTAAAGTCAAAGTGGCATATATATAGGGGGCCAAAACAAAGTGTGGTCGTTTTGATAAGTTTGCCCACTATTTGCCATGGGCGCTGTACGTAGGGCGCCCTTGTACAGCGCTTGTACAGCGCCCTTGCTCTGTTTTCACGAGGAAACAGAGTGGCGCTGTACGTACAGCGCTTTGTACAGCGCCACGTACAGCGCCCCAACAGCGACCCAACAGCGACCGATTAAATCGATCAGGTCTGAACAGCGCTCAATGGGCGCTGTTCGTACAGCGCTTCTGAACAGCGCTTTTGGGGGCGCCCAATGCAAAAATGCAATCCTAAGTCTAAGCATGACAAGGCAATTGGATATGCAAGATGCAATCAAACTAACATGCAAGAAGAGATGTTAATGAGCATTAAGGCACACATAAAAGACACACAACATATAAGGATTAAACATATGCATGAGTTGTGAGTGTGTGCATCTATCTCTTCAAGACAAGTAAGCACTTAGAATATTACCTTTGGTGCTTGTCAATAGTGAGGTCTTCAAAAGGGCCTAAGCAATAACACAACATCTAAGCTACCCTTACAAAGCATCCCCACATGTGGTTTGATCACGAAATAAGCCAATTAAAAACAACGGGAATCCTAACAGCTCCTTCATCACCAGTAGCACCATGAGTCTCCCCAGCTCCTGCTACAACCATTCCAACAGGAGGATCCATATTTTCGGCAGGGGGCACAGAGTCCCGTCCTAAATCAACCGGAGCAACCAGGGGACTCTGAATATCCTTCTTGACAGATTCAGGAATAATGGTAGCTTGAGGAGGACCTCCCGGGTCTTGATCTTCAAATTGGACAGCCCGAGCCATAATCTGGTCACGATCCCAGTTAAGGGTAGTTTGCAGGTTAAAGGGAGGAGGAAATGCCTTGGTGACTTCATATGAAGCGGTAAAGTACCCATCCCCAAAGGAAAAGTCCATTCTAGGCTCCAAAACACTCATGGAAGCCCGTAGAGACCTGTTTTCATCTAGAAGGATATCATCTTCGCCTTGACAGTCTCCCTCTCATCCCAACGGCGTGTTGATCTGATAGTCTCCATGTCATAGGTGTGTATCACCCGTTTCAGCTCCACCAAGGCAGCTTTCCTACCAGCTTCAGATTCTGAGGCATCCTGAACCAGGGAAGAAACATTCTCTTCAGCACGGGCTAGGTCGTTCTTAGCCTCCTCTAGATTGGCTTGAAGAGTTAGGTTGGCTTCCTTCAGGGCAATCACCTACTGCCCATGGTTAGAGCAAATATGAAACCCTACAGAGAGGTACAAAGAAGATATAAAAAAGAAGGGGGAAATTCATGTACAACAAGCTAAGGGGTCTGAACGTATACCTCAGAAAGTAGAGAAGCCCTCTTTGAGGCCAAGATATCAGCAGGAAGAGAGGACATTGACTGCAAACCTCCATCATGGCATACAGCAATGAACTTCGAGATGACTTCCTCCTGGCTATAGTTTCGCGACCTTGACCCAGAAGGAAGATCGGTGGGTGGGGGGGTAGCCTGAGTGGCGTCAACCTTCCCCATTTCCTTCCTAGCTAGAAGCTGGATTGGAGCGGTGGGGGGAGGAAGAGGAGGAGGAGCAACCCTTATTGCAGATGGGACAATGGCCACACTTGAAGCCTTTTTCAGAGTAGAGGGTGGAGAAACTTTGGCTTTGGTAGCCTATGCTAACATCTCGCTCAAGGATGGACGCGTTACGACCTTTGTTGGAGGAGGAGTAGAAGAATATGAGGCCAACCCCAAAGTTACAAGAGGAGGAGTTGATGCGAGTGGCTGAGATCCGGAGGTAGCATCGACACCGGTAGAAAAAGGGATAGGAGAGTTGGCCGGAAGGGGATCCAGATATATCGGTCCTAATAGAAAAGAAGAAAGAAGAGGAATAGCAGAAATTGTCAGAAGAATAATCAGTAAAAAAGGGGGGGAGAGAGAGAGAGAGAGAGAGAGAGAGAGAGAGAGAGAGAAAGGAAAAGAGGCAAGGCCTACTTGGATGCGTAAGGGATATCTACAGATACCGCTCCAACCGAGCACCTTCAAAGGGGTCATAGGTGGGATAATTCAAATTGGTGTAGTTCCTATCCTGAATCCTCTTAAGAATCCTTCCGGGCTCTACAGAAAGCACACCCGTGCTCCATTTATCTTTTAGAGAAAAACGAATAAGAACCGGGTGTTCGGCTCTATCCAGATACACTGACTGGCCCCAATCACCCTCAACTACAACCCACTTATCTTTCCAGGGAGAGTTGAACTTCACGTTTGCCCTAGGAACAACGAATTGCATCTTGTTCTTGGGCCTCAGATAAAATTGATCATGAGGAACCATACTCGTTATTTGGTAAATTTAACAAATCTCATCGAAGCCGGGCTCCCTCTCAACACCTTCTTTCTCACACTACTCTTTCTAGAGCACCAAGAACCCCGTCAAGTTCTTCCAGAATCCGGGTGAAATTTGTAGCGGGGCTAGTTCTAGAGCAACAAGCAACCTACGAAAAGAGGGATGAAGAGGAAGCTGAACTCCGCACTCGAAGGCGGCTACATGAATTAACAAGCAACCGGGAGGAGGAGTGTATACGTCATACCCCCGATGAGGGAGAGAAAGGCGGATAGCATCCGGGATCTTATAGGCCTTCCTAAGTCGGACTAAGGTGTCAGTAGTGCAGACCGACTCCGGGATTACGCGGCCTTCACCAAAAGGGATGAGGGGCCCAACAAGAACTCCCGAATCTGTAGCAATGATATCATCCACCTCCTCCCCTTCTTTGTCGTCAACATCAACACCCCCCTCTTCATCCACTATTTGGACCGAGTCATCGGGTTTGTTGTGAAAACCCAACCCAATTTCTAGGATTCCTTCCAGAACGACGGC
Organism: Acer saccharum; assembly: GCA_030490815.1. Taxonomy (NCBI): domain Eukaryota; kingdom Viridiplantae; phylum Streptophyta; class Magnoliopsida; order Sapindales; family Sapindaceae; genus Acer; species Acer saccharum. The sequence continues at coordinate 26,474,463 of CM059876.1, forward strand.
GTTGGGACGAGATACCCTTTCCAATGACGTCACCTTCACCCTGACGGCGTTTCTTTCCTCTGATTGACGGGGAACTCCCCGCCGAATCTGCCTTCTGCACGTTCAAAGGTTCATCGAGGCTATCAGGAAGATGGGTGGAGGCAGAACGAGAACTTGAGGAAACAGATCGAGGAGGCAAAGAGGACGAGGGAGCGCCCTGAGTAGAGGCAGGAAGTTTGGAGGGTGACGCCATTGTAAAAAAGAGAGGGGAGGAAATTCTTGAAGAAAGGAAGAGATTCGAGAAAAGGGAAAGATTTCAGTTCTTGATTTCTGAAAGACAAGTGAGCATAAACAAGAGAAGGGAAGAATGATGCATTTATAGATCGGAGTGGGCGGTTACCGGAGCATAGAAGGAAAGAAGGAGTAATGGCTAGAGACGTGTGCGAGAACAACTCTGAGAAAGCCGCGCCAAAAACGGCCATTTTGAATTTGCGAAGCAACCACCGGTTGACACGTGGATTATCATTAAATACCAACGTACACAAAGGGGATTTCCCCTTTAGTAATGGAAGCTAGACGGACGAAACCAGACAGAGGGACAAAATAGAAAATTCTTCAAACGGGTAAAAAATCCTGACTCTAACTCCAGCAAGATATCGGTGTTCAAGTCAGGGGGAACTTCTGTTAACCGCCAAAAATGGCAGGGACCAAAGAAGAATTTTCCACCAGCTTTGAAAAATAAGTTGGGATAGAAAGTAATAATGGGAGAGGTACCCGGGAACCCCGCCCACTTACAAGACGGCTAGGGTACGAACTTCTACCCATCCCGGCCAGATCCAGCCGCCTATCTGCCCCTAGGTATCCCGGTAGCCCGATATATACAAACATCAGTCAAGAAGAACGAGAGGAAAGTGGGGTACCCGGAGTATCCCGACCACAAAATTCACAGCAGATACTTAGCAAATTAAACACCAGAATCCCAACGCACCAATCCCACCTAAAGCGAGATGCGTCGAGAAGGAAGACAAGCATTAAACGACATCGTTCAAAGACAGGATATTACACACATTCCCGCCATTCAAGAGTCCTATTCAATTGCAAAGTCAACTCTTTCAATTCTAAAAGGAAACCATTGATTTCAAGGATTGAATCCCCGACGAATTCGAGGATCGCTAAAGAAGGATCCGTAAAGTGCTCAAACCTTAGACCGAAATTCTAGGGGTGTATGGCAAGACATAGACCTATATATTCATCGTGTGGTATAGAGAAAAAGGGTCTCATTTTTTTTCCACTTATCGACAAACACGAGAAGCTCCATCACCATAACCCTTCAAGTTTATTTTTTACTCCTTTGTTCTTGTAGAGATAGTTGTACTCTTGATTGAATGTAATCCTACTACATGATATTCTGAATAAAATAAGTCGAGTGTTCGTCCTTTCATACATCGGAATCCTTTTTATTTTACTACTATTATGCACCATTCTTAGTAGATCTTTAGGAGGCAGAAGGGTATCGAGCTACTTGGTATCCCGCCGACCAAGATCAATCCTGATCCTGATCCTGATCCTCCTTAAATCGTTAATTGAAAATTTCACCCCGGTGACAAATTTTGGTTAATGTTGATGGTGATTTTTCGTGGTCACCTGGTCAACGATTCGATTTCGATTTATTTTAGTTTACGAATGGGAATGGTTAAAAATATGGAGAATGAAAAGAATAATAAACGGAGATACGTGGTAAAACTCCGATGACCGGAGAAACATCCACAGGTTGTTACCTTAGCATGAAGTAAAATCCACTATGAAAACTATTACAAAATATTGCGCTCAGATCTCTCTTTCTAATTCTTGCGTACCCCTTATTTTGTGTGTTACAGGGGTATTTATACATAGTGTTACTAGGGTTTGTGGGTGCCGCTAGGGTTTGGTGTTGTGGTGCCCAAGTTTCGAGCGATTGTTCAATCCTAGACGGATTCTGTTTCCTTCTTGAGTGTAACATGTTTCCTGATTTGGCTGAGTCCGAGTTTAGGATTGATTCCTTCTCCTTTACTTGCGGGAAACCTATTTGTTTCCTTGTTGAACTCTGGGCAGCCACACCGTTGTTTATTGTGGGGATGCTAGTTGTTGATTATGCCCACGCGTTCGGGGTGTGAATGCTGGCGACTATCTTTTTTATCAAATCCTGAGTATGCCCGAGCAGGCTTTGCTGCCCGAGCCGATTTTCTTCGTTTGTGGTTGGGTTGCTTTAATCTTTTCCCGAGTAAGTTACTTTAGGGGCTTTCTACCCCCTCGAGTTGACTTCTCTTAACTCTTGCTTACATAGCTTCTTATGGTGATGACGTGTCCTTCATGACGATTTTTACCTATAACAATACCCCCTTAAATATTTGAGCCGACTGTGTCAAGTCAGGTCTTCTCGGGACAAATATTTAATTCAAATACTTCCTTTTGTTATAACTTGTCTTCGTTCGTCGTTTTCTACATTAATGTATCCTCGTTTGATTCGAAGCATTAAATGACGTGTCTTAATTGCGTCCGCATACATTCGATTTACCACTCATTTCAGAAATCTCTTGATGGTGATGCTTCCGCTCTCCGACGGCTCAAGGCGCTCTCTGGTTGCCACCTGTCTCCTTCTGTTTGGCTGTGGTTCAATGCATTTATGAGACATAACCCCTCTGCTCGCCTGCGCGTAGCCCACGTCACAACCCACGACCCTCTATTTTCCCGCTTCTCCGCGTTTCTCCTAGGGTTTTGGTCTTTTTTGAAATCGATATCTTACCTATATATATTGGCTTGCACTTATTTTTTCATCTCTATTTCTTTCTCCGCCATTTTCGTATTTCTTCGAGAGAGAAGTTCGCCTGCATCTGTTGTATTTCTGGGTATTTCTGGGAATCTTGTTCTGTTCTCCAACTCGTCTTGAACTTAAGTGCTTCTTAGTCTTGTTTTACCGAGATAATCAGCTTCAACCCCCAGACCTTTTCTTGAAGACTCTTCCTCTACAGTCCACGTAACTTCAGTTTTCTGATATATCAAGGTTAGTTCTCATGGATTCTGTAGCTAGGCACCGTCTTTTTACTGTTGGTATGATTGCTATTGAACGAAATGATGCTCTTACTGCCACGATTGTCCACAGGTTGCTAGGAGATCCCCTTCCCGACCAACCTTGTTTTTCAGACGTCGACATTTCTGGGCTTTTCCGTGAAGTTCCTGCTGCTTCTGAAGTTCCTCCTGCTTCTGACTCTTCGTAGCCTGAATCTTATCAGCCCGAAGCTCAGTCAGATTCTTCTGTTTCCGTCTATGGCGATACTCGGCCGTGGAAACGAATGGGGAAGAAGAAAAGTGAGCGCAAAATTTGCAAGGATTCCTACTCCCTGGAGAGCCAAATTGGGACCCAAAGAGTAATTGAGAATGATGTTGAAGAAGAGCACAGGGGGGCTCGCATTATTTTCTCTCCCGAGCAAGTATGTGCTTACGATATCGAGCCGAATGTGGTCAGTCCTGAAGAGATCACCAAATACAAGGGACGGTTCGATCTGGAAAGTAGCGTCGTCTCGCTAAGTCCTACTGACGGTCGAGCCGCATGGAACCCCCCACCCAGCAAAGTGGCAATCTATGGGGCGATGCTCACTTGCGGTGTTACTCTTCATCTTTAGCCTTCATTACCTGGTTCTTGCTTGCTGAAGCTCAGCTTGCCCCGGCCCAGCTGACTCCGAACAGCTACCGGATTTTGATGTGCATGTGGCACATGTGGCATAGGATGAAGCGGCCACCTCCTACTCCTCGCGAAATTAGGCATTTTATTCTTTGAGGCCTCTAGGGAAGACTGGGATTTATTTCCTCCTTTCGACTCAGCCTGAGAACTGGATACCAAAAGATGTAGTGGTCAAAGGTGAAGTCGAGCCAGCCGTGGATGAGAAGAAGGGTTTGTTTGGGGCTTCCTTCTTCAAATAAGTTTTGGAAGAACAGTTAGTTCTTCGTCGGTAAACGCTGGGGCCAATCGGTTAGCTTTGATCAAGATGGTACTTGGGTGAC